>JAQQZT010000033.1:26427614-26437779 GCA_030068275.1 Clarias platycephalus | reverse complement strand
CACACACACACACACACACACACACACACACACACACACACACACACACACACACACACACACACACATACTGTAGACTATAGGCTATCATTCTTTGAATCTCTCTGGGTCTGTACTGTAACTGTGTGTGTTTTGTGTTTGTATGATATTTTAGTTCACTGTGGTTGGTCATCCTGGTCCCCATGGGGTGAGTGTTTGGGTCCATGTGGGGTACAAAGTGTCCAGTGGTCTTTTCGCAGCCCAAACAATCCCATCAAACATGGCAACGGAAGACAGTGCCGTGGTATTTACCGGAAAGCCAGGCGGTGAGAATACCTGCAACCAAGTCGCATGCTTTCAAATACATACTGTACATATTTAAATCATCAAAATAAGTGATCAAAGTTACTGAATAATATGATTTCGAAAAAAAAATAGGGAAATCTACGATTGGAGTTAAAGGATTAAAACCTGAATACATACAAACCTTTTAATTGGGTGGGGTTTTTGGATTCATAAGATTTATTTTTGTATTGTTTTACTGTAAAAAGAGAAGGAAAAAAGAAGCATACAGTATAATGGCCCCCCTCACACGTTCCTGGCCTTCGTTACTAAGTTTTGTTATTCCTTATTAAGAGCAAAGAAATAAGATAAGAGAAATAACAAAGACAATAGTTGAGGTTGAAACTTTATGCCTTTTACAAACATCAGTAGTCTAGTTTTGTGCTTTTAAAAAAAAATAAAGAATCAGTTGAGGTTTTTAAAAGTGTTTTAGAGAATCTGCCACATCCTTTCTAAATGTCACATCACTTTCTTACATACATTCATTTTACAGTATATACATTCTGTGTGTTTCATGTTTTTGTATGTGTGCGCTAGCTGTCAGACAGAGCCGTGTGAAGAGTGTGAATATCAAGGACACACCTATGCAGTGGGTGATCGCTGGAAAGGAAGTAATTGTCAGCTTTGCCACTGTTTACCCAACCTCAAAGTGCAGTGTACACCTTTCTGCCTGTACACTACGACTGGATGCCCGCAGGTGCGTCTGTGTGTAATTCTCAAACAAAGCTTTTTGAAATGTTTATCTGTTCATCAGTTCAGAGACCTGGAAACCGAATGCAGAGACGGATAACAGCTGGTCATTATGTTTGATTTTCTGTTCACACTGAGATTGTGTGCTTTGTTTCTACAGGGTCAGACTCTGATACCCGGGGATGAGAATAGATGTTGCTATTGTGAAGACAAAGGTAACTGATGAGCATAGTATAAAATCAAGTGAAAATATTGATTCGAATGACAGCAAGGTGAAAACATACTTTTTGTTAAAACCCTTTTAGACCAGAAAGTCAGTATCATCACGACAACACCGGCAGCTCTGCCAATCACTGTCGAGCCCTCCATGGCACCCGGGGTTACACCATTCGTGCCGACATTTCCTCTGCCACCTGCAGGTCAGTGAAATATAGTGTTTAGAAAATGTGTGAATGGCCAGGCCAATCAAGCTTTTCTGACAGCTTACTTATACTAAGCAATTTTGCTTAATACAAGTATTAATAAAAATGTAATAATGCTTTTATAGATTAAATTATTAAATTATTAAAAATTTTATTTATTCATCTATTAAAACTGGTCTATTAGTACTGCTCCTCTATTGAGCTAATATTGTGTAAGATAAGTATGTAGTGAGACAGACTCCATCCTGTGTACATTTATTTTTGAGATGTTATATCTGAGATCTAACACTATACTGACACTTTATAATTAAGAGCATTAATGTGCACATATACGTCTGAATACGGCCTAATGATTGTAGGAAAATAAAATAATGCATTTTAGGCCTGTATTGTCTCAATATCCATTTTTTTGTTTTTGTATGTCAAGTGTCTTAGTTGCTGTCATTATGTCTTACCTCCTTAGCTAAAAGAAAACAGCGATAATTGAAAGAGCAGTAGATTAAAAATCTTGGCATTGACAAATGAAAAAAAAAAATAAATTGCCAATGATGAATAAATAAATAAATAAATAAATAAATAAATGGGTACAGCATATTACTACTGCAGCAGTGAGGTTTATGTTCTACTTATGTCTATTATTTGCAGTTTGACCGAAAACTTGGCTATAAATCATGGATATATATTCATAACTTTACATTATTTCCTTAAGTGAATTTATTAGACTACGTCTTCACATCCTCTGTGTTCTATATAGATGAGTGCTGGTCTCCACTGGGAGTGCAATCTCTACCCCGCTCCAGTTTCAGTGCCTCGTCACAGCAGCCTGGTCATCCAGCCTCCGCAGGACGCCTACACTACCATGACCCTCTCAGTGACCTGCAGGGCTGGAGCCCTGAACCGGAGGAGTACAGAGACCTCCCTCCATCTTCCCCTTATGGCCATACACAGCACAGCCAGGCCCCTTACCTTCAGATCGACCTGCTCAGACCATACAACATCACAGGTTCATGTCAAAACACAACATCTGCCGCAAAAACCCATAACCAAGTTAATGTACTGTATAGCTGACATGATTTTCTAAACTGTTGTAACACAATAATACTGTCCCTGTGCTCTGCGTTTTAGGATTGCTCACTCAAGGTGGAGGACAGTTTGACACGTTCGTGTCCAGTTTCTATCTGCAGTTCAGCAATAATGGCACTCAGTGGTTTACCTACAAAGAGCTCATCACAGACGCTCGCCCTAAAGCCAAGGTAAATGTCTTCTTAGAATTATATTATACAGTGAGTTAAATTTGTGGCAAAATCTCTATGCATAAAATCATGGAGCTACAGTTGATGAGCTTCAGTTAATGATCAAATGAAACACCAGAGTAGGGAAAAGGTGTGGGCTTACTGTATGTTTTTCAGTGCCAGATTTTCAGAAATACGCCTAACAATCTCTGAGGTTTTCTCCTTGGTATTTCAAGACTGCTGCAGCTCACCTCTGGCAGGTCTGCCTCTGTCCACCATTTGTCCTTGGCATCTGATCTAGAATGCAGCTATTTTCAAACTTTCCCAAGTTCTCCCACATCACTCCACTTCTCCACTGCCTGCACTGGCTTCCTGTAGTTGACCGCGTCAAATTTAAAACACCGATGATTGCCAACAAAGCTAAAAACAGCCCAGCACCCACTTACATCTCTGCTTACACACTTAATCACACCGTACACATCGCACCACTTTCCGATCCTCCAGCACTACTCGGCTGGTCCCATCATCTCTCAGAGAAAGACATGCATCTAGACTGTTTTGGTGGAATAACCTTCCTCTAAATGCCTCTTTTAGCCTCTGGCAATCTTTAAATGATGACTAAAGACCTATCTGTTTCTTTAATATGTTGGCAAATACTTTTAAATAATTTAATTAATACATTAAAAGTACTGTACTTTCCCAACAGTAACTGATGGTACTTAGTAAGTACTGTAACCTAGTAACCTTTAAAACACTTTTAAGCCAAATGCGTAAATGTTTACACAGAATGCCGTAAAAGACCATCCAGTGAGCAGCAGTTCTACACATAGAAACCTGTTGTTGATGAGAGAAGTCTGAGCTTTTGAGCTTACATAAATTCCAGTGTAACACAAATAACGACATTTTGCATTGAGTTGGATGTGCTATAAGGACCACATGGTGGTCAGCCAAGTAATGAGAATATAGTGGGCACAGGGTCACCAAAATGGACAGAAATTATCTGAAATACAGCATGCAACCAACAACTATGCCATGGTCACCATGGTATTCAAAGTCCCTGAGATTTCCTCAGTATGTTGTTTGATATGAACATTGATGTTCTTTATAAAATAGACTGAAAATGTAAACTGGTATAAGTTTGTTTAGAATTATTGGGGTATTAAGCGATGTAGACATATAAATTCCACATGAAATCCGTACAGTATAACTTTCTATTGAATAATGACCTGTCTGCAGGTGTTCCTGGGAAACCATGATGATCGAGGTGTAATGCAAAACAAACTGGACAGGATGGTGTTAGCTCGGTTCGTGCGGGTGCTGCCTCACGACTTCCAGAATGGCATTTACCTGCGAGTAGAGTTGATGGGGTGTGGAGATGGTGTGTACAGCTCATTTCTCTTTTTGCTGATATATGAAGCAAAGCAAAACACAATATGCACGATACATCATTTTACCCTACACCTACAGTAAATTGTATATTATTGTAATTTTTTTCCTCCCATTTCGTTTTTCTTGCCACGGTTTTGTACTTCATACTAGACTCAGGGAGTCCTCTGTGATGGGTTTAATGACTGTGGAGATGGTTCAGATGAACTTAGATGTGGTGGGTCATAGATATAAACAAGATCTTAACTACTGTTATAATTTACATTGTATCGAACCACTCAGTGCTCAATGCTCAGATCTGATTATTCAGTAGCTGCAGATTAATTTTCTATACCAGCCTTTCAAGGTTTATAGTTATGCTCTCATAATTTCCTAAGATACAATGCTTCAGATAAACAAATTCCATTTGTTATCCAGATATCCATATTGTTATCCTTATCCAGAACGACTTACATTTTTATCTCATTATACTGTACATCTGAGCAGTTGAGGGTTAAGGGTCTTGCTCAAGGGCCCAACAGTGGCAACTTGGTGGTCGAGGGATTTGAATCTGGGTGTCAGGGGCAGATCAAATGTTTTTTATCTTTTAATAGTGATATTTTCTGTAAGCATAATTTTTTTTTTTTTTTAGCATTTTAAGACTTCTTTATGCATTTTTAATTTTAAGGAAGTTTTCTCCAGTGTGCTTGTAACAGTCAAAGGTAAAGATGTCATTTTAGGTTTAGCAACATGGGAAGCTGAAATTTATGGTCATATACAGTAAGTGAGAGAAGAAAAACAAATGATTTACAAATGTTCATAGCTGCCATAACATAAGGCAAAACAGTAATTACTGTATAGTGTAACTACAAAAGTATGATTTATCCTTTAAAAAAACTTGTCAGCACTGAATTATTGCTGAGGAAGTAAACTATTTAAAGTGTGTTGAAAAATAAAAAACAGTATATTAAAATAAATAAGTAAATATTTAAGAGACCTTGACCAAAATAGCCCTGTAAGCAAAGCCTAATGCAATCCCGTGAAATATCAGTGTGTGACTTTTTATTTGCTTAGACAGTTTATTTTATTTTACATCTTTGGCATTTATTATTACAGTTAAATAAGTTGTTGTTCTACTCTGAAATGTCTCGTACCTTTTAGGCGCTCCTACCCCGAGCTCCAGAGGCTGTCGAAGAGATCAGTTCTCATGCCCTCCTCCAGGGGGTTGTATTGAGGCTGCACAGCGCTGTGATGGGTTTCCTCAGTGTCCAGATGGAGCTGATGAGAGAGGCTGTGAAGCGAATCGCACCCACGTCACACCCACCGCTGTTCCACTTAGAACACCCAGTATGGCTGCTGTCACGTCAGCAAATACACCAACTCCCACTGCTACACCCGTAAGACCTAAAATATAATGTGCTCATAAAATAAAGAAAATAAAAAACCTGCTTAGAATAATGCTTTGAAATAGACCATAAATTATATTAAATTCTGGACTTTGGATTTATTTTAAGGCTGTTACTTTACCTTTATTACTTTTTTATGTGTATTGTTTTCAAACTTGATATTGTAGTTCATGTTGCATATGACTGATGCTCTCTCTCTCTTCCTCGTATAGCATGGAAAACCTGGCTCTTTGGGTAACTACTTATGCTGAACATTTATTTATTTATTATTTAAATTTCCATTGCTTTCTTTTTACATGCAATAAAACCTAGAGGTGTTCATTTAGGATGAAAATTAATGAATTTAAGAACAATTTTAAGATTCACTTATGAGAAAGCAGGTTCATTAAGTTGCTGAAAAAAATTGATTGATTGTTAATAAAAATACAAAATATATTGCTTTAGATTTTTGATCACCAGTTTGTTCACATATAAATGGTCAGTGTTGTATCCGTGCTTCATAGGTAACTGCTCTTCTCCTCTGGGACTGGAGGATGGCCGTGTGCATTATGGTCAACTGACCGCCTCATCATTCAGAGAGAACAACCCAGCTGACACGGGCCGCCTCAACATCGTTCCTAATGTGTGAGTGCCTGGCGATGTGTGGTGAAGTCAAAGTTGCATGATGTTTATTTCTGGATGAGAGAAATTAGTTGGATTTGCAATAACAAATTTTATCTTTTTTCTATGTCTAATGTCAGGTCATGTTACAGTTAGAAGTCTTTGGTAAATTCTCTTTTGGTAAATTACTACTGTTTTACAGTACACTCAGTGACATAATGTGTGGACAGTATATTACATTTTTGGTTATAGGGCCTAGAATATGTAGAGTACAATTAAAACTCATTTAAGGTACTTTATACTGTATTATGGCAGCATGGTGAATTAGTGGTTAGCACTGTCACCGCCACACCATGTACCTCCAGGGTCCGGATTTGATTCCCGCCTCAGATCTGTGTGAATGGAGTTTGCATGTTCTCCACGTGCTTATAGTATTTCCTCTGGGTACTCCGGTTTCCTCCCACAATCAAAAGACATGCGGATAAGGCTAATTGATGTTCCCAAATTGCTTGTTGTATGTGAAAGCATGTGAATGATGACGAGAGGTCCCACCATGGTTGTAAAATGGGAATAAAAATAATAGTAATCACCACTGGCCTCCACGGTCCCTAGTTAGACTACAGATGTTCCTGGATGGATGGATGGATGGATGGATGGATACTGTATTATAAAAAGACTTTTACCACATCACTGTTGAATTCTGGATTCTGATTAGACAGAATGTATTGATCAATTTCCTATAGCAAAAATCACATATTTACAGTAATATTCTATTTTTAATACATTCTATTACTATAATAACTATTTCTCTTACTTTTGTTTATCATTTGGAAGGAGTCTCCAGTGTCAAAATGTACTTGTTTTATGATTTGCTAATTTTAAACTAACTAACTGCAAACTAACTGTAATTTAAAAACTCCAAAAAGTACTGTTCTATTCTACAAACAGTTCTTTTTGTTCTTTAAACTTTTAAAAGTGTAAATGTTGGCAATTTGCTGTGGTATAAGAGCAATAAAGAGCTTTAGAACATGTATTTATTGAAAAAGAATAATATTAAGGACTAAATCATGAATTATTGTCATTGTCATTATTAATCACAGGTTGATGATGATGATGATAATTTTATGTTTTATTCCTTACTTAAGAATAACTGTTGAACCATACATTTACATTGGGTAACAGAAACGTGTCTGTACATTTAATTTTCCTCTGATAGTGAAAGAAGACTTTAAAATTTATTTTCATTATCTGGTACCATTACATAATATTCCCTAAACAGTTTAGTGATGGAACCAGGCTGGAGCCCTTTACCAGGAGACCCCCACCCCTATTTCCAAGTGGATTTTCTGGAGCCGACCTGGATATCTGGCATAATCACCCAGGGCAGTGAGCGCATGTGGGGCTATCTCTCCAAGTACCGTTTGGCATTTGCTCTATCAGAGAACCACTTCACGGACTTTACTGAGAGTGGAGACATCAACCCAGCCCCAAAGGTATAGTTTACATAATAATACAAACAAAAATAATAAAATAATAATAAATAAATAAATAAATAATAATAAAACCTTGAGTATACCCACCTGTGTAATGAGAAATAAACTGTACTTATTCTCTAAAATCAAGATTGTATGTTAGGGTGCATGGTGTGTCTTTTGAATGTGAATCAAACTCTAAGGTGTAAGGCATACCTTTTACCAGATCTTTGAGGTGCGGATGGTAGGCAGGACACCAGTCACACGCTGGCTGGGCAGATTGGTGAGGGCTCGTTACTTGCGTATCATACCAGTGCAGTACCGCCACACTTTCTACCTCCGAGTGGAGATCCTGGGATGCAGAGGAGGTAGGATTTTTCTTTTTCCTTCATGAAGAAGCCAAGATCCTTGAAAGTTTAAGATTATGCTTACGTACCATTTTATTAGCATTTGTCGAGTTGAGACACAATCAACAACAAGATTGTCCATATACTGTACTGTACATGAACTACTTAAATTTAACTATTAATATAGACTATTAAAATATTTTAAATTAATATATAAATGCGATATAACTATTTAAATTTAACACAGTATGTCAAAGCAACAAATTAATTAGAAATTGAAGTGTTGCTTTATCTAATGTAATCATGCATGTTTTCTGTTTATAGAAGAATTAGTCACTCCTGTCCCTGCTGAAGTGACCACAGCGCCTTCTGGAGTTGGTGTCATGACACCGAGTCCCTGCGAGCTTGGTCAGTTTGCCTGTGTGAATGGGGAGTGTGTGCCTGTGGCAGCTCTTTGTGATGGCAGGCCTGATTGTGCAGATCATTCAGATGAGCTCCGTTGCGGTGAGTCTAGTGTATGTCTACAGTATCACTAAAGGGCAGACAGACTATTTTGGTGCTTTCCCGTAGTACAGTATATGAATTACTGCGCAGAGCCCTGACCTCAACCCCACTGAACATCGTTGGAATGAATTAGAATTCAGAATGAAATCCTGGCCTCCTTGTCTGCCATCAGTGTCTGATCGCATTTCTCCTTTTATGGAAATCTACCTTCCCAAAGGATTGGATATGATTATAACAGTTAAACTTTCTGTAAATGGCTCATATTTCCTGCTTTTGAATTATAGATGGTATACTGTATATGGTCGACAAGTCACTATACTGGAATAGGTTGTCACCACACAGTTATCTGTTCAGAGAACAAATGTCTATCTCTGTAACACTTCATGAGTTGAAAATAACAAGATGTGGACCAAAAACATCCAACCAATCATCAGGAACAGAGAGTCAGATCTACTCAGCTGTCAGTCAGCATTTAGAAAACCTCTCCTCCTGCACTAGGATTCATGCATCCTAGCCTTGGTAGCATAGTATTTGATTGAATTTCAAATTTTATCTAGCTTCATATTGTGTTCATTATGGTTATGGTTAACATAGTTAATAATACCAATGCTCACAAAATCATCAAAATGGTGTTGACCAGTCTTACCAGAAATGTTTCGAAATCTCAGCCATTATTACTGTATTAACCATTTTTGTGTTCTCTTGATTTACAGGCACTGCTCCTACTCCAGGATTACCAGGTTTATGGAATCACACTGTAACACCAGGAAGTCCTGGGTACCAAACCTTCACTACTGGATCTCCTGGAGTGTACACCAAAACTCCACAAGATGGCCGTCCAGGAGTGGCAAGTGTTTCACCCATTGTTACTGGGGGACCTGGTATTGGCCCAGAGGGACCGACTGGACATCCAGGTATATAGCCCATACTGTAGCTTAAAGTACAGTGGAACCTTGGATTACGAGTATAATTCGTTCAGGAAGTGGGCTTGTATTCCAAAACACAAAATCAAAGCTAATTTTCCCATAAGAAATAATGGAAACTAAAATTATTCGTTCCACGGCCTAAAAAAATAAATACATAAAAATAATTAATACAGTGCCTCAGAGTGGCGGAGTGGTAAAGTGCTTGCCCTATCATCTAGAGATCGCTGGTTTGAACCCCAGGTGATGCTGTTGCCTCTCACAGCCGGAGGCATAGAGAGAGCTGATTGGCTGAGCTCTTTCAGGGGGGAGGGATCTTCGCGCTCCCACATTAACGATGGCTCTACAAGCCAGTCTGTGAGCTCGCGTAAGCGGAGGGAGCGGATAGCGCTGTTCCTCCGAGTGTGTTACGCCACCCCCAACAGCAAGCAGTTCGAAAAAAATGGTCGGTGACGTCACGTGGGTCGGAGGAAACACGTGGGCGGTCTACGGCCCTCCCGTCTGAGTGGCGGTATGAGCTTAATGTGGGAGCCCCCTAGTGACTGGGAGGAATTGGACACGACGAAATTAGGGGAGAAAATCGGAAAAAAAAAATAATTATAAAATTTTTTTTTCAAAATAATAATAATAATAATTAATACAAAATATAAAGTAAAAATAAAACAAATTAACCTGCACTTCCCTTTAAAAAGAGTAAAAATAAATCCCGACAGATAAGTGTTTCCGTTTATGCACGAATCTAATCTAAAGTAAGCGGAGAGGAGGAATCAGCCCCTCCCTGCACTTTACCTTTGAAAAGTGTTTCTGTGTAGAGCAGAGAGTGTGTGTGTGAAGCCAAGAGGGGGTGGGGGGTGTAAATGCGAGAGTGTGTGTGTGTGTGTGT
>JAQQZT010000033.1:26411197-26427364 GCA_030068275.1 Clarias platycephalus | reverse complement strand
ATAATGACAGGCTGAAACAGAGAGGGAGAAAATGGATCTTTAACCTCTCTAATGAGACTTTCTTTTGCTTTACACGCGCCACACACATGTGTTTAGTAAACAGCACACGTGTGCACGGATGTTGATTATACCAGTGAGAGTCGTGCACTAAGACCCAGCAGGGGAGACGATTACCCACAATTCCGCAGCGCAAAAGAGAGAGAAAAAACATTGGCTCAGTTGTGATCACTTGACGCTCGGCGTCAAAACAAGAAGCGCATGCGTGCTACATGATACTCGATACTCGTAAACCAAGACTTACTTGTTTTTCAAGTCAAAATGTATTAAAAACCTTTGCTCGTCTTGCGGAACACTCCCAAACCGCGTTACTCACAATCCGAGGTTTCACTGTATTCTGTTTTCAATACTACAGGCTGAGATCATATCAGAAGCTGTATTAGCTTATTAATTAATTGAATGAATACATATTGTATACATACTGTATTTCTCACCTGTAGCAAATTTACTTATAGGATTGTGGAACATAACGACACCTCATGATGGTGGTTTACCCAGAGTGCTGTGTGTAGAGGACCAGTTTTCCTGCAAAAGCTTTGGCTGTGTGGATGTAACTCTTGTGTGTAATGGAAGAGAGGATTGTCCAGACGGCTCAGATGAACATAATTGTGGTACCTACTTTAAAAAATATATATTAAAAAATAAAAAAATAGCTAGATTTTTATACTACAGCTCATTTTGTTTATCATCTCTTAGGTTCCTCTACACTTGCCCCAATAACACCTACACATCGCCCCGTGGTACCAAGTCCCTGTTCTACCAAACAGTTTACTTGTAGCAGTGGGGAATGTGTCCATCTGGACAAGAAGTGTGATCTCCACAAAGACTGTGCTGATGGCTCAGATGAGAGAAACTGTGGTGGGTACACTATTACAGATCTCAGATCAGTTTGTTTTAATGGTTGGTTTTATGTTCCCCTTTATCATAGAAATGCTCATTTGGTCTTGTTATGGGAAATCTACAGTAAATGCATTTAAAGGTTACATTTCAAGCTCCTCTGTGCCTTTGCTCTGCTCTGCAGTGGACTGTGTGATGTCTGCTTGGACATCGTGGAGTCAGTGCAGCGCGTCATGTGGTCTGGGTTCTCTGTTCCGCCAGCGTAGGATCCTGAGGGATGCTCGACCCGGGGGCTCCTGTGGGGGCGCACAGTTTGACAGCAGAGCCTGCTTCCTTCAGGCCTGTCCTGGTGAGGGCTATCTTTACAGTTTTATTGTTTTTATCTTACTGTATTCTATTTCTAATTTTTCAGTTCATTGGATAGTAGAATGTTAAAGAATATCACCTCTCCATGCTTCATTGTCTGATTTCCCAGGGTGTTTTAAATTTCTCTAATCCTTCCTATGTCTCGTTTAACATGTTTTTCTCTTCACTCATTCCCCTGTGCCTTCCCCCTCTCTCAGTGAATGGACAGTGGGCTGAATGGAGTGAATGGTCAGAGTGTGATGCTGAATGTGGTGGTGGCCTGAGACTAAGGAACAGATCTTGCTCAAACCCTCCACCCAAAAACCGTGGGAAAGAGTGTGAGGGGATGACTATGCAGACTCAGAGCTGCAACACACACCAATGCGGAACCGGCACAGACTCCCATAAAGGTGTGAGAGTGTAGCAGCTCCTGAGTATTTAATTTAGCAACACATTTAGAACAGAAAGTGAATTTAGCACATTTAGCCACACTTTTCGAACAGGAACAGCATATGCATCGATATTTCCATCTTGACCTTGCAACATTTCACCATATTAAACTCTTCTTTGCCTTTTCTATTTTTGAGCCTTTTATTACATTTTTACCAAGTAAAATTACTTTGAGTTGCTTTACTTTCCTATTTTTCTAAACAGCCACTTGTTTTTTAAAGCATTTTTGAGAGCGTTAAAACAGAAATTTACTATCATCATTAGTTGAACCAAACATCTAAGCAAGAATAGTTTTTTTTAAAACAAATATTAAAAACAGGCATTTATAGTTACTTACAATTACTACTGTATAAAGAGCTTCCCAGTAATTAAACAAGTTACTAGACATAAATTGATATGAATCTCTAAACTGTACGGATTGTACCAGTGTTGGTTAAGCATTTGTCTGCTGTCTGGGTATTCACTAGTGCTCGAACTGTATAACTATATAAGATTTGTCTGTCTGTGAATTTCCTTTTGGCTTTGAGTTATGCTTGCTTACTATGATTCATTTCTGTGGTTTGCTGTAGGCTGCACTAATGGCATGGTGCTAGTAACAGACGCGGACTGTGCGGCAGGCAGAGTGGAGCCGTGCCCTTTGACCTGCTCAGATCTTAGCTCTGAGAGTAACTGCTCCTCTCAGTGTATAACAGGTACCACTGACCTAACGTAACACAAATCTGTCTGTTGTGCCTGTTGTACCCTAATCAGCTATAACATTATGATGACCTGCCTAATATTGAGTAGGCCACCATAACTGTGATGCACACCTCTCTATTACAACCAGCATTAACTTTTTCATCAATTTGAACTCCACCAGCACTTCTATTGGATCGGACTACATGGTCCAGCCTTCACTCCCCATGAGCATCAGTAAGCCTTGGCCACCCGTGACCCTGTCACCAGTTCACCAGTTTTCCTTCCTTGAATCACTTTTGTCTTCTGCAGTTTTGGTGTTGCTCCGACCCAGTCCTCTAGCCATCACAATATAGCCCTTGTCAAAGTCACTCAAATCCTTATGCTTGCCCATTTTTTTCTGATTTCAGCACATCAACTTCAGAAAAAAGATTCATTTGCTGTCTAATATTTCCTACCCAGCTTAAATGAGTGAAAAGTTTAATGCTGGTTACAATAGAAAGATGTCAGAGCAGACAGGTCACTACTATTTTGGTGGCAAAGAGAGTGACCTATTTAATATTAGGCAGATGATCATAATGTTATGGCTGATCAGTGTCTTTCATGCCATCAATAAAGCAATGTTATAAAATCATGCAAAATGCTTTTTTTTACCACTGTGAAAATTGTTAACTATTCCTGCTTCTGTTTTCCTTTGTTTCTCTAGGGTGTCGTTGTCCAATTGGTTTGTTCCTTCAGGATGGTCGATGTGTCAATGTGAGCAAATGTGTGTGTGTGTGGAAGGGGTCAGTGCTTCAACCAGGGGACGAGGTCATCTTAGACAACTGTACATTTTGGTGAGCAATGCGACGTTTAATATTATAATTCAATTCAGTTCAATTCAATTTTATTTGTATAGCGCTTTTAACAATTGACATTGTTGCAAAGCAGCTTTACACAATCAAAAGAATTATTTAAGTTTGTATGAAATGTGACTGTGTATGAATCAGAGTGATTAAATTGTCTCTGATAAGCAAGCCGAGGACGACTGCAACAGGGGCAAGGAAAAATTCCCTGGTATGGCAGTAGGAAGAAACCTTGAGAGGAACCAGACTCAAAAGGGAACCCATCCTCATTTGGGTGATAATGAATAACAGGGATTGATCTCCAGTCATGCTGTGTGTTAGGAGGCTGGAAGTTCAGTATGACAGGAGATGTGTTTAAGTTAATATGGAGTCCAGTTCGTTATTGGAGGCTCAGGTAGACTGTAGGAAACTCCAGTCCTGAGTGACTGCAGTTACAAGTCCTCAGAGAATAGCTGTCAGCATCGGACAGGTCAGGACGTTCTTCATGGAAAAGTGAAAATGTCCCCAGTCACCACACGCATCCCAGACAGACAGGGATAGGGAGAGAGAGAGAGAAGAGGAGAGAGCAAAAGCATAAGAGAGATAACAATTAGGTATGGTCACAGTAACACAATGTATAAGATCAGTGTATATTTAGTGCAGTGTGCAAGCAGGGACTTCGGCAGGACTAACTATGACAGCATAACTAAAAGGGAGAGCCAGAAGGAAACACAGACTTGAGGGCTCCCTAAGATGTAAAGCGACCAATCACTTCACCGTCCAAAACCTGAGTGATGACAGCATCTAAACATACCAGTTCACCGAAATACTCTACGTCCATGAGTCCCCCAGATCTGCTCCTTTACCTAAGGCAAATCTATTTACAAAAATGCTTGGCTAACTAAATAGGTTTTTAGCCTAGACCTAAACACTCAGAGAGTGTTTGAGTCCCGAACATTAATTGGAAGACTATTTCATAATTTTGGAGCTTTGTAAGAAAAAGCTCTGCCCCCTGCTGTAGTTTTCATAATACTTGGTACTAACAAGCAGCCTGCATCAGCCGGCATCCTTTGATCGAAGTAGGCGTGGCGGATCGCAAGACACTAGCAATTCACTCAGATACTGCGATGCAAGACCATTTCAAATTCAAATTAAAATTTATGAATCATTTAATGCTTTATACGACAAAAGTAGTATTTAAAAATTGATGCAAAATTTCACAGGGAGCCAATGCAGTGTGGATTAGATAGGGGTGAATAGAAGGCTTGTATGTTATGGTTCTAGTGAGGACTCTCGCTGCTGCATTCTGAACTAACTGAAGCTTGTTTATGCACCTAGTTGAACAACCAGACAGTAAGGTCCAACCTAGAGGTGATAAAAGCATGAACTAGTTTTTCTGCATCGTTTAGTGATAATATATTCCTTATCTGGCAATATTTCTGAGATGAAAGAATGCTATCCTGGGAATATTATCTACATGTGCTTCAAATGAAAGGCTGGAATCTATAATCACACTGAGGTATTTCACTGTTGCACTTGATGGAACAGAAAGGCCATTTAAAGTTACTGTGTGATCAAAAAGGCTTGCTTCTAGCTGCATGTGGCCCTATGACTAGAACTTGTCTTATCAGAAATTAAGCAAAAGGAAGTTAATTAACATCCAGTCTCTTATGTCTCTTATGTCCTGTACACTTTGCTCAACAGTAATCTGGATTTGCTGAGATGTATAACTGTGTCATCAGCATAACAATGGAAACTAATACCATGCTTATGAATTATGTTGCCCAGAGAAAACATGTAAAGGGAAAACTAGCAGTGGGCCTAAATCTGAACCCTGTGGAACACCAAACCCTACTTGAGAACATACAGAATAGTCACCATTTAAATCTACAAACTGATAACGATCAGTCATATAGGATCTGAACCAGGAGAAGACCGTTCCCTTAATTTCCTACTACATTTTCTAATCTGGAAGGAGAATACTATGATCAATAGTGTCAAAAGCTGCACTCAGGTTGAGTAACACAAGTATAGTGATGCAACCCTGATCAGAGGCCAATAGGAGGTCATTTACTACTTTAACAAGTACTATCTTTGTGCTGTGATGAGGCCTAAATCCTGATTAATACAGTTTGTTCATGCTATTTCTACTGTATGTAGACATGAACATAGCTGCTGTGCTACTACCTTATACAGAATCTTCGAGATAAAGGGGAGGTTTGTAATTGGACAGCTGACAGGGGTCGAGGACGGGTTTCTTAATGAGTGGTTTACATGGTTGGTCTGTGGCGCTGTGGCTTAGTTGGTTAAAGCGCCTGTCTAGTAAAACATTGGGGCAGTGGTGGCTCAGAGGGCTAAGGCACTGACTTACTGATCGGAAGATTCGGCAGTTCGATCCCCAGCCACTGTTGGACCCTTAGGCAAGGCCGTTAATATAACCGTTATATCATGACTGCCCCTGCGGTCTGACCCCGGTTACGCTGGGATATGCGAAGAAGAAATTTCACTATGCTGTAATGTATATGTGACAAATAAAGACTTAACTTAACTTAATAACTGCCAATTTTTTGGAACATACCCACTGCTGTGTGAAGATCATTTAGCAGAGTTGAGACACAAGTCATGAGATGTAGAGTTTTACTATATGTTTTTTAAAATTTATTTATTTATTTTTATGCAGTATGTGTCGAGATGGTTATATCTCCTGTGACAACTCCAGCTGTATACCCAAATGTGACTGGTCAATCTGGTCCGCATGGACCTCATGCGACAGCAGCTGTGGAATCGGCATCCAGCAACGGTTTAGGTAAGATTATCTTTTAACACCAAGTAGATAATTTCTAAACTATTCACAAAAGTTTTTATGAAATTATAATTATCTCTAATTAAAGGTCGGTTTTGAGTCCTTCTGAAGCTGTGAATGTAGAGCCGTGTGTTGGAGACTCTACAGAAGCACGGCAATGCTACACACCCTGCCCACCAGGTCAGATTTCAGTAATTTCTGATTATAGTCTACTATTTCGTCTAAGCTAGCTATCTAAACTTGGTTGTAAGCATGAATCATGACATGGATGGGGTTTGATGTGAAGGAGGGTTTATTAAATTCTACAAAGAGCAAGTCAAACCGGGACTTGTGATGAAATTTCTTGTTAATGAAGGTGTAAAACTGATTGATTTACAATAGGTTTCAAGCACAGAAATGATGATGAGACTCTTAGCAGCAGTAAAACATTTGAATGATGCAAATGTTTTAAGAAGTCAGTATGTTCGTAATTAATGATCCCTGCCAAGGTGGCTCAAAGTTGTTCCCATGAACGCTCTGTGAGTGGAATGCCTGATCATTAAAAAAAATGACAGATAACTTGTCAACTTGAAAAAGAAACACCTCTGTCTGTGTGAACTGTACCCACAATCATTCATGAACACCACTTGTACATTACAGGAACTTCGCTGAGAGTTACTGCCATATTAAGTTAAACTGTTAAACTGTATCGTGTTATTCTGCACAATAAAAAGTCCCGGTTTGACTTAAACGCCCCCTCGTACAGTATATATCCATATACAGCCAAAATTGTTTTAAAATGGTGGCAAAGATCAAAGGGCAACACTTGGCTTGGTAAAGGTTTAACCACGAAAGTGACAATCAGAGTACAATAACTCAGAACTTATAAATGCTAATATGCACTACTTGCATTTAGTGCTATAAGTTCCTGTCTGAAATAGTCTGACTCTTATCTTGTCAGAAGTATTGTTTACTATCACCAGTACAGTAAAGTTGCAACTTACTACTTTTATCTAACTCTTATCCCTTATTTATATAATATATTTCATGTGTTAATTTCATAAATTAGTAGCTGTGAATATATGATGGAACATACAGTTTAAGCTTTTCTCCAGCTTTATAGAACACAAACATTCTTGTGCCACTGATGTTCATCTTCAGTTCTTGCAGTCACTGACTCTAAAATAGCACCACTGCATGTCTAATAAACTGATGTCTAGTGTTAAAATATTTACACAGGAGCTATATAATAAAGAAAACGTAAGTGTTTATGAAATAAGCCAATGGGTCAGACTTTATTTTATATGCCACTTTTTTGTATATTATATGCAAACTAGAACTTGACCTGGAACAACATGTTAGAGGACACCATGAACTGTTGTGATAATAATAATAATAATAATAATAATAATAATAATAATAATAATTACAGTGAAACCTCGGATTGCGAGTAACGAGGTTTGCGAGTGTTCCGCAAGTGTGTGTGTGTGTGTATGTAAAACATCTTTTATTTTGTGTTTGAAAGCGCGTGTGTACTGTTTCTTATAACACACGTGTGTGCGCGCGTGTAAAGCAAAAGCCTGCCTGGTCTGATCCCACAAAAAAAAAAAAGCCAATGCAGCACAAATGCCTGACCACGATAGAAAAACACCAGAACACCCAGAGCATCAAAGCCTGCCATACACAGGGCCCAGCAGGCAAAGAGCCCAATACCACCAAACCAAATTATACTTACCTTTAATATTCTTATGATGTTTGTAAGAACTTTGATTTAGTCTGAGGGTTGTACAGTACTTAATGTAAAAGAGAGAGTGGGCAGCTGGTTGGGGTTGGGATGGCAGAGGAAAATGGGTCAATGTCTGATTTGTTTCTTCATGCTTATTAATAGAACATCGCCTGCCTTATTTGGGTAAACTGTAATTGTAGATTCTGCAGGATGTTCCAGGTTTTATTGAGTGATTTTTTTTTCAGCCATTGAAAGATTAAATATTTAAAACAGATTTGAAACCTTGGTCAGATTATGATGTGAAACTCATGCAATAGCTATTAAGCATATATACCTTTACCACATTTTAATTTCCTTTTTCCTAATTTCTGAAAGGGGCTCCATGGAGTGAGTGGTCTTCATGGTCTGAGTGCAGTAAGACATGTTTCTTTCACGTGGATGCTGTGGGAATGAGACGCCGCTTTAGGAGCTGTAACCACACTGACTCCGCCTCCTGCTTTGGAGACGGGGAAGAACATGAGCCCTGTAATACATTACATTGTCCAGGTATACACAGATTCTACTCTTTTAAACAAATTGTCCTGAAGTACTTTTTGTTATACAATGCATACTCTGTCCATACTCGTGCTCTAAACAAGTTATGCTTTGATGTTTACAGTATGTGTAACTATTTGTAAACTGTAACTTCATTTGCCTCTGCAGTACATGGTGGTTGGTCAGCATGGTCTGCGTGGTCTGAGTGCTCGTCTGAGTGTGATTCTGGGGTTCAGACTCGAGAACGTTTCTGTAGTTCTCCTCCCCCTCTGTACGGAGGCAGCAGCTGCGTGGGACCTCATATACAGACCAGAGAATGCAACTCCCAGCCCTGCACAGGTTTTACTGATCACCATAGGAACATACACTATTGAGCCATTACATTAATACGATTAACATTAAAACAAACTAGGTTTTGGGTTTCACTTGTGCCACCAGGACAGCTCTGGCCCCAGGGGGTTTTGGCTCCGTGCGGCCTTTGGGTTGTGTTGTGGTGTCTGGCACCAGAACTGGCACTTGTAAAAGTAACTTACAGTATATCCTTAATCAGCAACTTTGAGAGCAAACTGTTCACTTGCTGTTCTGTATTAATCTTTTTTTGAGTTAATTCACAAAAAACATTTAAAAAAATAAATTATTGTTTTAATGCATATACAAATATTTGAATGAGATCATTATTATCATATAATATTTAATTTAATAATATTTATTAAGATTTGCCAAAAAGCTCCAATACACACAAAAATATACAGTATTATACAATATATAATAAATATTTTTTACTCATGGTTTTCCTTTTTTTTTTTTTTTAAAGTTAAACTCCATTAGTTTAGAAACAGGTTTATAATGTCCTTGGAATAATCACTAAATATTAATTATTGTTTTTTTTCCTATGTATTTGCAGATATGTGTCCGATTGGTATGAACTACTTGACTAAAGAGCAGTGCCAGGAACAGGGAGGAGCATGTCCACGTGTGTGCCTTGATGCTATGTCTTCAGTGCAGTGTGCCACAGAGTGCTATGATGGCTGTTACTGCTCTCCAGGCCACTACCTTTTCAACAATTCCTGTGTGCTTCTCAGCCACTGTCCCTGCTACCACCAGGGGGTGCTCTATACACAGGGTGACAGTGTGCCACATGATGCCTGCAACAACTGGTATATATTCTCACAACAGTCTTGTTGCATCTTTTTTTTGTGTTAAATCTGTGATGCTATTAATTTTGCTGCATGAAAATATATGCAAAGTCATATATCTGCTTTGTATGTGTGTGTGCGTGTGTGTGTTTGTGTTTGGTGTGATTATTTGTTCACAGTACTTGTATTAACGGAGCAATGCGGTGTGGTAAAGCTCCCTGCCCTGGTGAGATGGATTTTCCATTTCAAGGCTTTTCTTTAATTGCTGTACGCAAACCTGTACACTATGGTAGGGTAAATGTTTCCACACATTGCTATGTGATACGTTTTTTCTAACCAGTTGATTGTGGTTGGAGTGAGTGGACATCCTGGAGCTCATGCAGCAGGACATGTGATGTTGGCATCAGGAGGCGGTACCGCTCAGCCACTAATCCTCCATCAGCATTTGGAGGCCTTCCTTGTATTGGCGACCGTGTTGAGCTGGACACGTGTAGCATCACCCCTTGTAGTGGTAGGGCTTTTAGAGATATGCAGTTATAAACTTGACTCTGCTCCAGCTGTGAGGCTTAAACTAATGCACTTGTTCTAATACATTATCATTTCTATAGTCACACAATATGACTTGTATGGCAGATTATACACATAACAAAATTGTCCGTGATAGAGGTTTGTGTTTGTGTGTGTTTTGTGCTTCCAGGAGTGAAGGGACCATGGAGCGCTTGGTCCGAGTGCTCGGTACCATGCGGTGGCGGATACAAGAGCAGGACCCGAGGGCCAATCAGATCTCACGGCACACAACAGCAGTTTAGCGCCTGCAATCTGCACCGCTGCAGTGAGTACATGTGCACAGCAATACAGTATGCGTGTGCTTCAAATTGAAAAATATGGCCTCTCGTACTGTAAATTCTTTTTTCCTGTGTCTCTTTGCTTCCTGTGTGTTTGTGTATGGTAGGTAATGGCACTGGCTGTGCCGGCGAGCAGGAGTGGACAGCGTGTGTGAGAGAGGGACTGCTCTGTTCTGATCTGGGCATGAACACTGTATTGAACTCCACCTGTTCTCCAGGATGTCAGTGCCCACAGGGTTCTGCGTTACAGGTGTGTAAATGCATTAGATATCTGAAATACTCCTCGTTCCTGCCTTCCTGCTAAATCATGTTGTGTTTCTCTCAGGATGGGAGGTGTGTGCCTTTGCCTCTGTGTCGCTGTGATGTAGACGGTGAACCGTTTGAGCCTGGGGCTGTGGTTAATAAGGATTGCAAGACCTGGTAACAAGTAGTTTTATTACCATTTAGTTTATTAACTAATTAAACGAACTAAAATTCAAGATAAGGCCCAGACATCTTGGAATCCATTATGAATTTAATTGGGTAAAACCATTTGTTCTCAATCATCTTATCTTACAGTACTTGTGAATCAGGAAGACTGATAAACTGCACACAAGTAGAGTGCAATGGTAAGAGTTTCTCTGTTCTGCTTTCTAAGAATATATTGAAGTTAAACTTTTATAATCGTGTGGTTATCTCCTGGCAGTGGATGGTGGATGGTCAGTCTGGACTCTATGGAGTGCGTGTTCAGTGTCCTGTGGTGCTGGCCTACAGTCACGCTATCGTTTTTGCTCCAATCCCGAGCGGGCTGGTGCTGGACTGCCCTGCCTAGGCCCAGACCGCCAGGACAAAGCATGTGTCCAGACAGCATGCAGCCGTAAGTGATCCTCCATGTGTGAATCTTCTTGAGAGAAGATAGAGGGATGCAATTTATAATGTCACTGGCGTTTATAAAGGTGATGGAGGATGGAGCGAGTGGACATCCTGGACAGAGTGTACAAAGACATGTGGTGGGGGTGTACGCAGCCGCCGGCGTGAATGTGACAGCCCAGCCACAGAGGGAGATGGAGACTTCTGCGAGGGGCTAAAAACCGAGATTGTAGCCTGTAACACAGACCACTGTCCAGGTTCATGCTATTTTTCACTTTCCTTGTGGCAGCCTGGTTTCCAAATGGCATTGTTTGTGTGTCAATATAAAAAATGTTAACTGTGTGTTGTGTTCTCAGTGACGCAGTGCTCGGATGTTTCAGGCACTGTGTTCAGTAGCTGTGGACCATCATGTCCTCGCACATGTGACGAACTGACTGTGAGTACAAGCTCTGCTCCTTGCATGCAAAGCACTACCTGGTTAAATTGTAATGTTATAATGATTTATCTTTTTTTTTTTCATAATTTTGTTACATATGCTGAGCACAGAGTCTTCATTTAAGTGTAAATGTTGTTTGGACAGTTTGATTAACTATATATCCTAGATTCCAAGTTTTTAATTTTTTTTATTTATTTAATAGACTGAGCCTGCGCAGAAAAGACTTTCACATGATTTGTATTCTGTTCAGTTCATCTGAAGCTAATCTGTATCTAAAGACTTTATGCACAAACTATGCAAAAGTACAAGGAAGCTCGGTTAATATAATTTCTTCCATTATTGGTTATAAGTGTACTTGCTCAAGACTTTTAGGAGAGCTACAGTATTAAAATCTATCTATTTATTAACAGGTATGTTAAGTGTAAAATAGGTTGTTCATGAATAACACAGATTGAGCTAGACCATATATAATAGGTGTTAATCTCTTACAATTTAGGGATATTTAAATATGAATATTGAAGACTCTATACTATTTTAGATGATGATGATGATGATGATGATGATGATGATGAATATCCCACAGCACTGTGAGTGGCGTTGTGAGCCTGGCTGCTACTGCATCGATGAGAAAGTGTTGAATGTAAACGGTACGGCGTGTGTAGAGAGAGAGCAGTGTCCATGTCTGGACCTGAGCACCGGTCAGCGAATCGCTCCTGGAGAGACCGTCCTCACTCCTGATGGCTGCAACAACTGGTGAGGCCTGGAAAGCGGAAATCAACTAGGAAATGAATGCCAATTTACACCAATACACAAATTAATGCCAATTTACTTTTGTGTGTGTTTATAGTACATGTGATGGAGGACAGCTCAAATGTGGCAACAACCCATGTCCAGGTTTGGCACATTGTTTTATTTATATTGTGTTTACATTAAGAGAGTAGTTTGTAATTTTATATTAAGGCCTTTGCTGCTTAAAATTCTATTGAAACTTCGGTATGTATACTGTATAACTTAAAAAGTGGGTGAAGCTCATTTCTGGGCCAGAAAACGTTAAATAATACTTGTGTAAGTAATTTAAATAAGAAATTTGTTTAAAGTAACTTTACTTAATGAACAGGATGTTTTATCAGTTGAAAAGCGCTCGTTGTCACACCGTGAATGAGTTTTAAAGCATTTTAGATTTACATCCCAGTTCTAATCGCAATGGCTTAATTAGAAATTTCTAATGAACAGTTTGATAGCAAACTGTTTTTCATCCCCTCATCTCAGTGAATGGAGGCTGGTGTGAGTGGTCCAGCTGGACGCCATGCTCGAAGACCTGTGGTGCTGAGTGGGTCTCTCGCTACAGGAGCTGTTCCTGTCCTGTGCCAACGGCAGGAGGGGCAGCATGTCCAGGTCAACAGGAGGAGCACCAGGGGGTTGGAGTGCAAATAGAAAGACAACCCTGTTCATCAGTCACGTTTTGCCCAGGTGACAGACACGTCTATTGCAAATACACTGATGACATGAAATGATACTAGATACAAACAATACACTGATGACATGTTGACGTGCCTTTGACGTTGGCGAGCAAGTTTACAGTTTCACTATACTGCATAGTTCATACTTCCCCATTTATTCTAATTTCCCCATCATCATGTTAAGTACAGTTTTCTTACTAGAAGCATTAGCGTCAGATTGTTTTAGTTTTGTAGGTACAGTATGGTTTACAGATTAGATAAGTGAAAGATCCTGACTGCTTGTACAGTATGTGTATCTTTTCATTCTAGTCCATGGTTCATGGGGATTGTGGAGTGAATGGTCAGAATGCGATGCATGTGCGGGTGCGTCTGTCAGGAAGCGAGAGTGTAACAGCCCTCCTGCTAGATTTGGAGGTCTGCCCTGCCACGGGGAGTCCCTCCAGAGCCGTGGCTGTCAGGACAACCAAACCGTCTGCTCAGGTCAGCTTTTCTAATTTGCTAATAATGTCCATTAGTGTCCTGTGTACAGTGGGGTGCAAAAAGAAATCTAAATACCTTCTGTAAACTACTATAAACTAAAGTAATATTTTATACCAATAATTATATATCATATATGATAACTAATATTTAAGTATGTTATTTAGAACAGGAAAAAATAAACACTGGATAGTGTACACACATGATTTGCAGCAGCATTACATCATTGAAATATTAATACATGTGGCGCAGCAGTAACAAGGTCACTAGACTATCCGGAGACCGGTTGAATCCCTTGTGAGGCTATAGCATCCTACAGCTGATTGGCCGAGCTTGCTCTGGGCTCCCTATGTGAACAAGCAAAGTGAAAAGTTGCAGTTTGAAAAGTTGCGCCTTTTGTCCTCCCTGGTTGGTAGTTGTAGCCTTGATGGGAAAGTGCTCTAATGATGGGTGGCTACAAAAAAATTAGAGAAGAAAATCTGTAATTTTTTATTTAGTCCAAAAATATAAATTAATTTATATTCCAGATAAATTATTACATCAGCATGGTGTCATATCTCAAGTTTGATTATTTTTCGATAAAATCTCATAATGTCTTGGTTTTTTTTGTTGTTGTTTTTTTGTTGTTGTTTTTATTCCATAAACAATATGGTAGCAAATTTTATATTATATATCCTACTTTTTTCTCTCTTTTTCTTTGATGTTAAAAAACTGTAGTCTTTTCACTATGTATCCAAAAGGTGAGGCGAATCAATATGGTCTGCACATACAAGCTTGGCACAGGTTTTATGCTGGATGCACTTCCTGACACAACACTCCCATTTTATCCAGGCTTAGGACCGGCACTGCATCCAGTGCCTGGGAATCGAACCCAGGCCTTTCGAATGGCAGGAAATGAAAACTCCTTTGTGATTCCTCATGCATGTTGTTTTAGTCAAGACCTTTAGAATTATTCTCCCATCATCACACAGCGAAGTTTAAATAAATAACTGCGTACTTAAATGGCGGACCTAAAGTGTTAGATTACTCGTTACATAAAAAAAGTAATCCAAGTACTTTGTAACGCATTACACCCAACACTGATCTCAAGTAACCTAAAATGGAAAGCTAGTGCACTATTTAGGGTGTACATTTAATCAGATACGAACGGACTACGGTTCTACTTCCGGTTCAATCACGGAAGTAGCTCACGTGTAAAAAAATTAGACACTGCAGTGCACCAGATACCAATATTTACAATAAATTACAATATTTTCAGTGTGTAAGTGAATGTATAAAATGTCTAAAGTCCAGTATATTGTATGTGCGTGCGTGAGGGGGACCTGGAGAAATGAGTTGGCCTCAACAGTTTGAATCAATGAATCAGTCCGGGAGCACGATGATAGAAAATGGCTGTCCTGAAAAAGCTGTTCTGATGGGGAATAATACTAATTTCGGAAATTCCTCAACAAAACAGAGTTCACAGTCCAATACAATGGAAAACAGCTAAAAATCGAGATTAAACAGAGTGTAAAACAGAGACAAAATGGCGTTGAAAGGTGTGAAAGGCACAGAGACAACATTTCACTATGAGATTAACATTTCCTTAGGCACGATTAAGATTTTTGGCCACATGATAGCAATGTGGGGAAAGGGTTAGAGATTTAGTTAAATGGATTGGTATGCTTTACATTGTATTTTCATGTCAAAGGCGTATAATTTGTCGGACTTAAGAACAAATCGGACCTATGAACATTCTCCCGGAATGGAAATTGTTTATAAGTTGGGGACTACCTGTACTGTAGACTGCCTTTGAATGTGTACAGTGTACACAAGTCCCTGCTAAAATGCTGTCAATATAGAATCAGTAACATGCCCTGCATTACAGAGCTGCTCTTATAAAAAGTTTATTAATTACCACCTCCTGACCAATCAGAACTGAGAATTCAGCAACGCTGTGGTGTAATCAGTGCTGAATGAAGAAGACAAAATTAACCCATAACTTGTTAGTCAGACTTGTAAAGAGTCAGACTTGTAAATGCTGTTTGCCGTTACTTGAATGCCAGTGTTATTGCAGCTTTGTTTCATCATCCTGTCTCTCCTTGACTAAACTCAGACTGTGGGGGCGGACAGGAGGAGTGGCCTTGTGGGAAGCCGTGTCCTCGTTCATGTGAAGATCTCCATGGTGACACTGAATGTATAGACACATCAGCATGCAGTCCAACCTGTGGTTGCCCAGGTGACATGGTTCTGCAGGATGGCGTGTGTGTGGATAGAGTGGAGTGTCGGTGTAAATTCCACAACAGCACTACTGGTGAGAAAAGCATTCCAGAGTGAAATCATTTCCACATTCTTTATTATGATGGATCTTTATTGTGCTTAAAACATTTTTTACGTATTTTAAGATCGGCTCTGAAAGGAAAAACTGTCTGGATTAATTTCCTATTCACCATAAAGTTCGCTATTTAGCACTGCGTGCTTGCACCTCCAGGGTCGAGGGGTTCGATTCCTGCCTCGGGTCTGTGTGCATGGAGTTTGCTTGGTCGGTTTCCTCTGGATACGTCAGTTTCTTCCCACAGTTTAAAGACATGCAGATTAGGTTAACTGTCATTTTCTGTACCGCTTTATCCCGTATTCAGGGTCGCGGGGACCTGGAGCCTATCCCAGGAAACTTAGGCCACAAGGCGGGGTACACCCTGGACAGGGTGCCAATCCATCGCAGGGCACACACACATACACACACTCATTCACACAC
>JAQQZT010000033.1:26360030-26385970 GCA_030068275.1 Clarias platycephalus | reverse complement strand
TTTTAATAATTTTTAAAAATATATATATTTTACTTTATATATATATATATATATATATAAAGGAAACAAGGAAACAATGATATGCAGCCATAATGCGTGTATAATAAAACCAACATCAGTTTTCTACAAACACAGCAACGACAAATCTGAAAAAACCCAAGCAACTCGTCGCTTGCTAGTATGAAGGCTCGAGGTTGCTTTACAGAAAGTTACTTGCATATAGTCATAAATATTAAATAATTTGTTGGCCACACTGTGGTTTAGTGGTTAGCATTGTTGACTTGCACCTCCATGGTCTGTGTTCGATTTCTGCCTTGGGTCTGTGTGCATGGAGTTTGCATGTTCTCCTTATGCTTGCTGGGTTTCCTCCAGATACTCCACAGTCCAAAGTCATGCAGATTAGGCTAATTGGCGTTCCCAAATTGCCCGTAGTGTGTGAATCAATGAGCATATGAAAGTGTGTATGTGTATGTGTGTTAGGGCACGAGGCAGGGATTGGCACCCCTGCCTCGTGCCCTCCTGTAAGTCTCCTGGGATAGACTCCAGGCCGCCTGTGCCCCTGTATATAACGTTATAGATGATGAGTAAGAAAATAAAATATTTCTTAATATTTTTAAGTGGATTGTGAATGGAGCAGCTGGTCCGAGTGGAGTCCGTGTACAGTATCGTGTGGCTCTGGAGTGCAGAGCTCTAGACGCTCCGTAATGCAGCCCAGGCAGTATGGAGGACGTGAGTGTGAAGGCCCCAGTCTCAGGAGCAGATTGTGTACAAGACCTGATTGTGGTAAGAATCTTACAACCACATCAAAAGTTGTATTGGAGTATTGTAGGATTAGGTGTGAACATGTTGTCTATGCTGTGTGTGTGTGTGGGACTGTTTATTAAGATGTCTTTTTTTTTTTTGCTGTAGCATGTCCAGAGGGAGAACGTTGGAGGCAGAGCATGTCTGAGTCAGAGCGCGTGTGTGACAGAGGGTGTGTGGACATGTACAGCGCTGAACCGTTGAACTGCACTGCAGTGAGCAGGCTCTCAGAGGGCTGCGTGTGTGAAGACGGCCGGTATCGGGATGCAGACGGCCGGTGTGTGATTCCTGCTCTCTGTCAGTGCGAGGGAGACGACGGCTTATTGCGAGAGGTGGATATACTGTACAAACACGTACTCGCTTTAAAATGCTGCCAGGTTTGGGTATCTCTGGGCAAAACAATACAAATGCTGTGTATATATATATATATATATATACACACACACGCACACATTAGCAAACATGCATGGCATAGGCTTACAGCTAGTGGTTTAGAGCCATCAATCACGCTGCCCAACTGTTACACGCCCCAGAGCAATGCACAGAACCATCCATCAAGAAAACTACAGCTTTCCTTCTATGCTTTAATAGTATTGCTGGGTACTTTGTATATGTATCTGTCACGGGCTCTCATTATTGGACCTGATGCATAACTCTCCCATGCATCTATTATAATTACATTTAATAATATTGCATACAATCTCAATCTCAGAGTAGAAATATATTGTTGTATTAAGTATGTTTTACGGGTAGGACGTAATTAAACCAGAAAGACATTTTAAATCTTCTGCATTATTCCGCGTATAATATGGTGTGTGTGTGTGTGTGTTCTAGCCTGGCTCTGAGTGGGAAGAAGCGTGCCAAACTTGTCGCTGTGTAAATGGCCTAAAGCAGTGTAAAACCAGCTGCCCACCACTTCTGTGTGACGAGGTGAGAAATCCACAGGGCTCTCTACAGATAATTATTCACCTGTAACATCTTCCTCCAGATTGATTTATTAGAAAACTTTCTTATTTTCTCCTCTATACAACTTTTTAATAAGTGGCATACTGTGCAGCTTTGCACCATTAAAAAAATGCAACAGTTGTAAACCATACTGCAGGCCTTGCGTCAGAAAGTGTCCTGAGTGTGAACGAAGTCCCTGGAGAGCAACAGATGCTGCTGGTTAGAGTGACTCGCTGTCCAGGCTCCTCTGGTCACACAGTGGATCCCAGATGGCATTTCTGCTGTCACCCTATACCACATTTAGAGAGGAAGCACATGTCCTTCCCTCCCCAGGACTCAACACCTCCGCTGTGCTGCTCTAAAACACGTGACCTGAGCACAAAATAGATTGTTTAGGTTTTATTAGGAGTGATTTAGGGGTTCGAATCTAAAAAAAAGTCATGCAATTAAACATTCCTAGCATGGAAGCTGTTTTTCTTTAAACCTGTTTGCAAAATCGAAACTTTAAAACATTAATAAAAAAAAAAAATCCTAATTTTTTTCCCTAAGTGCTTTATGTTAATTAATTAACAAATACCCTAATCAGTTCACCCTGTCTATGTGTGCTTTGATTTTTCTGTTTCTTTTAAGAGAATGAATGATGTTTAATCCGGGATTAGATCCTGGATAATATTGAGTATCGGCTGTAAACTATTAATACATTGATTGCCAGAAGTGGGTGATGTTCTACGCATGAGGGAATTTGCAAATGATTGTATTGTATCAGTAATTAGTTGATATCCTAGAAGACTGCATTGAAAAAAAGATAATAACTATTTTAAAATATCACTGATTTTGTATATTAAAGCACAAATGTAAAACACATGTTAATCCAAGCATGGCACATCACGGACCAATTAAAGGATTTTGCTTAATTTCAGTTACATTTTAGAAAACATGCATAACAGACTATAAAAACAGGACTTTTTATCAAGATTTTTTTTTTTTTTAACTTAGAGCTTACAATCATAAGAATATTTTGTGAATATGATCCTTAGCAAACTGTCCCCCAGTGTTATTCACCCATGAATTATTATTAATATTATTAATTATTAATTATTAATTATTAATTATTAATTATTAATTATTAAATAAATAATTAATACTTAATAATTATTAATAATTATTAATATTATTAATAATATTTGCATTTTACTACTTTTTTGCCTGATTCTCGAAATCACCCCATCATTACATTTTAAATATTTCTGTACACCTTTAACCTCACCCCTCCGCTCATCTTCACCGCCCCCAAAGGTAGAACCGTAACAGGGCGCCAAGGGGGTTGGCGTGTTACGGCTGTCACTGCCTGAAGCCTCATCCTGCTGCTGCGGCCCATCTCTGGAGAGATGAATCACAAATAAGTGTGTGTTATTCTGAGTTCCGCATTGCTGACTCTGCCCCTTTGCTCTGTTTATCCCCTCTGCTGTGCCCAGAGTGAAGTCAAAGTGCTGGAGGACGGACAGTGTTGCCCTGTCTGCAGGAAAGTGTACACAGGTAGGAATGGCCAAAGTCTTACATCAACTTAGACACACGCTGCTATTAGTGCTACTTTCTGGCCTCTGTGGAATTGCTGAGCTTTGTCAGCGATTTCTAAAAGATCCATGTGCAACGGATGAAAAGTTTGTTGCACACTATTACCTCTGGTGTGTGTATAAAAGATTGTCAGCCCTCATCTGCTGTTGCCTGGATTTGAACTGGAATGAATTGGATGACTCAACAGAAAAAGTTTTAAGCGGCAGAAACAAAAGATGTCCAAGGCTCCACCTCGTCAGCAGATATGGCTATCCCACAATATGGACACTGATGAAGGGGGGTGGAGGGGGGGGGGGTGCAAATAAAAACAAAAACCAGTTATAAATGCTCTGAAGTATCCTTAGCAGATGTATAACTCCCCCCAACAACAGAGGGATATGTCCAATATTCAATAAAGTACTAAACAGATTTCTACCTCCCTTCTTTCCTGTTTTGCTCTTTATTTTCTGCCTGCAGAAGATCCACTCTCACAGTGTCAACGCTACACTGAGATCAGGAACATCACCAAGGGTGATTGCCACCTAGACAATGTGGAGGTCAGCTTCTGCAGGGGGCGCTGTTTGTCCGGAACCGATGTCATACTAGAGGTAAGAAAACACTCTCTGTAATGCAAATAAGTGCTCCGGTCCTAATAGACATCTAAGTGGCACGGCAATAATAGAAATATATAGTATTTAATTTTCTACAGTGTTTCTTAAACTACTCCATGGACACCAGACAATCCGCAGTTTAAATGCATTCAACTGCTATCATACTGTACCAGGTATTTTGTGTATCTTAATTTCTTGGTTTTAGTGTAAGAGCAAATTATGGACCAGTTCTGCGTTATATAGTATTTATTAAGTATTGCGTACTTAAGTAATTCAGTAAGGCCTGTTTCTGTGATCACTACAGTATATCCCATATTCCCCTAGTAAACATAATAAACCAGATTTTATTATTAAGATTTAAAATTAATATTTAACACTAAACACCAATCAGCCATAATATCAACACCATCGCCAGGTGAAGTCATCACCAACTATACACCAGCAAACTGCTGACAGTATTAATATGACCAAAAGGTTCCCTGTTTCTACTGTTTCAAGATATAAATAAAACCATTCTTTTAACAAAACTTTATAGGAATTATGATTGGAAATGTTTTTATTGTATTGTTAAGTAAATTTGTATTATTATGACTTAAAATGGCTGTTATAAAGTTGTTTTAATAATAGATATTTGTTGCTGTATTTGATGTTCTCTGATGTTCCTATAAAAGAGCATGTGAAAAGGTTTTCAATTACACGCCCACAATCTGCACAGGCAACTGCTCTCACAAATTATCACTTTTCAAATCGAAGCCTGAGTGTTCATGTAACTTTAACTTTGGGAGGTGAAAATTGTGCTGTTTTCATAAACAGAAAACAAAAGACAATAAAGATAAGGCAATAATATTTTATCACAAACTTGGTTTTTTCTGTGTCTTCACACAGAATAAAAGAATTAAATATTTAACTTTTCAACTTTAATAGCTAATAAATACAAATGACTTCCTATTTACAATATAGAGGGTTCAACCTAATGGCACTACATATGCCATAACATTAACACCACATACCTTTAAGACATTAACATTGCAAATAATATATCAGTAAGTTGGTGAAAGGATCATGGGCACCCAGGGCTCACCTGTGTGGAAGAAAGGCCAGCCTCTCTGATCCTCTAAAAAATCCAATGCAAAAAAAAAAAAAATGCTGTCAGTCAATGCTGGCCATAAAAGAATGGCACCAGAACACTCAATGCACCATAGCCTGCCACACTTAGGGCCCAGCAGGCAAAGATCCTAAGGCCTCAGATACTAATCCGATTGAGGAACCATGGGATGTGGTGGACAAACAAGTCTGATCCACGAAGGCCCCATCCTGCAACACACAGCACCCAAAGGATCTGCTGCCAACATCCTGGTGCCAGACACCACAGCACACACCCACAGGCCGTGCAGAGTCACACCCACAGAGGCCAGGGCCACCCTGGTGGCACAAGGGGAACAGAAAATCTAGGTGGTTATAATGTTAATGGTTTAATGTTATGGCTGATTTGTATATTTTTACAATGTATCAAATCTTAACCTTTACCAGATTTGTATCTTAAATGTTATATGAAACATGTCAGGTTTTTAAAATGTCTTAAATAATCCATCAGTCATGTAATCTAATCTAGATTAGATTAGATTAGATTAGATGAACCAAGAATCATATAATATGATTCTTGGTTCATCTATAATTTCTAGTAATTAAATGCAACTTAAAAAAAAAAAAACAATTGAAAAACACATTAAATGTCAGTTTGGCTCAGCTGCCACTGGTTTGCGCTGATATAAACATTTTCACACGAGCTAGTCAGTACCCCAAAAGGCATTTATATTAATATTGATGGGTCAGTCACGACTAGCCTGGGAGAAGTACTGTACAGCAGACAAGTACATGTTTGTACACATACAGTAGTGTACAGTACATGCTGCTGTGGTGCAGAAGATGATTATTTTCCAATAACAACACATCCCTAAGTATTTTATTTCTCTATCCTAGCATTCTTATTTATGAAAGAATAACACAATATATGTCTTATTTATTTATTTCCATACTTCCATGCTGTGAAACATTTATGAAAAAATAGTTCCTGTTCTTATTTGTGTCACACTGTAAGCAGGGATAGAATAAAATAGGCACGTTAGGCACATAGTCATGTTAACAAGTATGCATAAAACACTTAGCCCTGTTTCCTGAACATTTTTCTGTAGACAGATAGTTGGCTACATTGTTTTATTGATTCCAGAGAGAAATTCAAATTGATTAGTTCACTGTAGTATAAAAGCTATGGCTTTATCTCTGACATTTAAAAAAAGAGCCAAGAGTTGAAACAGCTGAAACTCTGAGCATCTGCGCAGAGATACAGAACCGATATAATATCGGGATGACATGCTTATATAAACCTGTGATTTGCCCTGTAGCTGGAACTACTATCACATCCAGACTACTAAAGGATGATCTACAACAAATGAAGGCAATAACATTATAATATATTTTTTGTGGCCATAAAGTCAATGGGACACCTGGTTGAAAATCGGCTGCCCCTCTGATGGATGCTTTGTGAGTTCAGACCTACTGTAGATCTCCATATGTGGGATCAAAAATCAACACTGACTCACATTATGTATCTGATTTGTCATTGCAGGGTTTCTTCAAGCCAACCGTTTGGCTAATCTGGGCGATTCTATCTTTGTGTCTCTGTTTGCTGCGACTGTTAAAAATATGTTTCCTCTCAAAAAGTCTCTCAAGTTACCATGGAGACGAGAAGCAGAGCACATGCAACCATATAGATCTCCTGTTTGTTCGTTTAAACGCCATAGCACATTTTGCTCCCTTTTTTTGTACCCCATTCATACTCTTCCCAAGACTCTCTGTCCCAGTGTGCCTGGAAATGTACAGTAAGTCATCGAGAGCCCTACTGTAAATTACAACACCCTCTTTGTCATGCGGAAGAACAGCTCATTCCGAGGAAAGTAACTGTTCCTAATATTTGGGTTTTTAACGATTGTGGGTTTCGCCCCTTCATATGTCTTCCCTCCACCTCTTGTCACCTCTCTGTGTTATTTGCACTGCTCTGTCTCTCTGCTGTTTTCTGCTCTTCTTTACTTTTCTCTTCCTGTTTATCTTCAGTCAGTTTATCTCCCTGCTCTTGTCTTCACCCCTCACCTTTACTCGCTCTACTTCCTTCTTTTTTATTGCACTATCTGTCTTTGATTCACTTTCCGTGTGTGTGTGTGTGTGTGTGTGTGTGTGTGTGTGTGTGTGTGTGTGTGTGTGTGTGTGTGTGTGTGTGTGTGTGACAGGAGCCCTATCTACAGGCTGTATGTGACTGCTGCAGTTATAGACTGGACCCCCAGACTCCTGTTCGTTTCCTCAGCCTGCTCTGTTCTAGTGGAGAGAGTGAGCCCGTGGTGCTGCCTGTCATCCAGAGTTGCGAGTGTACCAGCTGTCAGGGTGGGTACAGGCACACTGAAACCACACAGACACTTAAAGCTTAAACAACAATACAGTGCTGGAAAATACACAGCAGCGTGATGGCTTGCCAACTAAATAGGTTCACTCTCAGAGATATAAAGAGGCAGACTTTTATAGAAACAGCATTTGCACCAGATGCTTGAAATGTTTAAAGCTTTTGAAACATTTCTAATAATGGAAGAAAAAGAAAAAAAAAGCTGAGTTAGTGCTTGACATGATGAAAAGCGTTTCAAACACTCATGTATAGTACCATATACAGTGTTTGAGTTTTTATCCTGATATTTTCCCTTTGATGCTGTTAACTTTCCCAGGCTTCTCTCTCTCACTCTCTCTCTCTGTTCCTGAGCTCTTCCTCTTTCATTATATCGCAACTGCTTTCTATAGTTCATGGCCAGGTTTAGGTAAAACGTCCATCTATTCATTTTCTCTGGAGTTCTATAGAACCTGTTTAATGGAACAGATGGTCATGACACGTATGTACTTTGTATTCACTCCAGGACTTTAATCCATTTTTACTTTGTAAAAAAAGTGGGAACATTTGACACTCCATTGTGCGTGTGTGTGTGTCTTTGAGTGTGCGGGTGCGGGTGTGTTTCTCTTCCAGTCAGCAAGCTTGTCTGAACTGACCGGCAATTGCATCAAAGCTAGGAGAACACCTTAAGAGATTTTATATATACACGTATTCAGACTTTTCATTCAATATATATCGAGTTTTCAATCAATATATTCAGAATCCATTCAATATATTCAGACTTTTCATTTAATATATATATATATATACTGTAGAGTTTCAATCAATATATTTGGAATCCATTCAATATTCTCACATTTCATTCAATATATTCAGAATCCATTCAATATATATCTAGTTTCAATCAATATATTCGGAATTCATTGAATATTCTCACGTTTCATTCAATATATTTAGAGTTTTCATTCGATTCTCTCATGAATATTTTCCTAAACGGCATGTCATAACGTGTGTGTGTGTATATATATTTATTTATATATATATATATATATATACACACACTTTGGTGAACATGTGCTCTGTGGTTATTCAAAGCAAACAAAAATAATTCAGCACATATACAAAGTCAGCCTAAAAACGTTTCTAAATATTTTAATACTAAATTTATTGATATACATTATACATTGATATACAGTATATAATAATATGATATACTTAAGGCCGACTCTGTATTATTACCTCACAATATTATATAAAATGTGATGATTACACTGCCTACTGTTACAGGAGAGGGACACTCGCTTCACCCGCCACCTGCAGGAGGTCAAACAAAATTTCTGTGTTGCAAGGGCCCTTTAGATGCTCCATATCTGTGTGGTATAAACCGTAGGAAAATAATCTGTTAAAGATGTGATTTTTGGGCCTCTGAGTGGCGCAGTGGTAAAGTGCTCGCCCTATCATCCGGAGATCGCTGATTCGGTTCCCGGGTGATGCTGTAACCTCTCACAGCCGGAGGTCTAGAGAGAGCTGATTGGCCGAGCTCTCTCAGAGGGGAGGGAGGAGAGGTACTTTCTGCTCCCACATTAATCACGGCTCTAAAGCCAATCAGTGAGCTCGCGCACGCGGAAGGAGCGGCTAGTGCTTTCCTGCGAGTGTGTTACTCCGCCCCTAACGGTGTGTGAGCAAGCCGTCACGCGGTTCGGAGGAAACGCTTGATAGTCTTTGGCCCCAACAATCAGGACAAATAAGGGATCTTTATTTATTCGACAATTTAGAATCCACGCCATCTTTCTTTCTTCTTCAAGAGTTTTGAAAGATTTAGCTTCAATTAATTTTCATTTAAATCACTATATGTTTTTGAGAAACAAAATGAAAGAAAACATTATCCATGCCATACTTCCTCCATACTAACACATTTCCCATGATACAATGGTGGAGAAATCATATTAATAGGTCTAATAAGCTATCTAGATGAAACCTGAGCACCCGGAGGAATCTAACCCAGAATCTAATCCGGAATCTAACCCAGACCCTGAAGGTGCAAGGCGACGGTGTTAACCACTAAGCCACCATACCATCAGTATGAGTAATGCTAGTTGCATAATTTAAGAATTTTTTTACTATTAGTATTAATAATCCAAAAATCTAAAAGCTCTTCTTCTGCACTCTAAGCTAGAGGTTCTGCTTTCACCTTATACGACCCGCCCTGTATTTGCTGTAGTTAAAACCCTTTGAGTGTGTACTGTAACTGCCACAATGCTGACTCAGTAAAAGCACATCACACTGAATTTGCTATAATCATTTAAACACCCAAAACAACCACACTTCAGATTTCATATCAGCAGTTCCCAGTGTTGCATAGAGCCCACAGCTCTACTGTATCCAGGATATTCACTCTCTGTTGTCGTGACAACCTCTCCCTCCCTTTCTCCATTTACCATCCTGGCTTTTCACAGAAACTGTACTACTCTCATCACGATGCATGTTTGCATTTCGAACACGCATAATTGTATCAGGGTCTCCCCCCTCCTTTACAGCAATTACACATTAGGCCATTCATCAAGGCACCAGATTGCGCTGGCTTATTGAATAGCCAAGCAGTCGCTCAGTGGTTCACATTTGTCATTTGTGTGGTGTTACAGAGCCATGCTTACTCTGTAAAGGAGTCTGGTTTAAAAACAGGTCAAAAAATCTAATATTTTCCTCTTTTCTCTCTCTCTCTCTTTCTCGTGATGCACTGCATATGTTATTGGCGTGTCAGGGTAAGAAGGGAATGCATCATGCATAGTGCCCACTGTACAAGCCTCTGGAGGCAGTGTTATGATCTGGGGTTGCCACATTTAGTCAGGTCTAAGCTCAGCAACATTATTTGGCAATAAAATGACATCAGCTGATGACCTGAATCTACTGAATGCTCAGGTTATACCATAAATGGATTTTTTCTTCCCTGATGGTAGGGGCATATTCCAGGATGACAATACCAATGCACATTGGGCTCATGACAAAGCATTTTAACACATGATTTGGCCAGCACTGTGTCCTCAGATTAACCCCAGTGAAAGTTTTAGGATGTGGTGGAGAAGACTTGTTGTGAAGTTGCATAAGTTTGCCGAAACAAGGGCTCCGAGTGGCGCAGTGATAGCGTGCTCACCCTATCATCCGGAGATGGCGAGTCCGATTCCCGGGTGATGCTGTAACCTCTCGCAGCCAGAGATCTAGAGAGAGCTGATTGGCCGAGCTCTCTCAGAGGGGAGGGATGAGAGGTACTTGAGAGAGTGCTCCCACATCGCGATTAGAGTGCTTCCACATCAGCCACGGCTCTACAGCCATTCAGGGGTGTCTGTGAGCTCACACAAGTGGAAGGAGCGGATAGCGCTGTCCTCCGAGTGTGTTACACCGCCCCCAACGGTGCGTGAGAGAGCAGTTCGAAAAGATGCGGTCGGCTGGCGCCACGTGGTTCGGAGGAAACATGTGACAGTCTTCGGCCCTCCCGACTGAGTGGTAGTAGTAGCTTAATGTGGGAGCCCCCTAGTGACGGGGAGGAATTGGACACGACTAAATTAGAGAGAAAATCGGACGGCGGGGGAGTTTTTGCGGAAACCATGGCATGGCGAATGTATGTCGTAAACAAAGCTAAAAGCAGTCCAACAAAATATTAGAGTATGCTTATTTCTTTTGTTTTTGAATAAAGTTCATTAATACACTGTTTTTGTAACATGATTTTGGATCAGAAACATTTTTTAGCTCTTGCTAATATACATCCAACAGCAGGTGTTCCTCGACTTAATATTTGGCTGCTGCTGATTTAATGTTCCACCTTTCTTTTTTGCTCACAGGAGGAGATCTGGCCAAGCGTTAAACACTTTTGGAGGAACTGACAGCTTGGGGAAAAGTAAAATCTTTTGAACACCTCCAGTATATTTTAAGTAGCTTGTAGTCATTATATGACTGAATACTTTTTATAGAGTACTTTCTGAAGCTTTCAGACAACTGTACAGGTTTTAAATTATGGCTTTTTCCGTCTTAAATTGTTTTATGTCTTTTAGTTAGACACACACACTACATTACATACACATTACATGTATATGATTTTGTATTTGATATTAAGTGATGAATTCAAAACTTTTGCTCTTCTTCATGACCAAAGATATGTCTGTTCTTCTGAAAAAAAAAAAGTAATCCAAAATGTGGATTCTTTTTTTATTACAATCTGTATCTGCTTTGCATTAATACATAATTAAAGTCTAAGTCTAAGGCATAATTAATAAAAGAAATAAAAAAACTATAAGAAATGATTTCGATAGTGGTGGAGATATGTGTGTGTGTTTTGAACTTCACAGAAAGGTACCCTGACGACTGGAAGTGCTGCTCATAGTGTGAATAAACATAACTAGCACTATAATATCCATATTTCAGTTCACGGCAACATAGTGCATACATGATTCACTACAACAGGTGCCGTTGGATATATACGTTGTTGATAATGCCTGCAGGTCTTGACATAACAAGCTTGTTAAACACACGGTGGAGAAGAAAAACTTTAAGTGGTTTAACAGTTAAGCTGTAGCCTTTTCAGGAAACACACCAAGGTTTTTTAATTTATTTGAATCTTAAAGGAAAACACTAATTTTCGATGTATCATATGCATGAAGTCTATTCTTGCAAGAATCATATATCTCTAAGATGATGAATCTTTAATTGCTGACATAAACTCTGGCCCTAATTTCTACAGTCTTGAAGTCCGTGGGCACAGACCTGCGAAAGATTTCACATGGCAAAGGGCCAACAAATGTAATCTCAAAAGGAAATTTATTTCTGACATTACATGAAGCATGTACATGAAATTCTATTTTTTTACCTTTTTTTTTTTTTAAATATTGCAACAGCTGTGAGACTTAAATAAGCAATTATATATTAAATTATATTATAATATATATGAAATAAGCAATTAAATAAGCAAATTAAGGGCCATGCTGTTAAAGGAAAATAATCAACAAAGAGGTGGTGTGATGTAGCCTGTCCAAAACTGTTTTATTCCTCTTATACTACAGTCATTTGCCAATCATTAATACTTTTTAATCATTCATGTTTATATATATATATATACTTAATGTTCTGGACCATCCACAAAACAAAGTATTTCCTGTTATAACTTATGGCAGCTATAAACAGCTCTCTCATCATATTACCATAAAAACGTGCTTACTTACGTATTGCTAAAAACTTAACATTTAAAATGCACCTTATAGAAAGCTTTGTATCAGTGATTAATGATAATAATAAAAAAATTTTATTCACTTATCATGCTTATACCATACTGTATGTACTGTATCATCCCCCATAAAGGGCAAGTCCTATGATGTATCTGTTACTATAGAATACACAATGTACTGTATTGGAGTGAATTGATTAAAAACCTGTGATTTGAATTACAGCTGGCACTACTTTCAGAAAATCAATAGAAACAATGTTATACAAAATCTAAACAGACTTCAATGACTTCAGTCCGCTCAACACCTTATGACCAGTCAGATAGGAGAAGTGCTAACCTAGTAACTCAGTATAAGGATCTATATATACAATGACTGAAGCACTTTTGTAAGTCGCACTGGAGAAGAGTGTCTGCTAAATGCCTATAAGTAAATATAACTCAAAAATCTTGGACATTTTAGACAAAGTGACAAAGACAAAGTTTCATGACAGGGTTTTTTTTTTTTTTTGGACGTGCAATTAAATTGTTGTTAGTTTTTCAGCTGCTCTCTCATCATTGGGTCACCACAGAGGACTATCTGATCACAAGTCGGACAGGTTTTACGCCGGATGCCTTTTCTGATGCAACCCTCCCATTTTACCCAGGCTTGTCATCCAGGATTTGGCCATTGGTTTGGAAATAGAACCGGGGCATTCCACAAGGCGGGCAAGAAACCTATAGTGCCACTGAGCCACCAATATCCCTTTATGTGAAGTTAAATAAACTACAACAAAAAGTATGTGTATAATTCTAGACTGTACAATCATTGTGTGTGTGTGTGTGTGTGTGTGTGTGTGTGGAGTTCTTATGAATTCTGTCTTTGTAGTGCGCATGTGTATATTTTGTCAGAGACTGGTTTGTGTGTTTGTGTGTGTGAGATAGAGAGAGAGAGGGAGAGAGAGAAGAAGGAGGAGGGTGGAACACTGGGAAGCTGGAAGATCTCACCGGTGGCCTCCCTACGCGGTCCTGCCTAAATAAGGGAGCGAGGAGGGAGAGGGTACAGATCTCCCTCTAGCGGAGACACCTTAGAAAACCCCGTATTCTTTGACCTGGAAAACCTGGATTTAAAAAAAAAAAAAAAAAAACATATTATTTCTCTAAAAAACGGAACCACAGCTTCACAGTGCTGCAATAGGGCCAAGATGTAGACGGAAACACTGTACTGATCATCCAGTGTACTGGTCACTAATAGTCGCCAATTTCACACCAAAACGCTCGACGCACATGGCTTTATCCTAAAGCGCACCACAATCTACAGCACTAACGTGTACAAATAACAGGTTTTTTGTGTATTTATTTCCACCCTCAGCTCAGTACAGTATCATTAGGAAGGTTTGGGATACAGCCCGCCTCTCAGTGTTTGGATAGGGAAACCCCACGTCCACGCCACGGTGACGTAGCAGCTCCAGTGCGTGCGTGCGTGCGTGTGTGTCGGTGCAAACCCTACAGCTGCATCCATCAAGCAAACAAAGCCCCCTTTAAGTTCGTCACGTATATACACACACACTCAGACACACTCTCACCCTGAAACACACATTCACACAGCCCAGTGCGCCCGGGAGCGAGGTGAGGCGGCATGCTTTGTGTCAACTCTTCTGTTTTTAAAAAAAAAAAATTTAATCCTCATATTAAAATGTGCTTCATTATACTGTATAGTACTTCACTATTGTTGTCGCGGTTTATCAGTAAGAGGTGCTTCTGCACAATAGTCTCCACCTGCTAAACAAGACATGACGCACCTGTCGCGTGAGCTTTGGAAAGAATCATAATAATAATAATATTAATAATGATGTGAGAATTACAGTTTGTTTGACAGCAGATTCAATCCTTAATCCATCCTTTGTTGTTGCGCGTATTAGCCCGGGTGTTCCACTGCGTGGCTGTGATCACACAGGAACATCCTGCTGTAGGTTTTAGTTGTAACACCGGACTGTTTGAGTAGTATTTCATGCATTTCAGGATGCTGATCTGGCTCTTTTGGTGCGCGCTGTGATGTTTTGTAGCTCTCCCGGCAGAGCGTAAAGGGTTAAGGAGGTGTCGCCGCCGCCGCCGCCGGTGTGCGCTCCAGCGCGCGCTCAACCATCTCCAACACAACTGACGTTAGAACCAAGGTGGTGGATTCAGGACAACAACAACAACAACAACAACAATTAAAAAGCGCCAAAAGAAGGGGGAAAAAAGAGGAAACCCCTTGGAATTGTGGCTTTGTTTGAGCGCGCATCCCGAGAGTTGTGTGCCTCCGAAAATAAATGTCACGAAGTAAGAGCAGCACTTCATCCTGAAGCGGAGAGAAGGATATCAGCTCTGCTTCTTCTTCTTCTTCTTTTTCACACACACACACACACACACACACAAAGAGAGAGAGAGAGAGAAGGAGCCGGAGGAGACGTGAATAAGGATAAGAAAAAAGTGTAAGTGGAGGGGAGGTTTCGGATGAGCGGGCGGCTGATGAAGTTGTGCGGGCGGCGTGGCGCTCTCCGCTCACCGTGTAGAGGTGCGTGAGGCTCGGCTTCAGCCCCGGAGACGCGCCGCATCCGGACCAGCGCATCAGGATGCCGGTGCGACGCGGACACGTGGCGCCGCAGAACACTTTCCTGGATACCATCATCAGGAAATTCGAAAGTCAGAGTAAGTTCAAGGGATGTTTACACAACTTCAGGGAATAGAGTCATCTGACAGATAAATCTTTCAGGGGTTGTTGAAAAGGCAGCAGGGCCAAAAAAATCTCAAGAGTGCAAATTGATTGATTGATTGATTGATTATTATTATTTTTATTAAGTAGCAGTAATGTTGATTAACATCAACTACAACTACTACAGTACTACTACTACTACTACTACTAATAATAATAATATTAATTATTATTATTATTATTATTATTAATATTATTATCATTACTAGTAGTAGTAATATTGTAGTCGTAGTGTTGTTGGTGTTGTTGTTGATGTTAATCAACATTACTACTTCTAATATTATCATTATTTGAAGTAATTCTAGGCTATTTGATACACTCATAAAATGTTTTATTTACACTGCCAGTCAGCAACATTCTACACCTTGATTTAATACTTTTATTACTACTAATACTAATACTGAGACATTCATTTTATTCTTATTTTTTTTAAATGCCATACAAAATTTCCAGTATATTCTACATTTTTCCCAAATACGCAAACTCACATGCAACTCTAATGTAATCACCTGAGTTCATGCTGGCATGCCCTCCATGTGTAATGCAATAAATTATTAAATAAAATAAAATATTAACATCTAGCGTTAATAAAGAAACATAACCATGGGAGACATTAATAAATAAAATCTTACTGACTCAGGCTGTGTTAGTCTTGTAAAGTATTCAGGCATCCGCATTAACTGTTTTATAAAAATCTTTTCATTGAATTTTTTGTAAATAGTAAACAAACAGGGCAGCACAAAAATCAGAATGGAAGTGATTTATTAATTATAATCCCAGTCAATCAGGCCACTGAGCCTTTGCCCCCTCCCCCCCCCTCCCCCCTTTTATCTTTATAAGAGATAGCATCAACATAACATGAATATAGCACTTTCTAAAACAAACACCTTTAACAGACTGAGCCAGTATACGAAACATGGCATTTTGTGCTGCGTAAAGATAATTGAAATAGATAAGCAGTGAATGAAGTGAGGAGTGGTGTCTGGCAGGGACGTTTATCAACGAGGGAAAATAGAAATAAGAGTTTTACAGCCCAGCAGGAGTCGATGTGATGCCAGATAGTGATCAGTTATAGAACAGGCTTTCTGAATGATCCTGTTTAAAAGATGTAGTGAATTTCTCTCCTCTGCCACGTCATTTTGAATCACATCTACAAATCAACTAAAATTACAGCATGTCTTTAATACACCTTCTCTTACTCCTATAACAACAGGTACTCATGGACACATGTTCAGACTAATGCTAATGCATGCATGTCACAGATATGAGCTTTCTGAATGCAAACTCATTCTAGTATTTTAGACTTGATATGAATAACAGAGACTATTCCATATAGGTTTCCCATATTTATGTTTATTTTTCTCTTTTAAATTTTTTTTCAGAAGGACAATATGTTAGTTACAGATTAACTTGGTTAATTATGTTCAGTTTATAAATCTGGAAACAGTTGATAAAAAGTGTCATATTGTTATCCTCAGTTAAAATGACAGGAAATCTGTGACTGCACAAATCCCATTCTAGCTGAGTTACTAGTGACATCACAGGAGTGAGTTTTCCCAGTGCATGAACAGCACTGGTGTGAGTAATCCTGCAATAAACACCTTTCTCTCTGTGTAGCAGGAAAAAAGTGAGGTGTGGAAAACACCTCTGATGGTGTTTTTAATGGTGTGGTTACCCTTTAATATAATTTCCACTTCGACTCGACATTCTGAGACTGTGTTAAAATAATTCATTATGGAGATGCTTGCTCTACGTGATAAGATCTGCTATTAAATTTATGACCTATTGGATAGAAATGTGCAGAACATTAAGAGCTTGAAGTCAGTCAGTGCAGTTTCAGCTTCGTCCTTGGGAGCACCTGTGTTCTCTTCCCTGATATGGACTCGTTCTATCAGGAACACTTCATAGTATCCTCGAGATAGTGACTAGCCTTAGATAGTCAGTCCAAGGATTATTAACAAACTGATTCATTTTTAAATTACCTTCAGTGGCTGAATTACGTTTCTCATCGACCAGGGAATGTAAAGAGATTCATATTTTATAGTCTCATTAGTGTTTATGTGGGTGATGTGCTGCTTGTTACAATATTTGTTGTTCATGTCGTGTCCTGTATATTATTCTTCACACTAAAGAAGAAAACTGATCCTGGGTCAGTGCATCTGCATAGAGGTTCTATTGTTGGCCAAGATCTGTGCTGCTTGGTTTACCCCCTGTTTAAAACCTCTATTTTTAAACATGTTCGGATTTTTCCAATTGATCTTACGCACATATCCAATTTGTATTATATATTTAATGATTCATAATCCTGTATGTGCTATACATAGCAACGACTATGTTGCCTATATGCCTTGTTTTATTTGAGCTATTTATGCTAGATTTTTTTTTTAAACACCAAAACCACTGGTTGCTCGATAGACTTAATTTCGAACAGCCTGGACTTCAAGGAGCATAAATTAGTCTGAGTGAAATCTGATTGCTTCTGATTATTATACTCATGTAAATAACATCTAAAAATACTCGTCTGTGAGCATTAAAATCGCATCTAAGTTTCAGCACTGCTTTCTAGTTAGTCATTCACAAGGCTTTTAGACAAATGTCTGATTCATAATGGTATTCTTGTTAGACAAAATGGTTAAGTTGTATTAAAAAAAAAAAGGCTTTAAACAATTCAAGAGGCCCTTACTTTTGACTTATGCTACAGGCTGATGTGTAGTGATTTTTTTTAGAGTAACCCTGTAATAGGGAGTCTAGAGTCGACAATATATAATCATTCAGCATACAGCTCAGTTTCAGATGTACGTTTGTTCAGCTGTATTCACTACAGCAGGTGGTTCCATCATCAGTAACCAGGCTTGGCAATTTTCAGCTAAATTTCATGCCCAATTATTAGGCATGCTAGTACCAAAAAAAGCACATCTTAAAAAGTCCACAAAAGCCTTGCAAATAGGCCAACAATTGGCATGGAGAAACATTTGTCTTTTTCTCAGCCTTTATGTGGGAAACAAGATCAACATAGTGCTTATGCAGTTCGAATGTACGGATATTAAACACTCCATAATCCTTTTTCCCCTCTTCCAATCTATGCAGTATAACTTACTAACCATAGCCATGCTGTACACACTTTCACTTGGCCTTTGCAAAAATGTAGGGTACTAGATTTCATTCTGATTATATGCTATAAAACAAGATCTTCTTGTTCATAAGTACTTTTAAATGAACTTAATTGGCAACCCAGTAGTTAACTGTCCTGCCGAATTTCCATCCCAACTGCAAACATTTTTTATTTCTGTGCCAATTAGTCTATTAGTGCGTGTTGTAGCAAAATATTTCATTCCTAGGTGCAATAATACCTCAATATCGAGAAAGATGTGAAAATGAACAGAGCAGCTGCTTGAAATATCTGTAAAATATCAACTAATATTTCAGTCATTAGTAATTAGTATTTCAACAGGATTTGTAATGGATGGAGCTGAGAATAAAGCTTTTATAAAGATTACCATTGAACAGTTGATATAGAGTGAGATGGGCTCTGATCCACCACGCCCGATGAAAAAGCCTCCAGTTTGAAAGCGGAACTTCAAATAAAGATTAAGGTTCGTGTTTTGAGTTTGTTCTGCATTTATTTACAACTTGTATGACATCACACAAGATGGCATGATAGCTTAGTGGTTAGCACTGTCGCCATGCATCTGCGGGATCTGGGTTCGACTCCCACCTCAGAGTGCATGGAGTTTGCATGTTCTCCCCATGCTTGGAGGGTTTTCTTCGGGTACTCCAGTTTCCTCTCACAGTCCAAAGACATGCGGATTAGGCTAACTGGCGTTCCCAAATTGGTGAGAAATAGTGTGTTAATGAGTGTGTATGCGTGCATGCTCTGCAGTGGATTGGCACCCCATCCAGGGTGTACCCTGCTTCGTGCCCTAAGTCTCCTGGGATAGGCTTCAGGCCTCTGCAACACTGTACACAGGATAAAGCGGTATAGACGATGAGTAAGTGATGACATCACACCTGCTTTTAAATTCCTGTTCTTTGGAATTTTTTTTAAAGATGGTGATGGCTGTGGACGGTGATGTATTACTCTTTTTATTTAAGTGGAAAAAGTGTTTCTGGTATATAGAGTGGATTTTAGAATTCCACTGTCCAATCTTGAATGGTTACCATTCATAAATAAATGGAGTGATTCTGATAAAAAGTAAAAGCTGTTCAAGGACAAGATGGCTTTATACATTGACTCTTACCTGAAATGATAAAAACAGATATAATGTAACCTCACCTTTGTGGAAAGGACAAATCACACCTTTAATGCCATTTCTCTTGAGGGCACAAAAATAATAGTTCATTTAGAAATGTGACAAATTGCATATATTGTATATCTTATTCTATAACACTGTATAGTGGCTTGCTGCACTGGACCTTTCCTATTTTGTTGTTAAATCACAAGTTGACTTACAAGTGTTCATATCAAAGCAGTGTAAAGGTATTGTTAACCCTGCCCTCTTTAGACCTCTGAACGGTGAGGGTGGCCTCAGAAAATCAAGGATATACACTGCCAAATTTAGTGTTGATATGCCTACATCTTTCATGATGCATAATTAATTGAGCGGACATTATTCACTCTGTCATCGGCTTGTGGCGCTCCAGCGATCCTAGGACAGCCGCCAAATATTGATGGGTATCTTTTTATTTGCTTTGCCAGACACAGAGGAGCCATGCTGATGTTATGAAATGGCTTGTATTGCACATCAATTATTTATTGACGCTTTATTAATGCATCGATAATGAATACCATTACTCTCGTTGAGATTTTTTTTTTTTTACAATAATTTTTTAGCACTGCAATAAATCTCGTTTGTGTCATTAATAGGAACATCAATGTGAAGTGCGTTGCTGTTTGACCTTTTGCTGCTGTTTTTGGTTGGTTATTGTATGTACCGTTCTGAAACAATAAACGTGTATACTTATTTTATAATATGAAGTTGTTCTGAATGTAGATTTAATGATAGGCTATAGTTTAGAATGTACAATTTAAATGCAACAGTTATTGCATGCAAAAGAAAAAGGTACAATTCTAGATATCCATTTAACATTTGTAATGGTTTCTTTCGTGTTCTGGTTGTCTTCCCACACAAAGCAAGCTGTTTGTGTTTCTCATGCCTGCCGTTGTCCTTCGTTAATATGCCCTGTTGTAAGAGACATTGTCTCTCACCCAAAAAAAACAAGCTTATTCTCACTGCACTCCACTGAACTTTTGACACATATTTAGACCCTTATTTGTGGTTGATGCTTCAACCCCGTCACACCACACATGACGTGTATCTCCAGGCACATGGTTATCACGTTAAAGCGTTCTCTTCAGGGCAACAGCTGGAGACACCTGACTCCAATTAGACGTGTGTCGAGCAGCAGAACCAGGGGAGGATATTAAACACTGCACCATGTGCACAAACATAACCATCACCGGGGCAACTATACAGGGCACCAAGTCAGTACCTGGTTCCTGAGGGAGGGGGGCTTCATACGTACAACGTTACAGAACCATCTTAACCATCATTGTCACTTTACTATTTCTGCTTTGAGCTAGATGCTTGATTATATATCAGTGCATTTGTAAAATGATTAACAACACCTAGTATATCTTATCTCCATCTCAGGGCATTGCTTTATTTATGGAAATAGACACACAAAGGCCACTTACATGCTTGTGATTGCAGGCTGTGAATGGAAAAACTGCTTATATCATAAAGTCATTTTATTTATTTATTCATTCATTCAGTCATCTTGCCACGCATTGGTCAACACATCTTGAGTACTTTATAGTCTATTTAACATCAATGCTTTTTTAACAGTTAAATAAAACATTCAATATTTAAGATATCTTGAATACAATATAATTTTTATATAATTTTATAATGTATTCAGGATACTTAATTTTTTATTTAAACAGGTTACAATTAGAGATCATTCATATTGCAGGTTCTTTTAACCTTTTACCATAATACATCTGTCAGCCTGAATGCATTACTTCTGATTCTCTCTATTGGTCCTTTATTAATTAATTAATTAATTAATTAATTAATTATTATTATTATTATTTTTTTTTTCTTCTTCGAATGACTCTGCCCTGTTTCTTCCTGTGTTCGGGTACAGTATTAGGGCTGGGAGGTGCTAAAGCTCCCAGGCTCTCTGCTTTTCTCCTTATTTTGATTAAGGGTGCTGTATTTTATGTGCCTATAAAAAAGTAATTGCTCCCTCCACCTGTTTACTCTTTTTGCTGCTGCCTTGAGTTCGGCAAGTGGATCTGGAAGGGCTTTTAATTTCTGCGTTCATAGCTGGAACCCACTTATCTAAGATCATGCTGTAAAAAAATTTTTCTAAACTATTCCAATAGTTATAAAAAACGTATATTCTGGACCCTAGACTTGGAGGCGTAATAGTAGCCATGCCATGTCTTTTTCAAAAAGCAAACTTATAAAAGATGTCGAAAAAAATAAAAGGTGTTGCCATAAGCCATCTCTCTTGTTCATGCCATACAAAACTTTCACCTTTTGTTTAATATAATTTGACTGGATAATGTTTACTTTGTTTGTTTAATTTAACCTTCTCATCCTAATGTATTTTAAAAAATCGACAAAATAATCCACATCGTTTAGGTTTGTTACATGTGGTATTTTATTGCATTTCAAATGCACTTTCCCAGTTACTGCTAATGACATGTTATGGGAGTGTCGTTAAAGTGGGCTTAAATAAATTAGCCTCAGTGGACACCAGATCAAGGAGCTGGCCTGCTCTGTGTAATCATTTGAAATGATTAAAAGAAAAAGAATATAAAATAATATGAACCTCTAGCCTGTAATAATCTACAATCTGTGAGAGAAGGAAATCTTGACCATTCTGTAAATTTTTTATTATTAACATCCGATGTTCTTGGTTTCAGAAGAGTAGAAAAAGTCAACTATAAATCACTTGTTTAAAGCTATTACGACAGTTTTGATGGCAAAAATTGAGCTCTATTTAATTCATAACTATAATGTTATGTGGTGTTAATGTTGTGGCTGATCGGTATATGTAGTGCTGTTAGGTTGTACCCCTATATATTGAACATAGACTATACCGTATTGTGAATAGGATGCCATTTGTATTTATAAGCTATTAAATTTCAAAAGTTCAAAACTGAATTAGTTTTTCTATATGTAAAAAAAAAAAAGTAAAATAATGCTAAAATATTATTGCCTTATCATTATTCTCTTTTGTTTTCTGTTTATGAAAACAGCACAATTTTCACCTCCCTAAGTTAAAGTTAGATGAACACTCAGGCTTCGATTTGAAGAGTGATAATTTGTGAGAGCAGTTGCCTGTGCAGATTGTGGGCGTGTAATTGAAAACCTTTTCACTTGCTCTTTTATAGGCACATCAGAGAACATCAAATACAGCAACAAATATCTATTATTAAAACAACTTTATAACAGCCATTTAAAGTTATGATGAGAATAAAATAAGCTTGTATTATTTTACAATACTAGACCATAATATAAATATAAACTTTAAATTAATGTTGTTGTTTTTTTATCTTAAAAAGGTAGAACAGGGTTGTAAAGATTTAGTACTTGCCCCATGGTCATATTAATTAATCCCCACAATTGCCTTTGTTGCAAAGGCAAAATAAATAAATGCATTGGCCTTGATTCACTGTGTTTTGCACCTTAAGGTAGAAATGCCCTGAATTTTATATTCACAAAGGCAAACATGCAAAACAGGCAATGCTATTGAGATTATGTAAAATACACAATTCTAATCCAATTAAATAATAAATATTTGAATGCACAGAGACAGAACGCCAAGATACAGCTGATCGCACAATTCTACGCAAATTAAGTATGATGCAGTAAAGCGACAGATGCAAACAACCGACTCTCGAGAATACATCCGATCAGTAACACAGCACAGATTCTCTATTCTCCATGGAAAATGTAATTTCTTCCCAGTTTATATTTCCCTAGGTTTAACTACAGGATAACTGTTTTTAAAGCAAAAAGAACGTCATGTTGTATAGATAAGTGACTGTTAAATCAATATCTACGGTATATTCTTTCTACTTCTAGCACGCATTCTGTGTGAATCTGTGTTTGCAGGTCTGCAACATACAACATGCATAAAGAAAGTTTCATCAGAGCAGGTACATGTGTGGTCATGATGTGTGTTGTATTTCACATGCTATTTTGGCCAGCTTCGGCAGGTTGCTCTCTCCGTGTGCAGTCAAACCGACCATATTATTCATCACCTGCTTAACGCAAATGTGATATCAGCTGCTCTTGTCATTGCCTTTCACCTGTGTGTTACTGTAAGACACACATTGGTTTGCCTTTTGTATGTCCTGTTTATTCATGTGTTCTTTAGCACGGAGGAGACAGGTTTCTGTGATGTAGTTGAACAAAGGTAGTGACAAATCTATTTCTATTCAAATGCTCTTTAAACCGGGAGCGTGTTACTGTCTCGTTCTCCCTGACTAAAGGGGAATAAATGAATGAAATGCCACATTACTTGTAAAGATTATAGGAGATAGCATGTGCTAAATAATTCCAGGAACAAGTAGGTCTTTTGGCTCAGCTAATAGATGCTAAATGGGAGTCGGGATTAGCAAGCGGTTTTAGCTGAATACGTTAACAGTGAGCTTTCCTAAGATCGTTTTTGATGTGATTGGTGTTGTATTGCTGAAAGTAAGATGACAATCCCGGCAGATGCCCAGGTTAATTTTAGAGCTTCAAGTGTCTCATTACATTGCTGCTGAAGGTCCCTCTTTTGCTTCATGTCACCAACACACACCTCTTTCTCTTGCCTTTGTAACTCTTCATCATCACCTCTAGTCTATTCGATGAATCGTTTTAGCCTGTATCATCCCCACTCTCTCCACCATCTCACTTGTACACAAATATACTCTGTCTTATGCTACCTACCACTTAACCACTCCACTGCCTGTTCTCCTTAAAAAGCCCTTCCCTTTCTGTACTCCCTACTGCTATCACTGCCTATCAGCTTTTCTACCCATTTAGCATGCTGTCAATGTACCGTATCAGGAAAATAATCAATGAAGGGTTTGTGCGATGCAAAGCCGAATTAATGCTATCACCTTAGAGCTGATTATTTTCCGATTAACACCACCTCATCAAGTCTGTTATTCCCCACTAATTTGTTAATGATTATAATTATGAATATAATTATTTTAAACGGTTTATTGTTATATTTAATGTTATTGAGGGTCTGTCAAACAACTTTGATCATGTTGCCATGTCATAGCAGCTATAAATATTTGTTTTCTCAAAAGAAAAATATTTGTTTTTCGCCTTTTTCTCTCTTTAATAATAATAATAATAATAATAATAATAATAATAATTACTTAAATAATACTTACTGGAAGCTATATAATTTCGAGGATTTTATGTTTTTGTAAAATACTGTTATTAGACTTGGGAGCATCACCTGTACAAAAGCCTGTCAAGTACAGTAGTTGCTACTATACACACCTACCCGAGGTGGGAATCAGACCCAGGACCTGGAGATGCAAGGCGGCAGTGCTAACCACTAAGCCACCTTTATAACTCCTTACATATAATAATACAATAATTATACAATAATGTACAATACTGTACAAGTTGAAAAAAACCTAATAAACTATGTACTTTATTTAATAATTTAATTAATTATAGTACTTGTTTTTTATGCATTCTTTTCAAAATTGTAAGTGAAACAAGCCTATAGCTAATTTTACTTTAAAATTGAGAGTTTTGATTTCGTTGGCCCGAATTATTGCCAGTGAAAGAAATGTGCTAGAAGTTTACACTTAGTAAAAATTATAATGTTGAAGTAGAAGAAATTAGAAAGAAACTGAGTGACAATCTGATCCTTTTTATTCATACACATTCACATTTCAATGTGAATTCCATAATTCTTATTCTTCCAGAAAACTTCAAGCTTCCATAAATCTTAGGATTGTGTAAAGCTTCTTTGCGACAATGACAACTGTTTAAAGCACTGTACAAATAAAATTGAATTGAATTGAATTCGCACTAAACTTCACAAAAAACTTATCACAAGAAAACCACTTGTTAGTGAGGCTAATTAGATAAAGAGTATGCTAGGGAGCATAAAGATGGGCAATGGAAAAGGGAAACCGCATGAAGCGATGAACCCATCATGCATAGTTCCCACTGTACATGTCTCTGGAGTGTTAAGCTCTTGGGTGGCTTCAGTTGTTCAGGTCTAGGCTCAGCAACGTTATTATGTGTATTGTTACGTTATGTGACAATAAGTAAGCTGATGACCTGAATGTATTGAATGACCAGGTTCATCTATGGAGCTTTTCTTACATGGTGGCATCGGCATAATTAAGGACTCAAACTGTGAGAGAGTGTTTCTGGGAGCATAAGGAAACGTTTTTATAGATTAATTGCCCACCACATTGTACACTGTAATCAAAGCTAAAGGCGTTCGTAAGAAATATTAGATTTTTTTTCAATTATCTGCCCAGGACAACTTTGCTTGTCACTCATTACTACCTTACTATACTACACTAGTAGTCATAATTTATTTATATACTCAGCAAAAAAAGAAACGTCCTCTGACTTTCAACTGTTTTTACTTTCAGTAAACTTAATGTGTAAATAT
>JAQQZT010000033.1:26346686-26359930 GCA_030068275.1 Clarias platycephalus | reverse complement strand
TATTTGGATTTTTACAACATTATTGTTGAAATACACAGTCCTGAAAAAGGGGCGTTTCTTTTTTTGCTGAGTATAGAAAAATCACAAAAATAAGTCATATTGTGATACATTGTCCTTACATTTCATATTATTAATTGGTGTTGGTAGTGTGGGAGATGATGCAGTAGCTTTCTTATTGTCAGACCCTCTGATTTGACTAAAGTCTTCTGATGAGTGAAAAAATGCTAAATCATGTAGCCTTTCCACAATTTCCCAGGAAAAAGGTGCATATGACAATAATGTCTCTACCCAAATGTTTTCATGTGACAGTTTTGTCAATGTCACTGCCACTCTCGATACTGATTTGCAAAGAAAACACTGTGACAGTTCCCATGATCGAAATCTGTATAATTCAGCTGGGCCGGTTGACGCATGCTTAGTGTATTAGACTTTGTTTATCTGAGAGAGATAGAGCAGTAAGAATAGGTCACAGGCAGTAGTGTCTGTGTGAGAAGCCTCCAGCTCTGTATTCTCCACTTAAACTCTCACCTTTCCACTGAGACTCCCTGTAGATCATTTCATCCTTTGTTATTTGCACAGGGCTCGGCCCTCAGTTACGGCCTCAGTCCTGCCGAGTTTCAAAGGCCATTAGACCCCTTTTGTAAAAGCGCAGAGGCTAAAATGTCACTGACACTTCTAAGGGAGTACAGGTGCCCAAGGGGAGAATATTTTAATAGATCTCAGCCCACATCATACTCCTGCACTAGACAGTTCTGCTAATCTCTTATAGCGGTATCAGTAGGTCTGTATGGTCACATTAACGTAGTTTAGGTCCGACGGATTCCCGAGGTCAGGTTACAGTCTATGAGGAGTTTCAGAGTTTCCTCTGGGTTTTACTGTTTCCTTTCAACTCCTATGACATGTTGCTTAGTGGATTGGCTTCACTATAAATGTGTGTGAACATGGTGTTCTGTGATGGATCTGCATCCCATCCATGTGTATTCCTGACTTCTGTCTCATCCATGTGTATTCCATGCCCTTTCATGCACAGGCTTTGGTTCAACCACAACCCTGACAACAATAAAACAGAATAAAGAAGTTATTAAAGATGAATGAATGAATGTAAATTAATGATTAACTATCTATAATTTTATAGTGACATAGACAGAGTTAAAATTGCTAAGAGGGACAGTGGAGGCTTATTAGCTAAGACTAATCCTGATACCACTACGTTTTCACTTTTTGACCCCATGGATAAGACCTTTAATTTTAATTAAATTATTTGCCAAAAATCAGTGTAAATGTACACTGTAATTTTTGTGCTATATACAGATAGATACATATGGGTGAAAAAGTAAAGGAAAAATGTGTGCTGCTGTCATGGTTAACCCTTTAGAAGAATTGATCAATGCAAAACATTACAGTTTGTGGGGAAAATAAGATTTATCAGATTAAGCGTAGTATCAAATCTTTGTATTTAATATTGCAATCAAATGGTATACTATAGTTTTTGAGTGTAATTATATACTTATATATTATATACTTATTAATATATACAACATGGATTAAAGTATGGAGTAAAGAAGGTATATACTGTTTATAATAAATTGTAAAACCACAGCACTGGAATTAACACTGCTCCTTGCTTGAATTAATATTAAGCAAGAAAAAATATGTTATCTATGCTCAAAAGTGTCTGTTTTTCCTACAATTTATACATGGAGAGATCATTTAAGAAACAAAATTCAAACTTTATTCTATGGAACTAAAGGCAGAAAATCAGAACGTGGTTTCTTAATGCTTAAACGTAAATCTTAATAGCACTGAAACAGTGAAGATCTTCCAGACTGCTCTCCTGTGTAGTTATTAAATTGTCACGTTTCTGTCCTCTAGAGCCTGCCAAAAAACTGTAAAATGTTCAATGAGCATTTACAGAGCTGTGTGAACACCTATTTCAGTTTGCTCACCCGGGATGATTACTTCTTTCACTTCTGCCCTGCCTCCTCTATTCCTATTTCCTTTATATCTTTATCTTCCTTCCTTCCACATTCATTCTTTCTGTTTCATAGCTAGTCTGTAAAATGAGAAAAGATGTGATCTATAAAACAAGAGCTGTATATGATCAACACTTCCACAAGTCAACTGATGTTAGTGAAATCTAACTCACAATGCAGAACCCATTTGCTTTTTACGGTGGCCGAGAAGTGCAAAACAAAATGACAAAACCGAGAACAATAACAACACAGAAAACAAAATAACAAAATATAACAAATCAGAAAACACAACGACATATCGACATGGGTATAGTTCGCAAATTAAATTCTTATTGCTGATTGGATGAGACATCTGTCACTCAAGACATACAACACAACTTAGTTGCCCAAAGTAATATATAATCCTAAAATACCTTAAATGAAAATACATCTAAATGTCCATGTGGCTGCAGTACTTCCTGTGTATTTTGAGTGACAGATGTCTCGTCCAATCAGAGGTAAGAATGTAATTCGCAAACCACACCACCTACCTTTTTTGACTTGTTGATTCTTACCGCTGATTGGACGAGAAATCTGTCACTCAAAACATAGTACGTATATATGAAGTACTGCAGTCACACGGACATTTAGACGTATTTTCATTTAAGGATTCATTTCAGTATTTTAGGATTCTACAGCACTTTGGTTAAATAAGTTGTGTTAAATGTGCTTTAAAAATTATTCTGACTTCACTTGATAGTACTTCTTGCATGTCTTGAGTGACAGATGTCTCAGCCAATCAGCAATAAGAATTTTTATTTGCGAACTATACCTACTTTTTTTCCGGTTTGAGTGAATTGTTGTTGTATTTTCCCATTTGGTATTTTGCTTCTGGATATGTCGTTGTGTTTTCTGATTTGTTATATTATATTTGGTTTTGTTATTTTTTTTTTCAGATTTGTTATTTTGGTTTGCAATTCTCAGCCACCGTAGGTTTTCCCTCCTAGTTATTGATATTACACATTGGCTCATAACATGCAGTTTGGATATTGCTTCTTATATTGCTTCTTATATATCTGTGCAGTGTTATTATTGTAATGAATGTGCCATTAATGTAGATACTATGAGTTCACCAGGAAAGGCTCATCTCTTGTTTTATAAAACATTAGAGCATAACATTTTATTAACTGATTCTTTCTATGAGCTATAAATAGTTAATGTTCCCAGTTTGTTCTGTCCTTCACCGTCTTCGTTTCCTTTCTAGTTTCATTAGTCTTGGGAAGCGTGTGTGATGATGAGTAAGTGGTGAGGAATTGAAAGAGAAATCGTGTATTTTGGTGTCGTGTTGTGTCTAGTAGATCTTGTAGCTCAGTAGGAAACAGCTGGTACAGCAGGGCCTTGAGGCCTTGGCGTATTGCTGTTGTTCCTCTGTTGTTCTAAAGCAGGGTGGCAGAGCAGGTGTGCCAAAGCAGCACTGATGAGGAAAACAGACACTGAGAACAGACGCACCTCACAAGAGCAGAGGGAATCCATCTGTCCAACTTTCTTTATTCTTTTTCCAAGGCACAAAGCTGCACCAGCTCTTTTTACTGCACGAATCTCAGAGAACTGGAGCTTAGTGTTTTCCATCAACCTCTGGTCCAGTATCAACTGTTCCAGCTGGATGATTTGATCTGTTCTGGAACCACACAAAAAGTATCAATACATAGTGTGGAGCTAGCAGTACTGTTTGTATCTTACAGTTAACTAATATCGCACGGGTGTGAATCACCACCATACAACACTTCTATAAATGAAAAAAACAACAACAATATAACTGTAACTGACATTTTAGAAACAATATGTCCATTTCGTTTATTATTGCTGTTAACAAAATGATGAAAGAAGGCACAGCTGGATAACGTGTTGCTACAGAGAGACTGACTGACAGCTCATAGTAAATGTAGGAATAGTTTCAATATCAAACATTGGGTAGAATGGAAATAGTTTGTAGCAAAAAGTGAAACATACCAGTGTACATTATTGTACAAACAGTAAAACAAAGCAATATTGTTATACTAAATGTACTTTACCGCATGGCTAAAGGTCGGACACAATTTGGCCACAAAACCTGACCTCAACCCCACTAAACACATTTGGGATGACGCCCAATTTCTCAATTTTATTTCCTTATTAAAAAATGTCCATTGCAGCAAAAAAAAAAAAAAAAAAAAAAAGACTGCTGCATGTGAAATTTTACTATTCATGTTATTTCTTCAAGTTTTCACATATTCGGTGTGAAAGGTTATGAAGGTTGTATCCATGTGGTTCGATGGCTCAGTCTAGAACCAGCAGGACACCTTGGTCACTGGTGTTGCCAAGAATAGGCAAAGGATGAGCATGATGTACCTTTTATAGACTTCCCACACGGAGTCAAGGTCACAACTTTATTTGTACTTGTACTTCACTGGTTCTGAAGGAAAGCACTCTTGTGATCCAGAATGTAAGACAGCAAGAACATAAGAGAGTCAGCATGAAGAATACATTTCACAGACAGCACAAATACAGCAAGAGCAAATAGAATTTGTTTCTGTTATTCCATTTTGTTTATTCTTTGTTCTTAGTATAAAAAAAATCATGTCAATCATTAACAGACAATCGTTTTTTTTTTTTTTTTTTACTATCTGCAACTACAGTATATACTTGAATTAAGATTCGGACACAAAACTGGGTCCATGAAGACATGGTTGGCCAAGATTTAAATCTTAAAAATCTTAGATTTAAATTTAAGCTTAAAAAAATCAGTGCCGTTGCGCACTAAGAATGATACAATTGCTTTCACTGTGATTATTGTGATGCCTCATAATCTGACAGGAGTCCTAAAATAAAACCGAGAACTAATTTATATTGCCACAGTAATAATCAAAACAGCGCAAAGTAACCTGGTACTCTTTTCACAGATCTCTCCTGTCTGTGCCTAAAGCAACAGCATAAAAATGCTTGACGAGATAAACAACTCATTTACGATCCTCACAATTGCCCCTGATGTTCATCCGTGTCCTTTGCTTCACTCAAACATTTTGTTTTTCTTTTCCTTCCGTTCCAATTAACCACCGACTCGTTCGAGCAGCGCACAGTCTAGTCTACAAGCCTGCATGCACAGGAGCTGCACTTTCTATTCCGAAACATCCAGTGTGATAAATATCAGCAAGAGGTAATTACTGAGTTAAGTTTTACTGGAACGTTCAGGTCAGGGCCTTGCTTTTATTCACAGTGTCATCCTTGAGAAAGATCTATCGCCGGCAGGATTGGCAAGGACTCCCAAATACGGAATGGAAATTACAAATGTGTTGGGTTGTTAAGCTGAGGAGGAAAAAGGCTACGGAGGGTGACAGTGGTGGGCTACGGCAATCAGTGTTCCAGTCACACTTCAGAGTAATGGGTCTCTCAGAAGTCTTAAAGTAAACTCTGCCTAGAATAATTTATGGGTCTGTGACTATTCTTTTATCATATAGACTGTTTTGTGCTTTATAAAGAACCATGACCATGTAGAATTAATAATAATTTTGAAACTATTTTTCTGATGTGTGTGTGTATGCGCGCATAAGTGCATGGTGCGTGCCTGCATGTATTCGTGCTTGCGTGAGTGTGTGCGCGCAGTGCTTGTATTCCTGCCTTAAGGAAGCAAATGCGTAATGCATTATATTACAGAAATCTCCCCATCCCTGACACATTATTCCTCCTCTCTTACGTTACTCCACACTCTGCAAAATCACGCTTACCGCCTCCTTTCACATTCACCTCAAACACATATTGCTGCATGACTAAACTGTGAAAAGGTGGGCAGAATAAGCTAAATAACCTCAGTTCTAAAGCTAATGCAATATGTTTTGATGTTTTTAATTTCTTTGTCGCCTACTCAACGCAATAAGTAGACTGGTTTCTCATACAAGAGCAATAAACACATCATGTCCCATTATCCTGGGTCAGCTTGACCCAGGACAAACTGCCAGTGACACAATCTGACCATGACACAACCTATCCACGATACAACCTATCCACGACGCAGCCTGATCATGACGCAGCCTGATCATGACGCAGCCTGACCACGTCGCAGCCTGATCACGACGCAGCCTGATCACGACACAACTTGACCGCGGCTCGACCTGAGCATGCAATGAAAGCCTTTTTGTGACTTTACTTTACTAGAGAAAAAAAAAATCTAAGGTATCCTGCACCAAAAACAACAATAAATAATTTGTCATTTTGAAAATATTTGTAATTTTGACATGTTGTGAAATTACAGTATCTTAACCTTTTAGGACAGATCACTTAATTGGTTTAAAGAGAGAATTCATAAATGCGAGTGAAAAAAAATTATATACAATGTTGAGAACAATAAAAATTTAAGAACAACATTAAATGAATGCAAATTTTTGACATGTATTATTATATTATATATACAGTACTGTACAAGGATCACTATTGTAATTGTATAAATATAGGTACCAGTTTGTACTAGTTGTTTATGGAAGATAAAATTGACATTGTTTTAGATTATTTTCTAATTGTATTTTTTTGACAATTCATTACTTTTTTGTTGATGTTTAATGTGCTTTCAAAACTTTGGTGGCCCATTTTATGTTTTTTACTTAAAAAACTTTTTTACTGAATTGTGGTGAGCGTAGCAAGAAAAAGTAATCAATATCCATGATCAATTTTTTGGTACACTAATAACTTTCATACATTACATTGTTTACATTATTTATTGTTTATTTATTGTTAGTTTTTTATTATTATACAACTTGTTTTCTTTTGTGTTTGTCCCGTTCGTGACACTTTTACTGTGTGGATGAGAAATCAAAAGAAGACACTTTCCTTTTAGACACTCTTTCTCAATCATGCTGCATCTTGCAATAAGAGCTTGTGGCTGATGTATAGCAGCGGGTACAACTCCTCCTCCTCCATCTGGGACAGCAAGGCTCCTAGCAATCCATCCGATATGTGAGTCTACAAAACAAAGCAGAGAGAGACGTCCAGAGAATGTAAGAGTGAAAAGCTGCCAAAGACTGCAGCTTTTATGTGAATATATGCCTGTTGGCACATCTCAGTCCGCTGGGCCAGATCAGGCACCTTCTTTTAAGTCAGATCAGTTGGTGAGCTGATGACATCTGAATAATTAGGCACAAACCTATGAAAATAGCCAGCCAACCCCCGAAACTGTCTCACTTCTTCTTTGGTCTTGAGTCTCAGGCAGGCCACAGTTGCTGCTGCCTCATAGATTTGGGGACGCACCAGCCCATGGCCTAAGTGGAAGCCAAGTTACTGTATTTACACCCATCTAACTGAACACTTCTTTCAGTTTTCTGTGATCCCTGCCTGTCTCCGTGACAGCCGTCTGAATGCTGAACATCTCACTGCCAGTCATTATTATAAATAATAATGTCATTCAAATATCACTTGGCAAGTAATTTGGAGCTCAGTATGGATAATAATACAAGCACGTTATCTCTCTGTAAAAACTCATATTCTCTGATGACCTCTTAGACGTCATAAGGCTTGGACCCATACAGTAATTCAAGTAGAGGGAACCCTGTGGAGGCAGGTCCTCTCATACTGTGAATAATTATAAGCTTCCTTGTGTACGCACTTCCAAATCCTATATTTAAGGGTTTGATTAAATTGCTTGAGTAGGCCAACAATATGATGATGGTAAATACTGGTACAAATCGATTTAACCCGTAAGAGTTCAAGTAGTTTGCAAAGAGTGAGTGACACAAACTTGGTGCATTGTTTGGTTAGGAATTCTTTCAGGGTTCCAACCTGGGAGGTGACTGTGAATCTCACCTCTGCAATGCTCTGATGTTGCGAATAGACACGGGTTTTGGGTATCACTTTGCTTAATCCACCAGGACCAACACAAAGTAATGCCCTTGGACTGTCTGATCGTCAAGTTATGCCGGAGGATTTTATCCTACGTTTATTCTCAAGGGGAATTTCCCTAAAGGGCGGAGGGCATAGATGATATTTTATGTCATTATCCCTGAATCTGGATCTTGGCGGTTGTTACAGTAGGGGATAGTTGTGCATATGCACCAAATAATTTTGTGGCTTAAATAAAAATGTGTTTACTCAAATAATTTTGTCTCTCTATTCACAAGCTGCTCACAGACATACCAGTCTGAGAGCGCCCGATCTCGTCTGACTTCGGAAGCTAAGCAGACTCGGGTGTGGTTAGTACTTGGATGCGAGGTGATGTAGTGGTTAGCACTGCTGTCTTGCACCTCCAGGGTCCGGGTTCGATTCCCAGCCATGTGTGCATGGAGTTTGCATGTTCTCCCCGTGCTTGGTGGGTTTCCTCCAGGTACTCCTGTTTCCTCCCACAGTCCAAAGACATGTAGGTTAGGTTGACTGGCGTTCCCAAATCGCCTGTAGTGTGTGTATGTGTGAGTGTGCCCTTCGATGGATTGGCACCCTATCCAGGGTGTACCCCGCCTCGTGCCCTAAGCCTCCTGAGATAGGCTCCAGGCCCCCGCGACCCTAAATACAGGATAAAGCGGTAAAGAAGATGAGTGAGTGAGTGAGTGAGTATTCACAAGCTCAAGCAATGCCAAGCTGTTGGTGCTTTAAGCAATACCTTTAACAATTGTTGCTCCAGGATTCCTGCTCATGGCTGAGCCTGTGATCTGAGCCCAACTTCATAAAAAATTATGTGCTGTGTGACTCCCCATACACCCTGCAAGAAGTACCCAACACACCAGTCTGGTAACAGCCTGAACCCACTAATGTCTGGTATGTACCCCCTTGGATAATCATTGGTGTACGGTACATCCAAATCATTCAATCATGATAAATCAGGGTCCCAGACCACTGCCGCTACTTGTTGACATACGTTGCTCCTGGAAATGCCTGAGGACCCCAGAAAGGAAGGAATGAAGGGGAAGAACGGGTACAAGAAAGGGGAGAATGCCAGCCAGCCGTACTCATTGGATCCATTTCAGATTCCTCTTCTTTAGTTTGGCGGTAAACTGTGCCAACTGTGCCACAAGGTCGATTAGGTCTTCAGCTCTGTTGTCCTGTGGTCCAATTTTGGAAAGTGCGATATAGGGCATGGCAACAACAGAGTACTGGACCAGCCTTTGGACCAACTACTGTTCATTTTAGTTGGTGTGGAGAAGGGCCTGGAAGTGCTGCTCCTGCTCTTTGTGTAGCTGGAGAATGGGCTGATGTTGCATTTGGTGAATGCCGGTGAGTGTCCTGATGATCTCTGTGAGTGATGGCAGATGACAACAGGTCTCCCTCAAGGCTCCAGTTTTGGCACCAGTGTGACACTTTGATGCCGGGGGATTATTGGGAGGCAGTTTTCTTTTTCCTTTTTTTTTTCTTTTTCTTTCCATTGATTTTATTCCATTATGTACAGTACATACACATACTGTAAACACATTTCTCTGTACTTCTCAGGTCTCTCTCTTAGGCCTTATCTCTCCCCTTTTTTCTTTTTGCCACTGATCGCAGAAAGACAGAACGCTTTCAGGTCTTTACCATTCCCGGCTCCACCCTCCATGCACAAATCAGCTCTCGACCATGCCCACCAGCTCAACAACCTTATTCAATTGCCTATTTTTGTTTAAAACACCCTGCTAGCCGAATTACAGTGTAGACAATGAATGTCAACTGAAGGACAAAGTTGCTGTAAAACAAGGTGTAATTGATATTGCAGTAAATGACATCACAGTGTGTCATGGGTGTTTTCAGCATTTTTTTTAGATCATCATAGATCGACTCTATTTTAAGTCACAGTCCATATCAAATAGTTTATTTTTATGAAGTCTATGCAGTTTTCTTTTTAGTTTTAACACCCTTGTTGTTATTATATGCTAAATTATTTTAAAAAGTAATTTCTTTTGTTAGATGTTAAATTTAAATAATTATACTTTTATTGCATGGGGGTTAAGGAAAGTAGAAATGAAATAAAGTGAACACTGTGCTACTATATATAGTGATTTTTTTTTTTCTTCCATTTTTCCCCCCAGATTTTTTTATTTTTTAGTGTGATCCCTCTGTGCACACTGCAAAGCAGCAGCTTCCTTAGTTAGTTTGAGCCAGTAACTGTAGTATTTTGTTTATGTAATTGTGGCATGCTGTACTCTCTAAGGGAGTAAGAGAGAGAGAGAGAGAGAGAGAGAGGTTGGACTGTCTATCAGCTAAACATTAACTACTTCAGATTGTGAGTTTCTGCACTTCATTATATAAATGCTTTGCATAAGAATGATCAGGATTCATAAACAGGCTATACTCCTCCTGTTTGCATTTCTAATTTGAATAGTTCAGTGAGTGATGACGTCTTGAATTTTTGCGAAGTGTGGAATGGAAAGCTACAAAACTGAAGGCTGTAGATGATGGTCTCCAGGCCTCAAAGTCATGTCATGAGTTAGGCCTGTTACTGTAGTGTAGAGTTTTAATGTGCCACCCAGAGGAAGCTTTCTGCAGCCTGACTGAGACTTGGCTTGGAATTGAAGCACCTTCTGGGGGAGCTGGCACTGCTGCCAGAGTGATAGGGGAAATGGAGAAGGGTTATATGAAGGACAGTGGGCATATGTGTGAAGATGTGTGTACCGTATATATACTCATATTGATGTTTTAATAGGTTTACAGTGTAGTATGTCGGTAATTAAACAAAGATGCTGAAACTATGTAATGTAATTTATGTGTCAATTGTAAATTGTTAGTTTAATGTCGGTTTAGATTTAGGTCTGGATATGGGCGAAACAATATATTACTTATATGGCATCATTTTGGGGTCTTTTAAAAAGCGTTTTGCATCAAGAGTGTTTCTGAACTTCGCCATTCCTGTGGATGGAGTCAGAAAGCTGCATATCAAAATCCTAAGAGTGGATTGAAAAAAAAAAAATTGCTAATAATGATTGCCTGAAGGCTATGACCTTTAGACCTCACCAGATGCTGCTGTCTAGGGTATGATGCACTGCCATTCCTCTAATGTTCCCATATTCAGTTCCTGCTATTTTTGGAGGCTTTTAGTCTTCAGTAGGTGAAATATATGCACAGTGTTCATCAGATGATAGAAGTTGCAAGTCAGCAGAAATTTACCTTTCTGACCTAAATAAAATCTAGTTGTTATACTGTAGTTGAGGTTCAGGCATATCTCACTCTTATGAGCATAAAAGTAAAAAAAGAAAAAAAAAAAGAAAAAAAAAATATATGTGTATATATATATATATGTATATACAGTATATATGTGTGTGTGTGTGTGTGTGTGTGTGTGTGTGTGTGTGTGTGTGTGTGTGTGTGTGAAAAGCATATATATGTAGTTAAGTTTTGTAATTTTATTTAAAAAGTCAAACTCATTCTAGATTCATTACATGTAAAGTAAAACATATTGATGATGATTGAGACGCCATGCAGGACAAATGTTAAGTCAGCAGTCTTTCACGAGTACACTGACACAGGGCAAGAGATACACGGTATTTAAATTATATAAGTATAATAAATAACTAATTTACTCAAATTTGAAATGAAATATCCAAATATTTTAAGATACTGGATTTCTTTTTTTTTTTAAACAAGTTATAAGCCATAATCATCATGATAAAAGTACAACATATATCAAATAAAAGTATAATGTAATCACAGACATCATAGGGGGAAAGGGTCGAAATAATGCATCTTAGGCACCCTGTGTGTTTTGTACATTCTTTGTTACACATGTTTTTTTATTTTTTTTTATGACAGGGTGACATTAAGTCAGTACAAAAAAAAGATTTTTCTCATGTCCAAGCATTAGTGTTACAGCAAAATGAATCATCTTACAAGAAAATATCTGTAGGCCAGAAAAGAAAGCAGCATATTATGTAAAAGGCCACTTAATTAATTACTTTTCTTATACAACAGCAATTTGGCAGCACTAACAGCTTATGGTTACATTAAATGTTGGTTGTTTATGCAATCACATACTTTTCATACTGTAGCAGCAGCATGTAGCAGCTTTAAACAGTTGCTCTCTCAGCAGCCTCTCCTGATTTCTGTCTTGAAATTAATAAGGCAAAAGACATCCCAATTAACTACACAATCCCCCTTTCTGGAGATTTTTTCCAAGTTTTACATTCAGAGCTTTATATCTGATTGTCGATATCATTGCTGGGACTGGAGTCTTCCTCTGCGGAGGGGGTATCTTGGTATTTCACAGCACAGTTTTTTTTTTTTTTTTTTTTTTGGTAACACAATGGAAAGTCTTGGGTTTCTGTTCAGAGGGACGGGGGTTCGAACCACAGCCACAATAATGACTGGTCACCATTATTGGGTCCATTGGCAAGACCAATATCTTTGTGCCCCATACAACCGAGATGGGCCGAAACCCGGTTAGTGTTAGGATATATGGTGGAAACTTAAGCATTTATAAAAGTCCCTGGATAAGAGCATCTGCTAAAGGTCAAAATGTACAGTAAATGTAGAAAATGGGAGGGTTGTGAGAGGCAGGCCATCCTGAGTAAATCCAGTGTCCAAATGATTCGATAGGATAAATGGGTCAAAACCCAAGGAAAACAACAATTTAAGTTTCTGCCATAAAGGGGCTAATAATTCACTAGTTTTCATTTGTATATTCTCTCTCTCTCTCTCTCTCTTTCTCTCTCTCCATCTCTCTCTCTCTCTCTCTCTCTCTCTTTAACTCTAACACAGGTCGAAAGTTTGTCATAGCCAACGCACGGGTGGAGAACTGTGCCATCATCTTCTGTAACGATGGCTTCTGTCACATGTGTGGCTACACACGAGCCGAGATCATGCAGAAACCGTGCACCTGTGACTTCCTGTACGGGCCACACACCAAGCGCCTGGCCATTGCACAGATGGCTCAAGCGCTTCTGGGCTCGGAGGAGAGGAAAGTGGAGATCACGCTCTACAGGAAGGATGGTAGGACAGATCTGATGTCTCTCCCTATGATAGGAAGTGACTAATGATGCTTTGGATGCTGAATTGTTAATCTGTGTGTGTGTGTGTGTGTGTGTGTGTGTGTGTGTGTGTGTGTGTGTGTGTGTGTGTGTGTGTGAGGTGCCTCGTTCAGCATCTGATGACGAGAGTTTAAACCTGTTCTTTGGAACAGGCTGCGTATGCTGTGACTGTGTCCGCGGGAACTGTGTAGGATTTATAGGATTAGACAGTGCTTGCTGGCAATCTGTCTGTGTGGCTGCATCATGACATGGCTTAGTTATTGTTCTGATTAGGTACTTCGCCTTGAGTGGATTAAAAACCGCAGTTGTAATCCAAATAAAAAAACGTTAAAAAGGATCAATAGAAAAT
>JAQQZT010000033.1:26318252-26336724 GCA_030068275.1 Clarias platycephalus | reverse complement strand
TGAGTAGATTCCTGAATGGAAAAAAAAAAAAAAACATGAAACCTAAAATTCCTACAAGTTTACCGCCTGTAAATGTAAAACACGTCATATAAAATGTAGTTAGTTTTGACCTGGTCAAAAAGAAAGAAAGGTTATGACTATGTGTGTGTGTGTGTGTGTGTGTGTGTGTGTGTGTGTGTGTGTGTGTGCTGTGTGCAGCGTAGCTCTGTGTTTACCCAAAGCTGAGTTTTAATATGGAAGGTAATTCTACCGTAGTGTACTGACCTGCTTTTTCTCCGCTTTGCCTGATGTTTGCTTTTCTTATTATTAGAGGCACTTTATCTTGATGTCATATTGATTGCATGGCCCAGCCTGTGTAACCAGAAGACAGTTCCACAAGCCCTTGAAGGACAATTTCTCATGTGCAAGATTTCACCACTTCCCTTGCTTGTATCCTGGTCTACAAACACAGCTTGGAAACTGTGTCAGAATGCCTTTAAACATCGTGGTCCTGTGCATGTGTGTCGGCGGAGTGTACGTGCAATTTATGAGATGAAGGAGAGCATTAATAATCTGAATAAGAATCAGGGAAGCAGGAAGAGAGTGCTGTTATTTTCACTCCCTCCTCTGGCTTTCATCACGCTGCCAAACTCGAGCTCTTTTACGTTCATGAGACTGAGTAAAGACCGTGTTGTCATAAACACACACACACACACACACACACACACACACACCGAGGAATGGTGCCTATTTGAATGCAATCCTTCTGTCATTACCATGGAGACACGTCTGCGATTTCTAATCCTGCCCAAATATTCCCAAATGTGACCAATCTGGTATATCATCTAATCACACACTTACAAAACAAAAACTGGTTGGTATTAAGTTTTATCTTTAAAAATATATGTTTTTTAAATTATTATTATTATTATTTTATTTTGTAATTCCTATTATGTGAATATATACTTTTGAACATTAAAATCAAATATGCTCACTTATCCTAATCATGATCTTTACTGTATTCAGGAATCACCACAGACCTCCTGATACTGATATTATCACGATACGTAGGTGCCAATTTAATTTGTATTGCGGTTCTATAAGTATGGCATAAATTTTAAATATATATAGTGTATATTTAACAATTTTAAACAAAATTTGCAAATATTTCAGTCCTACCACACAGCCTGCTGCACTATGTGACTAGTTTGGAGTGCGCCCCCTGTAGGGTTACAGAGGAACGACAACATGTTCCCACTTAAACGCAAACATATATGGAATTCAATTCAATTTTAAAAAAATTTTTTTATTGTTTGGATTAAAGACAGAGAGAGAGAGAGCAATGAGTTCCTTCATGTTTGCCATTCCTGGCCTAGCTGTATTTTTAGCCACATTGTACACACAGGCAGCTGTAGGTCAGCTAGCTGTGTGTCTGTGGCGACCTTTTAAACAAACGCTCCCGCTGCCCCATCACAGCCGTGTCACGGCCACCAGGAGAAGGAAGAGAGGCCTGGCTTGGATGCTCTATCCTCTGCACAAATGCCAGTTCGAGTTTGCAAAAGAATAGTTTGCCAGCATCAAGAGATATCTCCGAGAACAACTCACACATGTGTTATTACACCCGGGTGAAGCTTTACTGCCTCACAGATACAGTATGTCTGCCAGAGCAAACTCATTTTGCAAATGATGTTGACTTACTCTTCCACAACTGGGCTGCCTCTAGAAATTAAACCAGCCTGTTTGTTTGTTTTAATCAAAAACATATTGAAACAAAACAAAATGTCATCTATCTTTAGCAATTAATATTCTAATTTCGTTTACAGCTAATCAGAATATCCGGGGGCTTTATACTCAAAGCTATTGTTAATTGTTTAAGATTATTCAATTTATAATGTTTAAACAGTTTCTTCCTGCTGGAAAAAAAAAAACTGTTAAAGTTTAATCCCTTTTATGATTCCCAAGTTACTTGATGACGTCTTTTTTTATTTATTTTTTAAACAATTGTTACGCTCTAAGGCAGAAGAGAAGCCGTGCTGCAGCGGGTCTTGTGCATGTATGCCGGCGAGAGTAATGGAGAAGCTTAATTATGGCCTGCTGAGGAGGCGCACTGTGCAATCTGAAGAACAAAGCCGCAAGGCACACACACAAACATACACATACTCTCTCTCTCTCTCACACACACACACACACACACATACAGTAGACACACACACAGACACAGCAACAAGCCCCTGTAATAGAGCCAAAATGGAACCCTGACAACCTAATCAGGGAGAAGAGAGGAAAAACCAGAGCAAAAGTAAGAAATAATAAGAGAAAAGTGTGTGTTTGTGTATTAACATTGCGTTTCGGACTTTTGTGCTAATGATATATTACTATCAGGGGCCAGCAATAAAAAGAAGCAAGAGTGGCACGAAGATTAAAAAAACGTCCAATAAGAAAAGGAATGGAGGGGAGGAGAGAAGTAGTGAGAACCTAACATAAAAGATGAGGGAATGAGAGCTGGAGCAGGATGTGCGGAGTGAGCGATGGACTAATTTGCAATCTCTTTGAGTCGTTTTGTTTCAGGACAGACCATCATCAACTGCCAGTCATACTTTGTTGTCTTTCAGGAGTGTGGCATCTTAACTCTCACAGGAGTATAGAAAATATTTATTTAGTGAATTGAATGGCTGGTTGTATAAATTCTTTCCTCAAGGTGAATTGGAGTCGGATTTTAAGGTCTCCAAGTCCCGACGGAGTTAAACGATGCTTAGATCGTCTCCATGCTCATTCCAAGATGGTATGTGGAAGCTGTGTGTAAAAGTGATTGGGATTAAGAATGGAAATTATGAAAGTCTACCCTCATTAACCTTCATTAATAAAGAATAAAAATGTCCATCTTAAAGACTTGTACTTATTTAGCAACATTGACCCAAATAGAAAATGAGACTCGTATGAAGATCCAAGAAGGAAACTGAATGCGACTGGTGTCATGTCCTGTTCCCAGATCATACTGAGACTGTGCTCCTCACCTCCTCTTATCTTAGCGCCTACAAAAGACTGTGATGACCTTGATCAAGCAGTGCAGGACCTTTGACCATCTGAGAAGCGATGTTGTATGACTTTTAGCTCAGCCAGCTTACTTTCCAGGGTTGCGATGGTTATCGAAGTCTAGTATGCTGCTTCAGTTTCAATGTGAAAAGTCACTGTTTTTTTTATCACGTTTAGTCAACTTAAAGTATTGGTGGTGTACATAATACTAGATCAATATTAAAATAGATAATGGATTATCAAAACCAATAATATGAATAAAATAATCAGTAGATTTCAATGCATTGGGCAAAAACTTTGAAGCTTAATTTTAACAAAAATAAGAGGTTTCAGCTCCCTGATTTATATTTATTTTGTAGCACAAATTTTGACTCAATTTAAAGATTTTTATAGTTACGACTTCCGCTTGACCTCTGCACTGTTTATTCCCATAAGCCATATATGGAAGAATGACTACCAGCATGTTTATTAAATGGATTGTAAAGCCTGGGCTGATATTAGGAAAAAAAGTGTTACCGTGTGTAAACACTGTACAGCTGTGCAGCTTGACAATGTTCTGTATTTCTTTTTTTACAGTAAGTCCTAAGAAATGTGATTGCACAACACGGGCACAAAAGTATCATATAAACCTTTAGCGACCTGTATGATGGGATTCAATCAGTTGCAGCAAAATTTCCTCCTCCAAGATTAACTTTTGTAATATTTTCAGATGCAGCATTATATTATTTTCACTTCCTCTGGGCACCAGTATAAGTTTCAAGCAGGATTGTACAGTAAATGTCTGGAGTATGCCAGAGAAAAGATCTTCACTAATAAAGTTAAAGTGGGAAAAAGACTTAGAGTGTGCGATCTGAGATGATGTCTGGGAAACAATTTGTGCTTCTTTTTTTTTTTCTAATCATAAGTTAATCCAGTTACAGTAATACCATACAGTGCGTGTATTGTGCTTCCGTAAGGGAACACAGAATAAATAACGATGTTCCAGATGTGAAATGGAAATTGGAACTTTTTCTACTATACATGCTTTGGTCTCAAGGTGGAAAACTACTACAAGAACATTTTATGGAGGTCACCAGCGTTGATATAATCTGTTGACTAAAACCTGCCTTATTAGGAGATGAATCTGTGTTACTAGATCAAATAGTAACAAAGCGTAGATTTATTGATGTAACACTCCTTGCTGGCAAAAAAGCAAATCACTAAATAATCACTATGACTTTATTTGAAGACAAAATAACTAGCGTGTGTGTGATGCCAATATCTTGTTGAGTTTATTGTCACATTTATTTTGTTTGCCTGTTAAATGTAGATATTAAGTATTGATTATGCTCTGATCCTAAGTGTGGAGTGGATGGCGAATGGAGAATTTTCATCCTGCATGTACAGTACTGTAATATCAACAGAATAGAAAACACTGACAATGTGTGTAAGGTCACAGACTCTATATGCAGTAATCTTCTCGGAAGCATATTAAGAAGCAGTTACTAATCCTGTTACTTGGGTCTGTACTAATCCTGTTACCCCCCCTACAAGGGCAGAGGTTCAAAGGGCAGGAAGGTCGAAGGAGTTATAAAAAGGAAGTAGTGGCTTTACAGAGCCTTGAGTCTTCCTCCAATTTTGCAGCAGATTGGGTTGTTTTTAACCTGCCCCGCTCTTCATCCTTACAAGGAGTCAGTCAGGGCCAAGGACAGGGAGGTAAAGACAGAGGGCACAATTAAGGAGATTGATTGACACAGAGCGAGAGATCGATGCAGGACAAGTTGAGCGATAATGAGAATGAGCTAGGATGTGAAATAGCTCTATGTGGAATTGACAAGAAAGAAAGCTTGATTTTAATGCCATTATTTTATATATGTTAGCGTTCATTCTTCTTCACCCAGCCCAGGAGAGGGCTGCCAGTCAACATTTCTGATCATCTTAAAATGTCGTCTTGTCCTTTATTTATGAAGCTGACTGCACAGGAAAAGGGACAAGGCAGTCACTTTCACAGTGTGCATAGAGATATGACTGACAGGAGCGCATGGGATCATACGCAGACTGATATTAGAGTCATATTTCATTGAAAATGCAGCAAGACTCGATCAGGATAGAAGATTACAGCTTGTGGGCAGAGATAAGCCATCATGACATCAAAATGTCTCTGCAAATTTACTGGAGGGATTTAATTGACTGCAGAGTCCTTCTTTTGGTGTTTTGATGATGGAAATGGAAAGCACTTTTTTGACAAATAATCTCCAAAAATCTTCCATACTGTAAATGTTCAAATGAGTTGGGATCTTGTGACTGTGAAGGACATACATAGTGCAGCACATGATTTATATAATTTGAATTCTCAAATGTACAATAAACATTGGATGGTGGTGGGTTTGCCCCATATTTATGGCTGCCATGCCACATTGGGAGACCCCACGATGCCTGCATGATGGGTAATTTATCCTTTTCTATACAATATGCTCACATTGGGAAATAATCATTTGCTTTTGGTAGACTGTCAGGTGCCACTCTCCATTACTCCAGCTTCTGATTTGCTTCACCACTGGTGTAAAAAACAAACAAACAAAAAAATCAGTGAACAGTGTTAAACTGTACATGAACAAACAATTTTTTTTGGTGAACAATGAACCGAGCGGATCTTATTGCAACTAAAGTAAGTGAACTTGATTATCGTGAACATGCAGGGTGGTGAACGTGAACGGCAAAGACGTCGTACATGCAGGTTTCTAATATTGCAAATACAGTATAGACATCTCGTCCTGTAATAGCAGCTCCATGTTGCCTGCGAATCATATACAATGTCACAGAAATTGAGAGAGAGTGCACACACATACTGATTCATCTTGTGCTAAGTGAACCTAGCACTGCTCTTTGTGCTGTTCTTTGTTCTTTACATTTAGCCTCTTTGTCTCCATCAATCCAGTTGAGTCTTGTGCAGCATTGTGGTTGAGTGCAAAGATACTAAAGGGTTGCTACGTTTTTCCTATCGTCTATGGTGGGTTTAATGGTTGTAAAATATATTGTAAGGTACATTTAACAGTCTCATTTGTTTATTAGCCTGCCAGTTTCCCGCCTGCCATGTCGAAGGCCCAGGTTCAATTATCACCCAAACCCCGGCCACCAGACGCAAGACCGGATAAAATGGGAAGATTGTGTCGGAAAGGGCATCCAGTATAAAACTTGTGCCAAGTTGTTGTGCAGATCAGATGGTCTGCTATGGGAGCAGCTAAAAAATTTGTAGCTAATTTTATTTCAATTGGTTGACGAGCTCATTGTTATATATTAAGGCATTGGATGATGTCGTCAAACTTTCTGATTGCTTGGTTGAAGTTTTAACAGAATATAAAAAACATCTCCATAAGTTGATCAATATACAGTACAGTAATAGCGTATGTTATCTTCATATCGTTATATATTTTTAGTTTTAGTTTGTTCTGACTTTATACAGTATGATGTAATTGGGAGCTTTGACAGATGTACATTTTCTTATTTCTCTTGACTTGACTTTTACAAGGCAATTACCAACCAAAAGTCTTACGTTGCATAAGAAATAAATAACCAAAAAATCTTTCATCCTCTTGACACTGTGCCTGAAAAGATTGCTAGGGGAAACACTGGATCATCTTGTTAGAGACCACTCCCTTCAAAATAGAAATGTTTCATCGTAGTATAAAGAAGATCAATCAGAAGTACTTTGTAATGCTTTGCAGCTTGTAGTGACACTTTCCTCAACAGGAAAAGTGCCTATACTGTACTCGTGGTCATATATTTGTTTTACCCTAAAGAGCAAGATAATCACCTGTATGATTAGGGTGAATTAGTGACATTACTTAAGGCAGCTGAAAATTCAGCCTGATTGTGTAGGGTGAACTTTGGCATTTTGTCAGCTGTTCAGCACCGACAGTTTCCATTAGCAGTTCACAGCCTGGCGTATTTGCTGAACGGGGTTAGTTTCCTTATAATTAACATGGTCTTTTTCCCTAGTGACTTAGCCAGAGGAAAAGTGAGCATTAGCTCAGACTTGAAATGATAAAAAGGAAAGCAACAGCCAAGAGAGGGCCAATAAAGGGGGGGGTGAAATGATGGAAAATGGAAGAAAGTGGTGCAGTGGCAGAGATAGAGTTGGAAAGTGAACGAGCTAATGATCAAATAATGGAGGATGCGTGAGAGACCGAGGGAAATGGTGAACGGGTATATAGAGCAGGAAGTGGTAAGAAGCACGGCAGTAAAATAAAAAGAGTTACAATTAATATACTGGAGAATTGAAGGGAGTGGCTGCGGTTGAGAAATAGAGCGATGGAGAGAAAGGCTGTCAGGCAGATATGTTTCTCTGAGTGTCATTAATGAGAGTGGTAGCTGGTCCCCAGTGGGATGCATCTAAAGATTAGGGAAAGCACAGGCTTCTTCCATCCCTTATTGATCTCTCCCCTGATAAATGCAAATGGAAGGCATGCGTGTGACCCTTCATTCGTCTACCCTGTACGCATATTTTTAGGCATGCTTTTTAAAATGCGAGCCGTACTTCAGAGATGGGGCAGAACTGTACAGTACATTTAAACCAATGCCAAACTTGGAACCATGTGATACCTAATATACAGTATGATAAGTATTCAGCACATGCCTCTGTCCCAGCCTGGGATGTGCACATCAGCTGTTCCAACTCTGACATGAAACACACGCCCGTAGTTTTATCACTCGTGTGATAATTTATACTAATGTTCTGTTGATCGGTCCCAGTGTGGCCCCGTCACCATGGCACTCGACTGTCTCAATTCTGGATACAATTCTTTCGCCCTGGGCAGCTGGTGAAATCCTCAGGGAAATATACCTCAATGATAAAATGGTAAATACTTGCCTTTAATCATGGAAAAGAATCACTGGCTCTAGACAAAGGCCCACATCAATTCTCTGTGTATTCTGTTCATATTTGCTGTTTTAAGTGGTGCAGTATTGACCATGTACCCTGATTAATAGCTCTTTATTAATTAAAATGAAATTTTAAAAAAGCTCAGTTTGTTAATGTCCAGAGACTGATATTATATGAGTTTAGTTTTTAATTTCTTATATGCAAGTCATGAATCTTGTTGATTGGAAGGTGTGGATTAATTTTCTGTAGAATAATGACTAGTGCATCTGTAATTTTAATTACAAGTCACAGTTAATGTGACGTATAGTGTTTTTAGTGTAAGAATTCAGTCGCAATCCAAATAATGGCAGCAACATGATAAATGAATGTAAAAGGCATGTTATTTTTTATGTGCTGACTTTCCGTATGAAATTTTTAAAAACATTTAGCATTTCTCTTTATTTATTTTATTAGAAGGGGTTGTCGGGGGCATCGCTTCACAATAGCCAGGTTCTGCTATGAGAAAAAGAAGAGTGCTCCAAATGGCGTTGCATGTGTAAGTGTACTGTACGTATCACTATCATTGCAGCAGGACAGGAAGAAGCAATTTCTACGAGATAGCTTGCATCTCCAAATATTTGGTATTTTTTCATGTCATTATGTACTGTATAAAGATTCACTATTTCAGCTTTATTTCAGTTTCAGGATGAAAAAAGATATTACTAATTTATTTTGTTTCCTTATTTTGTATCTGCATTCTTGTACTTTATTCACTATTTCTACTAAATTGTGCACATGATTAATAAAATTATGATGAGTAACCTAGAAAATAAATATGTGACCACTCCAGGGCTTCATAACTGTAAGTAATAGCAGAACTAACTTGTTCCATGGAAATTCCTCAATAATAAATATAGCTATAAATTGATAAAAAGTATCTTTTGTTCTTTAATAAATAATAATAAAAACAAGGTAATCGCTCAGGAATGCTATGGTGTAGACATAATAAAATGCTTGGAGGTGTGCTGTTATAGAAAAATAGTAACCATCAGGATAGGCCAGAAAACATGCACTGGAGAAAAAAATATATATTCACGTATCAGCATTCACTGCCTGGTATGCCTGATACGATGCCTGATCTGAGATTTGTAACAACCGAATCTGGATTAAGAACCCTTCAACAAATTCTCAAAACCAGTGCGGAACCATCAGGTTTGTGGAAGAAACGTGATCAGAAAAAAATTACTTAAAGTTCATTTAAAGACTGGTTAAAGTAAGGCATTTCCATATACAACACACCATCGTGATGAGAACTCACAGGACTGGGACTAAACAGCTGTGTGGCCATAACAAGACCACTTGTTAGTAATGCTAATCTGGGAAAAAGGCTGGAACATAAAGATTGGACATTAGAGCAGCAGAAAGAGGTCATGTGGTTTGATATGATTAGGTTGAGGCTATCCCAGGGAATCAGGGGAAGAAGGGAAGCGCATGAAGTGATGCACCCATCATGCATAGTGGCCACTGTACAAGCCTCTGGAGGCAGTGTGATGATCTGGGGTTGCTTTAGTTCGGCAGATCTAGGCTCAGCAATGTGATGTGGCAATAAATGAAGTCAGTTGATGAAATGATTGTACTGAATAACCAGGTTATCACATCAGTGAAGTTTTTCTTTCCTGATGGTACAGGAATATATCAGGACTCAAATTGTGAAAGAGTGGTTCTGACAGCATGAGGAATCATTTTCACACGTGATTGAATTAAATCTTAGAGTGTACACTTTTTTTCCTTTTGACCAGACAGTGTTGGATAAAATCTACTCAAGTAAAATATTTAAGTTGAATAAAAAAAATAATAAAATAATGGTAAATAATGTAATATATATGTTTTAAATATGTTTATGTTTGACTAATTAAATAGAATTAAATGCATTACAAACTTAACACGTTTTAGTAAAAATAAAAGGCCAGAATATTTTTTTTTATTGTGTGTGACATCCCAGTGTTTTATTCCATACTCGGTTAGTATTCAGGCTTGTCCAAAGGAGTAAAATGTCATTCATTCTATTGTATTAAATGAGAAAAAGACTACTTGTTTATGTGGGGCGAGGTCACAATGCAAGGTCTTTTTTTTTTTTTTGTATATTTCATGGTAAGCCCAAGTGCTTGGCTACATTAACATAAATCTCAACTCGTATTTGTCTTGGTATTCACTTTCTAAATATTCTGCTGATCAAACTCCACTTAAGCATGGCAGATTAATTTGAGCCAAAGCTCAATCCCCGTGACTCTATTTATTTTACTTCTTTATTTCTTCATGCCTTCTTGGTGACTGATGAGGCTGAAGGCTTGTTTTTATACCGTGGACTGTGATGGTTAATAGCCCTCATGTTTAACGACGTTGAACACATATTATAGGTATGGCTCTCTAGAGTTTCAGTCTATTTCATTCCTAACTGCTTGATGGCTTCACCGTCCCAGCTGGTCTGAATGCGAATATGCCTTAGTGGTTCCCCAAGATATGACGGTGTCAAATATGAATGAGGTGGCTATAAACGCAAGAAACCTTGACAAAAGCAATACACAGATATTATAAACCTTCATCAGGCAGTCAAACTTCTACTCTGCCTCATTGGTATGGTGCAATGAGGAAATATTTAAGCATTATTTTGTATTTCGCCTCATATAAATTGTGCCATCGGGTGAAATAGGATCATTCCAACTGCAGATATTGCACCATATGTCTATTAGTGTCCTTTACACTTAAGGCTTAAAATAGAAACAGAGGTGTGGGAGAATGGTGAAGGAGAGCGGGGGAGAGTTGGACACTGTCTGTGTTCTGTTTTGTCTTTCTCCAGGACCAGTTGCTAAGTAAACTTCAGTATTAAGGGCTAAGTAATGGCAGCCAGGAGAAAGACGTCATTATTTATTTCCGCTTCACTCAGCAAGACAGGCCATTGAGTTTAGACCAAAGCTTAGTGTCATTAGGAATACATAATACGGACTTTGTTCCTTTGTTTATTGGAAACAAGTTACAGGTTATCCTTGTGCATCATGATAATCGACACATGAATCAGGAAAGTTTTACACGGAGTTAATGACCAAAACATTCACATATGGTAAAGAGATGCAGAATAAAATAAGGAACAACCTTCTGTGAAGCTCATATTCATTAATCATCATAACCTCCTATATACTGTATCCTTTCGTTATCCTATGACGATAATGTCCTTATAATTCAATGCAAGTTTCTTGTTAAAAAAAAAAATCCTAAAATATTACTTCACAAAGCTTTAATAATGCACTGTAAATAATTCCATGATAATGAAATATAAGATCATATTATATTACATTGTAGCACATGTGTTACTATTCATTATAACTATTAATTCAATTCAATTCAATTTTATTTATATAGCGCTTTTAATAATGGGCATTGTCTCAAAGCAGCTTCACAAAAATGAAAAGAAAATTTGAAAAGAAAAATGTGTCTAGATAATAATGAGATTGTGCCTGATGAGCAAGCCAAGGGTGAAGGCGACAGTGGCAAGGAAAAACTCCCTGAGATAGCAATAGGAAGAAACCTTGAGAGGAACCAGACTCAACAGGGAACCCATCCTCATTTGGGTGATAATGGATAGAAATTATATAACATCATGTGTGTTATACAGCTGAAGGATCAATATACCAGAAGTTATTTAAATTAACATAAAGTTCAGTTCAGCACAGGGATGAGTCAGCAGGTGCAGAGGGCAGATGGGGTCTGGATTACTGGGAATTTAATGATCTGTGATGATCTGTGAATAATCAGAAATCAACTTAAATAATTAAAAAAACATTTAAACATTAAAGAAATTGTGATATAGGGATTACCACTGTGGCCTTGCTCTTTCAGGTTCAATGGATTAATTTTCGTCCTGAGTATACTGTATGTGTGTGGAGTTTGCATTCTCCATGTTTGGTGGGTTTCCTCCTACAGTCCAAACCCATGCAGATTATTCTAACTGGTGTTTACAAATTGTCCCTGGTGCTTGAGTAAGTGTTTGACTGAGTGTGTGCTTGTGTGTCCTGCGAAGGTGCACCCTGACCTTGTGGCCCAAATTCCCTGAGATCCGCTCCATCCTTCCCATGACTCTACATAAGATAAGGGAATTAAATGTGATATAATAATAATAAGACACTCACAATGATTTAATATGATTTATAAATGTGGTTTATAAAAAGATACAAACAGTAGACGATTTGCATGCGACTAATTTCCATTTTAATGCGAAGAAAAAGACTTCAACCATGTATTGGAATAAGAACTGTGCATAAACCATGGGTATAATAAACTGAGTGAAATAATTTAATGTACATGGTAAACCATTCAAAATGGACATTTAACATATTTCAAGAGATTTTGGTTTCAGTGAAGAATTCTTAAGCATAATTAACAATCCATTTTATGAAATTGTAATTTATAGCGTAATTTAATGGCTCTTACAGTATAAGGAAAAATGTCAATATAAATCCGCCAGTTAATATAATATGATTAGATGTGCTTATTGAGTAGATTTTTTCCCTCTGTTTTAAATAAGCTCAATATATACGGTACACTCACCAGCCACTTGTTTAGGAACACCTGTTCACTTAAGGCACAAGTATAAGTAGTATATATATATATATATGCCTTTAATAATCAGCTAATCATGTGGCAACAGTGCAATGTATTATATCAGCCTTACAGGTCAAGAGATCCAGTTAATGTTTATCTTAAAGATCTTAGTGATGTTGACCGTGGCATGGTTGTTTGTTGCAGATTGGCTGGTTTGATTATTTCTTGATTATGCTGATCTCCTAAGATGTTTATGCCTGATATCTGGTTTTGTACCTTACAAATGCCTTTATATTCAGAACTTCAGAACGTTGGCATATATTTGGGCGTATAATCGTACATTAATAAAATGCACTGTTTACATTTACTCAGATGTAAGTTCATTCAGATGTTTACAAGATATATTCATTTGGTTGATTTATATTTATTTATTACAAGTACACTGCTATGCATACAGAAATCATACAAATTCAGTTACTTTATTTACATACAAACTTTCTATATTGCATTGACAATGTAAACCCTTGATGAGAGAGAGGAGAAATGGTTTTTCGATTTCTCTTTATGTCTGCACATATGGTGGCATTGACAAATAAAAACCTTGAACCTTGAACAAAAAGCAGCAACAACAATAACAGAAATGCCTTGCTGATGAGAGAATCCAGAAGAACACAGGCTGGTTTAAGCTCACAGAAAGTCTCTGAAAGGTAAAATAACCCCTGTTCACAGCCATTGTGAGCAGAAAAGCATGTCAGAATGCACAACATACTGAACCTTGTGGTGGATGCGGCTAAAAACAGCATAAAACAACATCAGATTCTATACTTGTCAGCCAAGAACAGGAATCTGAGGTTGCATTTGGCACAGGATCAACAAAACCGAGCAGTTAATGATTGTAAATTTATCAGGAGAATTTTGTCCAATCTTTATCTGTGTAATGTTTGCTGTTTTATGCTTTGTGTGGCTGCCATATGATTAGCTAATTGTATAATTGCACAAATGCAAAAGTATAGTTGATGTGTTCCTATGTAAAAAAAAAAGGTTGCCAGACACCTAATATGATATTTTGGGAAAGATTTTTATTAATCAAATAGATATTTTCCCCACATTCCTATTTAAAAACAAGTAAATCATTAAAACACTTACCATGTTTTTTAAAGCACTTTAAGAGAAAAGGTTTAAGTATAACAGGTAATTATTCAGATATGATTTTCCTAGGTCACAGCGGGTTAAATTATTCATGTTTTGTTCCGTCAAGGTTTTCTCTGAAGTTATCTAGAGGTCTTTGGCCTGTATGGCCTACCGATCAAACAAGGTCCAAACCCGCATCCATTCCACTTCGTTAATATTTCAACAGCCCTTTCACCTCGTTAATATATGGAGCTCGTTGGAGTGTGATCAGTAGCTCTTCTACTGTAAGTGGCAGGTCACAGATGCTCCTCTTCTCTTCTGCTCTTCTATTTTATAATCAGTCAATTATATTTCCAGGTGACTTGTGTTGGAAAATCATGAACTACATACAGAGTAATGCAATGTGCAAAAGAAAAAAAGAATCTACCTGGAAATGTTAGAAATGTCAATGTTTCAGCATCTTATGCAAAGCAACTAATGGGATTATGTAATAATATTCTGTCAGTGTGAGATCTCTTGCATTAGATATAAATAGCAAGTTTATTTTGGATACATATTTTAGACTTGACCATTATTTACCATACTGAAAGCCTGAAGTTAGTTGGATACACCGAGGAAAACAACAGCTGGTTTAATTTAAAATACTAATAGGACTCTTGGAAAAAAAAAATACTGAACATTCATTATACAGTATGCTGCTGTAAATAACTGTCTTCCTGTCATATATATATATATATATAAAATAAAATTCTGTATTTCTTTAAATACTAAAGTGGAGACTTAGATACTTAGATACTGTTGCTGGAAAAACTTGATAAACTACTTAGGCAAGTATGGGAACTCACAGAAGACCTGAGGCCAACCATTAGCTCAAAATTTAGAAGCGAAGCAGCACAGCGTACTAATGCATTTTTTTTTTTTTGCAAACAGTAATCTACCAGTATTTCAGGATACTGTAGTAATCTACACCTTACGGACAAAAGTATTGGCCAAATCTCTTATTTACAGTACTGAATTCAGGTGCTTCAATCCGGCCCCATACTAAGACATCTTGGACAATGCTATGCTTCCAGCTTTATGTCAACAGTTTGGGGAAGACCCTGTTCTATTCTATGCCCCAGTGCACAAAGCAAGGTCTATAAACGCATGGTTCGATGAGTTCATTGTGGAAGAACGTGACAGGCCCACACAGAGCCCTGACCTCAACCCTATCGAGCACCTTTGGGACGAACTGGAACGGAGATTGCGAGCCAGGCTTTCTCGTCCAACATCAATGCCTGACCTCATAAATGCTCTACAGAATGAATGGCCAGGAATTCCCACAGAAACACTCCAAAATCCTGTGGACAGCCATCCAAGAAGAGTGGAAGCTGTTATAGGGGACCAACTCCATATTAAATACAATGTCTATGCAGGTTTGGCGATTACTTTTCTCCATGTAGTGTATGCAGTGAATGACAAATTTTTACGTTAATGCAAGCATTTTCACATGGAAAATCAAGGAAGCTAATTTTAATTAAGTAAATAATTAGAATACAATAAACAGCACATTAGAGTTTATGTGCTTTTGCAGCTAAACTTTCCAGAAAGCACTGGATTCTTTGGTAATTTCCTGTGAATACCCTCAATACCACATACAGTATATTATCATACTGTAACAATTCTTCTTTCTGCATAAGGAAGCATGTGGTACAAGATACATTTCTTGTTTGGCTCTTGTGGTTCCAGATATGGACATTTCCATAATCCTTACCACTGCATTAGCACTTTAGTGATTATACAGGGTGTGTTTATCCAGGATGTGTGTGAGGTGGGACAAACCAGTGAGTGCTATTGTGTAGATAATTGCTCTCTGAGCAGGACTTGGGTGTGGCATCTGTGCACCACATAATCAGTACAGTACGATGAGGAAGTGCTTCCCAGAAAGCTCTACCTAGTTGTCCTGAAATATCGATGAACTTTGTTTTACACATTAAGTGTAATATTTTTCTGTAAGCTCAGCCACATAAATGTGTTTTTAAAGAGTGTTGGAGCTATCTTCTCTTCAAACTATTCTTCTTAAGTGAAATATACTGCACTTAATCAAGTGCTTCATGATTAAACGTCCCATATACTACTCATCTCTCGTCTGTTTGCATGGAGTTTGCATGTTCTCCCCATGCTTGGTGGGTTTCATCTGGGTACTTTGGTTTCCTCCGACAGGCCATGTAGTGTAGGCTAATTGGCATTTCCAAATTCCCCATAGTGTGTGAGTGAGTGTGTGTGCTTGTGTGCCATGCGATGGATTGGCACTCCTTCCAGAGTGTACCAGGTGTATAGAGAATGAGTGAGAGAGAGTGAGTGAGGTTTAAGTGTGGAGACAGAAATAAACTTGAGTCTGTCTTGGACTTTATGCTTTATTTCCGACTTTGGAACTATGCATTAGTTTGCTCTGATATGTGCTAAGATTTCTCTGAGAAATTGGTCCCCAAATATATCGCCCAGTGTCAACTGACTGGTTCATCTGTCCCACGCAGAATATCTCATGGCCTTCACCTGCACCTTTGGTACCTCTGTGAAGGAGGCAGACATTAGGGGGAAATAGTGATCCGAGGAAATAAAGGGCTCACAATGGCCTCATTAATGACCTTCAGACCTTAGGAACTCCATCTTACCTTTGACTGAATGCTTAGCTAGAAGAAGAGATAGGAGCGCACAAAGTAGATGAGACTCACCCAGTGAGGCCACCCTAGACCATGGTTAGGGTGTAACTCAAGCCCTAGGACTGAAACCCACTACCAGACCTTACTCTCTTCTCAGGACACACCACTGCATGGCTATGGTTTCTCCTAATTGCTTTTCCTCACTGCTCCCTGTCTCACCGTTTCACCTGGCTGGATTTCCCCATTCATTTTTAAACCCTGGCCCTAATCTAATTTGCCTGGGTGGCTGAAGGGTATAATTAGTTTAGAGAAATCAGAAAAAGCCACTGAGGTACTTCATGTTCAACATTTGCTCTAGCTTTCTAGGACTTAAGTGAGTTAACGTCGCTGTTGAGTAGACATGTTAATAAGGGAAAACACGTTGTTTGCTGTCCACTGCTACATTATAAATAAAGTACAGTATTTTTGGCTTACATGCCCTTTCTGTGTCTATATATACTGTAGGATACTATAGTACATTATCAACTTAATTTCACCAAACAGAAAAAGGAAGTCTATTACCTGATAACATTTTATGTCCACGGTTCTCACAAGGAAATACTCTAAAACGGGTTTTATAGGCCGACCTCTATAGATGTCACTAAAAATGATGGAAGCTGATGATATGATCTGAATGAGTAGTGAGGCTAAGGGTGCAGTTCTGTTACTGTCACTGTGACTGTCATCTTTTACAAATTATGGATCATATGTGGCAGCAACTGGTAATCAAACCTTTCCTCCTCTCTATGAGCTCCAGTAAGCCAGCTCTTCGTGTGCAGTACTTGTCGCTGATTTGATGACAGGCCTCGTTGAAATGGTCTGGCAGCTGGACTGGATAGTAGGTAGCCACACTGTGTTGTATTTGTATCTGTCAAGCCGCAATCCAAAGTTCTTTCATCACTGTTATTGTGATGAATTGCATATAATGTGTACCCTGTTAACAGGACTTGTGCTAGGCATTCTTGCCTGTGGACTATTCCCTAGGGGTGATGCTGCACACTGTAGCAGCCACAGTCCTGCAGAATGGGAGGACCGAGTCTGCCGGTGCAGCTTCTTTGCTTTCACTGTCATTATTCAAGCAAAGTACAGTGACTGTTGCGTTTGTTTACTTTCAATGAGGACGAGATGGTAAATGGTCAAATGTGTTGGGTTACTTTTTGGATTAGGACTTAATTTTTGGATTTGGGATTAGGACATACTGTAGTTCAAATTCAGCATACAAATCAACAAATAGAAATTAAATTTTTCTCAGCACCTACAGTATAACTCTTTTGCAGGACTAGGACTTAATATCGAACATTTTATTCCTACACTTCTCCAATATCAAGTGAAAGACCCTTGAAGGCAAGATAGTAGAGCATTGGGTAGCACTGTCACCTCAAATCTTCAGGTTGTCATCCAATTCGATGTGCACTATACTTTGGGTGGAGGCCCTGGGCAAGTCTGGGGCGGGGGTCTTTCGTGAAAAAAAAGAAGGAGAAACATATACTGCGAAGCAGGGGTAGAAGCGATGGCCTCAGCAGAGCAAGAACGCAGAGTGACGTCCTCAGCTGACTAGGGAGCCAAAGTGATGTCATCAGTGGAGTAGGAAGGCAGACTGATGTTCAAATTGGAGCTAGGTGGTGTAGTTATTTTATTGGTTGACAATTTGACACCCATGGTGAGCTACTGTGTAATGGTGTCCTCAGTGGGTCAGGAGAATGGTAGCTGGTTTAAGCCTGGTCAGGAGCCTCCTCTTCGAAATATTTTCAGAGGAGGTGTGGTGGCTAAAACAATTATGGCTTTGGGTTACTGACCAAAAGGTCTCGGGTTTAAGCCTCAGCACTGCCAAGCTGCCACTGTTGAGTTATTGAGCAATGCCCTTCACTGTATCTGCTCCACCATAGCCTGGCTAACCCTGCAATCTGCTTCCTAACAAGGATATGTAGGGATATTTCTCTGTGATGTAAAGTAAATGTGACAAATAATTGAATTTTAACTCTAATCAATCCTGTATTAGGTGGTTTTCTGGATGGAAAGCATATTGGGCATCCCAAGATCCTGCTGCATCTAAGGGTTCATGGTGGATACAGATTAGGCCTGGGCGATAAAACGATAACGATATGTTTCGCGATAGACACGTGATCGATATCAATTAAAAAAAAATGTGTTCGATAGAACGTTCGATATTTTTTATTCTTTGTCGGAAGAAAACAGAGGTCGCGAAGCTAGT
>JAQQZT010000033.1:26303948-26318152 GCA_030068275.1 Clarias platycephalus | reverse complement strand
AAAAATATCAATAATTATCGATATCGACCAATATGAAACACTGATATCGTGATACAGTTTTCAGCCATATCGCCCAGGCCTAATACAGATACAGGAATAAGGTTATATAAATAGAAAATAAAAAAACAAAATTCATGTGAAAAAATAATATAAACATATATATAAGGTGTGTTTCAGCAGCAGATGATCAGCAGTAAGTATTAGAGATTTCTTCAGGTAAAGGTCCCATTATGTCTCAGTTAATGCATTTTTTTCATGTATCAAACTACCTTTATTTCACTTCTCTAATTGTCTTTTTGCAATATACAGTATGTACATATTGTCTCTTCCTTTGAGGAGGAACATTAGGAGGAAAATCTAATTGGCTTGTTTAAGCCCTGGCAAATACAGAAATAAAAAAGGAAAGATGCAAGAAAGGTTTTCAATAATTTTTGTTTTCTCCCTATCATCCGGAGATCGCGAGTTCGATTCCCAGGTGATGCTGTAACCACTCGCAATCCGGAGGCCTAGAGAGAGCTGATTGGCCGAGCTCTCTCAGAGGGGAGGGATGGGAGGTACTTAGTGCTCCCACATTAATCACGGCTCTACAGCCAATCAGGGGCGTCTGTGAGCTCACGCAAGCGGAAGGAGCGGATAGCGCTGTCCTCCGAGTGTGTTACGCCGCCCTCAACGGGAGGTGTAACAATCTTTGAAAAGATGTGGTCGGCTGGCGTCACGTGAGAGGAAACACGTGATAGTCTTTGGCTCTCCCGACTGAGTGGTAGTAGTAGCCTTAATATGGGAGCCCCCTAGTGACGGGGAGGAATTGGGCACAACTAAATTAGGGAAAAAATCTTCTTTATAAAAACATAGAGATTTCTGGCTTGTGCCGCACCTCTATACTGTCTCTCTTTCTCCCACACCTTTTCTGTCTCTCTTTGAGTAAGAACAGTTTATCGTAAGTTCCATCACACTTATGGAAATGTCATGAGAGTCAGTGTAAAAGCTCTCTGCGCAATCACCAGTGAAAAGGTAGGTAGGCAGAATGGTAATGTCAGTTAATTAGCTGACAATTTTGCTCTTTTTCCTTTGCGCTTTTGCCCTCTCTCTCTCTCAGGACTGTGAAACATTTCTTTGTTCGTTCTCCATGTTTGCTCATTCTTACCCACAGTCACTGGTAATTAGGCCTTCCTGTCTGCAGGCTACTACACTCTTACTGGCTTCTGAGACTCCATTAAATTCCCACTTGCTCCTAATCACATGTTCAAAAACATCTCTCTCCTCACACCCTCATCTGATCCTCGACTTTAATGATGCCACTCAATTACAGTAGGCCTCAAATCACATTAGAGGTGGGCAAGAAATAGCCGCTTACCCATCAAGCTGTGATTGAATTTCAGCCATGTCACTTCGTACTAAATTCTCCATCATTGACATTTCATTAGATGCCTGACTAGCAGTCGCATGTAAATGAGAGCCACTTTTCTCTGTAATGTGGCCCCTCAGTCGTGTTCTCACTTCGCTCTCCTACATGACCCTCACCTGACCCCATCTTTACCTTTTCCATTCAGCTGTCCTTCACCATTGGACCTTACAATCTCTGTTTTCCTCCTTCGTTTTCTTTTGCTCCATGTGCTACAGTACATTTTCCATCACACCTCTCCATGACTCAGATTCTGTTTACCCTCCTCATCACCCTCTTATTTCAGCCTCTACTGCCAGCAGGACAACTGCCAGGAGAATTGTTTCATTTTTTTCTTTTCTTTTTGTCTTGTAGTATTAATGCAAACACTGGCCATAATGGCAGATTCTGCATTGTGTGTATGATAACTAAGAAAGATTTAGCATAATTTCAGACATCAGGATCCATATTTACTTTTGTAGCTACAGTACTTAATGTTTTTTTCCTGTGAAAGGATGTTTTTAAAAAATATCCCTGACATACGGAGACAGAAATACTGCACTGATATAATTGAGATTTGAAGCTTGTCACAGGCTATGAAATCACTTTGGACAACAAAACACTCAAACTGTTCATTTCTTTGCTACTGTGTTTTATATGTTTTTATTGTTTTTGTTCAAAAAGATTGCACTGTGGTACACAGCACAGGAAAAATCCAAAAGAAAGACAGTTGCAATATAGTATTCATAACTGCTCAAAATGTTCTTGAATATTACTGAACATAGCTTGGACATGAACAGTATGTAGACTGGATAATTAAGCAATATCACATGAGACGGAGTGCCAATGTGCTGGATATAATTTATTATCCATAAGCCATTTATTATCAACAGGTTCTGATTTTTTATTGATTTATTTTTTATTAACCAGGTATTTTGCTCAGCAGGTAATGTAATTGACAGAAGTGAAATTCTTATGGGTACTATGTATCCAAAAGGTGAGAAGAATAAACCGTGGATGTGGTGGACTCACAAAATTTACTTTATGTTCCCTCTTATTTATTACACTTTAGTATATCAGTTAACTTCTGGGGTTTGACATTTGAATCTCAATTAACATTAAATGGAAAGATAGTACCCTATGTAAGTTTTTGAATTGCCAGTATGCACTCTTTTTCTATATAGCATCTGCAATACTGTATTCATTTACAGTATGTGTTACAATTACAACTTTCACCCTGCGCCGTACTACTGTTTGAGGAACCTGCTGCTGATGTAACACAAAAATTTCCCTCACAGGATCAATAAAGTCTGTCTGTCTATCCATCTATCCATCTATCCATCCATCTATCTATCTACAATTGCTTTTTTAGTGCACCTAATACTGACCTTGATCAGCCTTGTGTTAGGTTAGCTAGTTAGCTATGTAGCCAGCGTTAGCTGTGAATAAAAAAACTCGGACAGGTCAGAAGCAATTTGGAAGGCAACAGATTTATTATGCAAGGGTGTTCCATCCCTCATCCCACCCCCGCTGTTAAAAAAATTGAACTCAGTAACTTTTACTCTGAGTAAACTTTTAATGAGCTACTTTTTACTTTTACTTGAGTAGATTTTTATAATGGTAACTTTACTTGTACTTCAGTAAAAGTTCACTGAAGTAACAGTACTTTTACTTGAGTGCAAAATTTTATTACTCTTTCCACCTCTGTCCGGGGGTTAATGTAATTAATGGTTGTTAGAACACATAGTTAAGAGTCCTAGTTCTGTTATGTTCTACTGTATGTCACCACTTGTGAAATGCCTCTCAGATTACTCTCAAACTGCTCGGTCCAAACTAACTAGTGTACAGTATAATGAACAATAACATATTGATAATGCTTGCCTACTAATTTGAAGTTTGTGAGTTTGCACATCTATTTAAAATAGTCTGTGACAGTTATATGATGGAAGTGTGAGTGTGTGTTGCGGAGACTGACATGGATGAGCTTTGACTTGAGCTGTCAGGTAAAACCTCACAGGGATAAATTTCTCTCTGGAGTTTGACCTGTGCTCAGCATCACTTCCCACACTATGGCACTCACTAACCTGCCATGTGCTCACTCTCTGTCACATCCGTGTGACTCAGACAGTGTACAGTCGTTTTTTTAGATGAGAGGACAAGTCTTGTAGCTCTGTAACAGAAATGCAGATATACTACCCTGACAGATGCTTCAGTTGTCGGACTTTTCCAGTCCGATTTACCACCTGACATTTGCATCACAGCGGACAATAAAAAGAATTTTACAGCCTCATAAAATGTGTGCTGCCTCCTTTATCTCCTTATCAGTACGATATTATGCTTCGCAGAGGAAAACAAAGGCATAAAAATAAAGATTTATTGTAATGGTACACTTTGTGTGACAACTAATCTTTGGGGTGCCTCGAGATAGCTATGCCTAGCTATGCTAGGTGGCTATATTACAAAGATAATGCGCCCAGAGTCTCTTGTTTTTTGTTTGGACTTTTTGAACTTTGTTTCCCAGAATGCACCTCAGTCAGGTAATGCTGTCGAACCTGAATCGAGGTGACTGGTAGCTATAAGAAGCCTGGATTTTCAGTTTAGTTTGTCTTGCATCTGCTTTGTTAAGTTGTTTAAACTGTGTTTCTGCATTTTTGTTCTTGTTCTTGTTCCAAAGCTTCTGGTTTTGTGTTTGTTTATGTTTGTTTATCTTTCATTCAACATCAACATCTTAACCTCTGCGCTTATGCCTTGCCTGCAACCCCATTACATTCGTGACAGAATGCAAGACTGTTACAGAGGCATACCGGAGGGGCCTCCCCTGGATATTCTTTTGGGCTTGACATCCGGCGTGACATCAAGGAGCGCACGGGAGCGAGTAGAGCGAGATCCCGCAGAGCGCACCGGAGGGAGACTGGAGGAGGCGAGTGAGTGGCGCAGCTGAGCTGGGAAGGCTACAGACTTGCGATACGACGCATGCCCACGAGGATACAGCATGACGGAGCTCAGGGTGACGTGGCTCCCCGAGAGGTACGGACCAGGAGGTCTATGCGTGGCGGTTACCAGAGTGAGGAGGAACCCCAGTCTGTGTGTCATTGGAGGGTGGAGAGTGAGGAATATCGGCGGCAAACATGGGCAATCCAGCAGCAAGCGGAGGAGCTTGCCCTAAAGATAGCAATATGCCACGCTGCGCAGGCCTGGGAGTGTCTGCAGGAGCAATTGGAGGAGATGGCAGCACTCAAGGAGCGGTTCACCCAGCTGAGGAAGGAGGAAGACGGAAGGACCACCACAAGCCTGTTTTCAACTCAGTTAAGCTCTGACTCTCTTGTTTGCCCAAACGTAGGCCCTGATCTGCCTGTTAGCCTGAATGTAGGCCCTGATCCGCCTGTTAGCCTGAATGTAGGCCCTGATCCGCCTGTTAGCCTGAATGTACAGTAGGCCCCGATCCGCCTGTTAACCTGAATATAGGCCCTGATCCACCTGTTAGCCTCAGTGGGAGCCTAGACCCGCCAGTTAGCCTCAGTGGACGCCCAGACCTTCCAGAGAACCCTGCTGAGGGCCCAGTCTGCCCAGAGAATCCTGCACCGCCCAAACCACAGCTCGCTCCTCCGGCCGGCTTCGCGGACGTTGTGTCAGCTCCTCTGCCCAGCTTCGCGCGGACGTCGAGCCACCTCCTCCGCCCGGCTTCGAGGATGTCATGCCAGCTCCTCTGGCCAGCTTATAAATTTCAAATTAAAATTTTATTTGTCATGTACACAGTCATACACATACACAGTCAGTACGATATGCAGTGAAATGCTTAATTCTTCGCATATCGCAGCTTCTTGTTGATAGGCAAAACAGCAGCAACCTGGTGGAACTGGGGCTCGAACTGCTGATCTTCTGATCCGTAACTCAGAGCTTTAACACACTGAGCCACCACTGCCCCACCACTGGTTTGTCAACCCTGCCGCACTGTCAAGTGCTTGCTCTGCCGCCTGCTTTTTCGACCCAGTGCTCACTTCGCTGCCTGGCTTTGTCGACCCAGTGCTCGCTCCACTGCCCGGCTTTGACAACCCAGTGCTTGCTCGCCGTTGCCTCGCTTCAATGACCTCGACCACCCTGCCCAAGGGACATAATCCACGGTCTCGCTGTCGGGAAGCCCGACACAGGATCTTGGGGAGGGTGCCCTGGACCTCCGGTGGTAGCGCCTTTTGAGGGGGAGTTATGTCAGGGTTAACCCCTAGAGGGCGCCTTGTGCCCAGAGACTCTTGTTTTTTGGTTTGACTTTTTGAACTTCGTTTCCCAGAATGGGGTCACTCACCTGAACCGAGGTGACTGGTTGATTAGTTTGGCTATAAGAAGCCATGATTTTCAGTTTAGGTTGTCCTGCATGTGTTCTGTTAAGTTGTTTAAACTGTGTTTCTGCGTTTTGCCTTTTTGCCTTTTGCCATTGTTCATGTTTTGTTCTTGTTCCTGTTCCAAAGCTTCTGGTTTTGTGTTAGTTTATGTTTGTTTATCTTCCATTAAACATCAAAGTCTCGACCTCTGCCCTTATGCCTCGCCTGCAACCCCACTACCACCGTGACAGATCCTCATATGAGGACCGCTCAGTTTTTTTGTTTTGCCAAACTTTTTCCTATTTCAAGACATTGATTAAATTTATAGTTATCGGGTACTCAGAACCTCGGAACATTGGGAAGTTGCGCAACACACTTGAAGGAATGCATTATCTGGCCCTTCCGTTTGCGTGAGCCCACAGATGCCCATGATTGGCTGGCATTAGCTAGTGCCATCCCTCCTCCTCTGAGAAAGCATGGCCAATCTGCTCTCTAACAGATGGCTGAAGCATCACCTGGGAATTGAACTCACAATCTCTGGATGATGGGGGCATACGTTTACATTGCACAAATTGGGAGCCTCAATTTCTTAATGAATGTGTACCTTCCACCTCAATTCGAACAATTTACTAACGTGGTCTCACATTTGCATATTCACATGAAAACATTTGCTTGACAGTCTGGGAAAATCCATCACGTGCTCCTGTGGATAAAATTTGAAAAAACACTGCAAAAATGGTTTGTTCGAAATAGTTTTTCTGCCCAAGGAACATTTGGATAGGTTTTGTTTTTTTTTCCTTATTTTTCTTTACCTCTGCTTTTTTTTCCTGCAAAAATTGCATTAGATCAAGTAACATGTTTTTATAAAAGTGGTAATAAAAAAATATAGTCTGTTGAAAGCTCTCAAGCACCTTCCAGCTACGTGGGATTTCCTCACAGAGTGAATCTTCGGCTTCCATCTAGTTGTAGGATAGCAACCTGACATAAGGAAATGAATGTAAGCCTACTGTAACCATTTCAGTTTGTTAATGCTTAAATGTCTACAACACTCCAAAACGAATAATAATGACTTTAGATATTAAACCTTCTATTGTGGTTGAAGTACATGCGAGAGAAATACTTTTCAGTTTGGGACTACTTGGAGTACTTTTTTTTTTTCCTAAATCAAGCAAAATTCAGCAAGTCATAATGTGTTTTAATCTATATACATTTCTCAGGAATTAAATGTTTTATTAAAGTGCATAAATAAAGAGTTATTTATAGTGATAATTAATTTCTCTAGTGCTTGGGCCAATAAAAACACAAAAAGCACTATGAGAATGTGAGATTAAATGTCTATTTCATGATTTGGCAGATACTGCATATACTGTTCTGTAGTTCCTCCTTCTCCCTCTGTCTCTCTTTCTCTCTCTCATTCTCTAAACCACTTCTCCTGCCAATCCGTTGCATGGCACACAAGCACACACTATGGACAAATCTGCATGTTGTTAGACTGTCGGAGGAAACCGTACAAACTCCACAGTCACAGACCCAAACTGAAAATTGAAACCCATTACTGTGTATTAGATGTTGTTTTGCCCTCCTGGTCTTTGAGGGTGAACACTGAAGATGCTGGGCAACCCCCCTCATTAATCCCATTCTTATCTGTAGACCAGTGAAGGCCAACTGTTAATAGCTGGTTATAATTAGGAGGTGCAGTGAACACAGCCATTAAGACTATTTAATTATTTAATTGATGGTTATTTATGTCTAACTCACCCTATACACACAGTTCTTCTCTCCTTCCTCATGCTGTCTGTCTGCGCTTACTTTTACACTGGCTACCCCACTCCACCTCCCCGCCCCATTTCTTCTTTCTCTCTCGCTCTCACACAACCTTCTGCTCTCGCAAATGCAAAGCTCTGGATGTTTTCAATTAGATTTCGAATGGATTTTCCAGTAATGATTCATTTATCGACTGTGCAAACGAGACAGCCACCTCCCTGCAACTACCTTCGTTTAGAGTTGTATTGATGATAATGGCTATTGTGCAAACAGAAGGGGAATGTAGTATTACTCACTCATTAGTGAAGCCATAGCTTTTTCACCTCAATAAAATCAAACAGTGCCAGAATTTATGGTAAAAACCTAAGACATACATGAGCCTGAATGATTTTCTCACTCATGCACTTACAGTACTGTGTTTAAAAACACTTGAGTGTTTTTATTATTACAGCCACCCTGATTTATACCTCCGATTTTCCACTTTAATACTGAGAAGATATTAAACAGTCAGTGTTATTAACTTTGTATGCTGGTTATTCGCTTTTAAGTGAAATAACTTTTTTTTTAAAAATAGGTTTAGATGCATTGAATTAAAAGATCAATCAATGTTTGTGCTGCTGTTGTAGTAAAAAGTACAGTACTGTAAATACACACTAACTAAACATTCTAAATACTGTCAATGTAATGTTACACTGTGCGGACATCGTGTTATGCCTATAGACTAGCTAAATGGCGTGCAGTAATTTGAATCAGATGGGCTGGCCCTGCACAAGGGATTCATTTATGCCTCATGTAAAGCTTATAAATTATTTAGTAAAGTGGTATGTTAATTAGCCTTTTTGTAAATGAGCTTGATAACACACAGATGGTGCTGATAAATGGCTTAAAATAATGAAGTGATGTCACTTTGGCTGCTCAGTGAAGAAAAAAAAAAAAGCCAACAGAAGCCATTTTTCAGACTATAGTAGCATAATTGCTACAGATATATATATATATATATAATTTTATTATTACAGAATATATGTAATAATATAATTTGAATCCATATTATTTATAATCTGCAAGTGGCATTCAAGCGATACCCTGGACTTTTGATTGTGCAGAATAACAGAACAGTAAAAAACTAGTAGATGGGAAGTATCTGTAGTAGAAGCATTTATTTGTTTGTATATTGCCATGTATGTTGGTAATTGGCAAATTTCTGCTTAACTTTTATGTTTTCTGATCTGCTTTGGTTGTACTTGTCTTATAGTAAACAGTCATTTAAAATCATCTAAGATTATAAACAGTAGTCTTCTGATCGGTTTGGCCCTTTCTGCATATACCAGTAACTTCTGCTCTGTTTGTTAACATGGGAAATGGTGATACAAACAGATTTATCCCAGAGTATCCTAGCTAGTTTTTATCAACCATTGCATGATAACCCCGTGTTGTGCGCTTCTGTAACTCTTCCCAAACTTGAGTCAGACTTTTCCTTTTTAGCTTCAGCGCCCTTATGTTTCTTTTTTTAACACCGTCTGGCTGGGCAGTTTTTCAGTTAGCACTTCTTGTGCTTGCTGGGTTTGTTGTTGAGGCGTGGTGGGCTGCTAGCATGTGTGGAGTGGTGGCAGGATCAGGCAAGTCACACTGGGCTTATGTGATTAATTACAGAGCCAGTCTTTAATATGGCTGCCACCGGAGCTCAATAGCCGTCTTGTTTAATTAATACTATCTGGACACAATCCATTCATTCTTAATGCCAGATTTCCGATTGTGAAGCGGCAACATGGGACAGGAGAGGGCAGTGCCTCATGTACCACTTCTTTGGTTTCCTGCTAATGGCCATACAATGTATAAAATGTGCTGAATATGACTGGGACATATATTTTCCCTGCAGCCTCCGAGGATAGCATATTCAACAGTGCTACCGTCTCTGTCTTCGTGCCTGCTTCTCTACAAGAAAATCTCTCAGGCTGAGTCAATAATGCAACATGGCAATTGATAAGAGCATTTACAGTAGGTAGTGCCTGCTGATCCTGTGCTGCAATTTATTCTTGTTTAAATGATTAACACAGTGTGAGCAGTACGTTCTGTAATATCACTGTGTGTTTATAAAATGAGCGATTTGAGGTGGTCTAAATTCTGATCCGATTCACAGATTAAATTTTCTCACAAGAAAAAGTAGGCATTTCTCCATTAGTGTTATTTATACATTTAAAAATATATTAATGTACACATATAGCATGTGTTTCACATGTACAGTATTAGTCTATGCAGAGTTATTAGTCTAGTACATGCTGGTTTCTCTGTTATTAACTGTGAGGATAGTATACATCTTTATATATATGGTCTTGGCTTGGATGCATGTACAATCATTGGAACCTTGACCTCACTCATTTAGAGGCTGGAACAAAAGTAACCTTGTAGCCTGCCCTCATTAAGTATTATAGCCAACACGTCGCTTTGCTCCATGTCTCCATTTGCATAAGGACTAATTGGATGTCGGAGAAAAGACGCAATGCTCGATATTCCTCCATCCACTTATGTTATTTGTTAGAAGAGCACCCAGGCATACACTAGGTTTCTTTTACTTTTGCTTCAGGAAAAGCGGAAAAACTCACTAGCTTGTAGCTTGTAATTGGACATGGTGGGGTCCAAAATCTGTGGCTACATGGAAATAAATAGAAGGTCATAACAAGGTTTTAGAACCAGGAAACTGAATGTTTAAGATTCAAATACCATTTTTATTGTATAAATGTAAGCAAATTGTGGTATTGACTATATTAATTGTTTTGCAGAAAAGGTCAGATTTGTTCTGAAGCAAGTATCCAGATGACAGTCAGATTGATTAGATCTAAAATCTACCATAAAGTTTTACTTTACTTTTTACATTACACTTTTCACTCACATTGTGATCAGTTGTATAATTTGTTATGAAAGTCATTGTATTAATTTAGATATTAATACAAAATACAGTACAAACATTTTCATTTCAGTGGTCCAAAAAAGTACCTGAACAGCATGGGAAATCAGTGCTGAGGGGTGCTAGGTCACTAATTTTATTTGGTTTAGTTATGTTTTGTAGCTCCACCAGAAAATGCCCTAAGCAGCATGGAAAAGCAGTGTTGAGCAGGTGCTTGGCCACTAATTTTATCAAGGGAACATTTCTGGCAGGCTGACTAGGGCACGACAGTCTACCAGATGCTTAGGATGAAGTATGATGAAGTATGATTAGTGGGGCAGTGAAAGCCGCTGGATCCTGTGAATCTTTTGTGGGTTGATGCAATGAAACTGCTTCTCTTGCATAAGAATTAAATGAACCCTGTCACCAAAGATGGGCTGATTTTTAGAAGTAGATAATATATCTACTGTAATATAAAGTCAAGAGGAGTAAAATAATTTTCCTCCCATACCATTGCTTGATGGGAAACTGGGGTCAAAGTGCAAGGTCAAACCTGGAGGGCAGATGTTTGCTGGTGGCAGATCAGTGGTGTCAGGGTGGTGTTTAACTCATGATTTCCTGATTTGTAGCCCAAGTTATAACCTCTGAGCCAACACTGGTGAGCAGGCTGATAGATAATTGTACAGTACATGCACAATTTTATATAAATCAAAACCTACTAAAATGTAAAGAAACTTATTGTTTAAAGGTCCAATATTTTACTTCAACAGGTTAGCATAGGTCTGAGTTGTCCCCCAATGTATACCTATCAATGCTCTAGCTGACATAACCCTTAGACAATGCATTTTTCTAACTTCAAACACTCTTTATTCCACTCTTTCTCCAATTGCACATTTTCAGTGTGTATGTAAACAAGGCACTGCTGGGCCATGCCCAGCCAGAGAACAGCAGATCTGCGCAACAGACCAGGCAAGGCTATCTTCTTATATGACATCACATCAGTAGACAATAGTTAGCTTCTACTGTAAATCAATTTGGGTTTTTAGCTTTTTGACCAAACATTTAAACCATCTTAGGCCATTTTAAAATTAAATAAATAAAAAATTATAAAACTGTTGAGAAATTTATTTGACATCATGATTAAGGAAGTTTTTGGAACACTGTAATCCTTTTTTTTGTCTTTTTGGTATCAGTTAATAATAAAAATAGGACACAAGGTGGCATTTTATTTGTTAAATTACCCTACATTGTATAGAAGGCCTATAACTTTAGATAGCAATATATTTTCTATAATTTTCTAGTTCAGTACGTGGTGTCCTCGTGGGCATAACATACATCAGTAATGAATTCTAAACTTTTGGTGACTGCCTTTTCATCTGCCTTAGTGAACGGGACAACAACTCTATATACACTAAAACAAAATACAGAAAGTATAATATTCTGTCTTGTCTAAAAAAAAAAAAAACAACTTGAATCAGTGAAGATCCTGCCCAAAAACTATTTTTTATACTTATTTCCAGTTCCTTTTTTTTTTGGAGAAACACATTTGTCAGCTTGACAACGCGGCTTTTTAGTCTTCAACAGTGTCAGAAGGTTGAAAGATTAATCATCAGTTGTCTAGACGACTGTTTAAAGTCGATTCGTAATATGCTTTTAAAAACTGTATTTTTCTGTGAAACATTATGACTTTTAGAATAATATTATTCTAAAGATCCAATCCAAAGATTCAGTTATTTAATTATGATTTGCTATTGTATTAAATCATTGACTTTCTCCAAATTATTTGATGGTGAAATGGCCGTTGCATAATGACTACATTTCACCTACTTTAATAGACACAGGACAGATTCCTACCATTGCCTCTTATGTTGTGGCTGAATTTTCTATGCTTAAATAAAAAGAATACTCCATGTAGGTGTTCTTGAAAGAGTTAGGATTTTGACTATGTGATCTCAGTAATTGCTTTGCTGACTGAAAAAATGTTAGCTTAATGTAACTTGTAAAACAGACTTAATTTGTATGTTTTATACAATTCCAATTACGTTTGGACACACCTTCAAATTTCACGACCTTTCTTGATTTATTCTTGATTCAAAATATGCAACAATGTAAAACAATGTCTGCTACTTATGCTGTAAAGTCTTCATAACGACTCTAATCTGAGGTGCTGTTTGTTAATTGGTGATTTTGAGGCTGGTAACTCTAAATGAACTTCTCCTCTGCAGCAGAGATAAGTTTTGGTCTTGCTTTCCAGGGAAGGTCTTTATGAGAGCCGGTTTCATCATAGCACTTAAGTTTTGCAAATGCACTTGACAATACTGTTCCTGGAAGAACTATTCCAGAACAGCCAACCTTAAAATAACAACTGACAGTTGTTGTTGTTGTTGTTGTTGTTGTTGTTACTTAATTACCAAAAGGCAGATGTGTTATTTCATAGTTTTGAAAAAAAAAATTCAGCTTTGTTCTAGATAGAATGTAGAAAATAAATCAAAACTTGTGTCCAAATTGGGTATGCAGTACGCACACACTATGGGCAATTCGGGAATGCCAGATAGCCTAATCTGCATGTTTTTGGGAGGAAACCAGAGTACCTGGAGGAAAGCCACCAATCACAAGGGAGAACATGCAAACTTCACACACTAATAGACCAGCTAGGGTACACACAATCCTGTAATAAAAGAAAAAAAAAAATCATAAATACATATTTATTACTCAACTATAAACTATATAATATATTTAAAATACTCAGTAACATGTGATTCATATTGTTATTAAGATAATTGAGTAAAACTTCCCTTAACCTAAAGCTGCAATATACATTACCAGCACAGCTTTATCAGGTTCGTGTGAACGTATTGTCCTCTGATCCACTTAGCAGATAGCTCCCTTTCACTTACTGTATCCACTTAAGTCGATATTAACAAACTGCCAGGACTTCTGTTACACCTGCCTGGTTAAAGATAGTGTTCACTGTCTGCGTGATGGAGATTCACCCAGGTTTCAACAGGATTTCAGCTGAAATTCTTGAATATTTTTCATGTTTCAAACCGTACTACGTGATAATCAATAGCTGAGTCCGTGTCATACATATACAGTACATTTGGTCTATTTTTTTTTCTGCCCTTCTCCAGTTTTCTTAATTAGCTAGTATCTTGTTAGCTCAGCCTCAGTTACAGAGCTCCCACACTGTTATTTAAGGCTTTTTAATATTGCATGTCTTGTAAAAGATTCACAGACTGGCTGTCACTACGCCATCCTCATCTTCATTCCTGCACAGAGATTTAGTGTCCGACTCTACAGGTTGTTTGCTTAAGTACCAAGTAGATAGGGATTCATCTTAATGTCCGTCTGCTTCCTATTCAGATGAATTTATTTATCTATTTATTTATTTGTCTCCTGCATTGAATGGGTTGTGACTATTTATTTAATATGGTAATGGTTGGTTATTCTCCCTGAGGCTTTAGGTCCTGTAGTGATCACATCAGAAAAGGATGAAGTATTGCTTTTAATAACACCTTTCATAATCTCCACCAGGAAATTACTGAAAACCTGCCAGCCTAATTTGAATCCCCCCCCCGCCTTGATGGTGGTGTTTTTCGGATTATATACTGATTACAGAAACTATTGAACAGGTGTCAGCTTCATCTGTCATATTAGAAGCTCCGGTGGCTGAACATATCATGCAACTGCATCATTATCCTTTCTTTTATATTATTCATGCAATATATGGGATATATATATATATATATATTATACCCTGTAACATTTGTGGTTTGATCTTCAATCTTCAATATAGATATATATATATATATATATATATATATATATATATTTTTTTTTTTTTTTTTTTTTTTTTACGCCC
>JAQQZT010000033.1:26263056-26279745 GCA_030068275.1 Clarias platycephalus | reverse complement strand
CGGTAGACAAGTCTCTTTAGTGTCCTGCGTTTTTAGAACTGTGACCTTAAATGCCTACTTTCTGTAAGCTGTTAAGGAAAACAAACAACAATCTATGATCAATCTTTAGTGAATCTTCATTTGCAAACTGCTGGGCTTTAAATTTATGTAAAACTAAATTTTTTGCTCTGTAATACCGCGCTCTCAGTTCGGGTATTTTACATGCCCTCACCTCGGGCTGCTACAATCCGTTTCCCGTTACAACATTTTTTTTATTAGTGCCACGGTTTTGGAACAAATGAGACAAACTGTTTTTAACCTTTCCGCAGGAAGAATAAACATTATTCTGTTCATTCATCTTTGAAGGTTCAGTTTTCATAGTCTACATTCCTTTTTTTTTGGAGTAAGCCATGCTGTGTCGCGCTTTTGATTCTATTCCTTCCGCACACTAAACTATCACGTTAATTGGCTCATGAGTGACGTGTACCCGCGGCTACCTCGAGGGAAAAGAGTTAGATCACTGGTGTATTAATTATTTTCATTTACTAGAAAAGCGTCAGGGTCCGGACAGAACTGTCACTCGGTCTGGATCCGGACCGCGCTCTGCCATTTAGAGATGCCTTACTTAGATTATCTATGCCAGTAATTCAGTAATATGATTCATGTACTTTACAGTATGTGACGTGTATTCCTTTTCTAAAAGTAAAATGATATCAAGTTCCTGCTTTGTAAAAAAAGATTTTCAGATCGTTTGTATGATTTTGCTGAAACACTTTGACCGTGGAGCTGCTGACATCCGTTGCTGTCCTCATTGCTGCTGTGAGCTTCAGGTGAGAGCATTTTTCACACAGCTTGCTAATGAGCTCCCTGTGTTTCGTGGCCTCCAGTCTCAGCACTCCCAGTCAACAACATGCTGGGAGAGAAATCATAATCGCTGGGATAAACAGCCTTTTAATAACACTGCATTGCACTGGTCCTTATTTCACACAATGTGATTTACTGGCCAATCTGATTTCCAGCAGCCTGATGGTACTGAACATAATGCATTTGTGATGGACCGGATATCCTGCATCAGATGGAATAATATTTTATTGATGCTTCAGTGCACAGTTATATCACTTTAGATCCTGATGTGACTGTAAAACCTGGGAAAAGCTGCACTTTTAAAACAGAAATTTGATATGGAGGACAAGTGAAAGGGGTCTTATACCTAATATTTGTATTATCAGTTTAAGCTTTAGGACTGAGATATCCCATATGCCGTGCTTTTTTACAGAAATCTTTGTATTTGCTGGTTGTCCTGTTATATTTCGCATCATTATAATAGCATGTGGGTGTATGGGTGTGTGTAAATGTGTCTGCATCTGGGGGCTTGGATAGTGGGTGTCAATTAAACATAGGAAATCAACAGCACTGCCATGGCTCACAATGCTTAGATTGCCTTTCAGTGCCAGAAGCTTCTTAATTGGATAATTTTGTCAGTGAAGGAAAAGGCCATGTCTAATCTGGAGACTGTTTTCTTAGTGCAGAGAGGCTGCTCTTTTGTGCATTTCTGTGCAGCCGATACCATCACTGTTTTGCTTGGACACACACACACACATGTGCAGGCATTGCTTGCAGAACTCAATGACTTGCCTACCTACTATTTGAAAGAGTATTTTGAAAATAACATGTTTATGATTATTTTTTTATTTACTGTATTTATTTGTAGTCTTGAGTTATCAGGTGTCCCTTTGAATGCCATACAAGCCGCGTTAAATGACTTGCAACAGTTGAAGAAAAAAACATTACATACTATTATATTTGATTTGAATCAGGCAGCACGGTGGCGTAGTGGGTTAGCACTGTGACCTCACACCTCCAGGGTCGAGGGTTCGATTGTGGCTTGTGCGTGTGGAGTTTGTATTTTCTTCCCGTGCTTGGTGGTCCGATTTTCTCCCACACTGCAAAGACAGGCAGATTAGATTAATTGGTGATCCCAAATTGCCCGTAGTGTGTGTGTGTGTGTGTGTGTGTGTGTGCGCGCATGTGTGCATCCAGGGTGTACCCTGCCACGTGCACACAGTCCCCTGGGATAGGCTCCAGGCAGGATAAGAGCTGTAGGGGATGAATGAAAATGAATATATTTGAATCACTGTAAGCACTACTGTTACTGTCAGAGCTGCCGTTATGGAAAATTAATTAAACTTTCTGACCAATCATATTTGAAAAAAAAAAACTGTCAGAAGTTCTGTGATATAAATAAATCTATTTGTATATCTTCATACTGCCCAAAACACCACACCGTATTATATAAACTGCATATGGTGAATTATTTATACTGTTCCCCGATGTATCTTATTTTTATTAATAGAAATAAGGATGAGAGAAATTTTGACTTCTACAATATTTATTTTGCTAAAGTCAATAGTTTAAAGGCATGTCTGTTTTAAATTAGATCTACCATGTGGGTGTATTCAAGAGCAAATAATAAGCGAAAACACAAGACAACATTAACCAAAAAATGTTCGAAAAATAAGAACCATGATTCTTGCAGTTCCAGAGACCTTAACAGATATACAGTACAGTACGTGCTCTACACATCTGTAGTCATTTTCATTGCTGAGATACGTCTCTCAAGCAAACAGAGGCCATGCGATGGCGAGGGATTGGATGTGAAACATAGACAAACAGCATGTTCTGGGCAGCAGAGCCACACCGCCAGTGCGAGTGTGCACAGATTGACGTGACACTAAAGCTCGGCCCGCTCACACACACACTGCACAGTACACCACCACTTCAGCTCTAAGCCACTAGACATCCCTTAGCTATGTGATTATTAATGACTGGCCCATTATGAAGATTGTTTTATTATCATTGTAAATCTGATTGAAGTATGGATTATTATTTATGACTCTGCCTTTAGTAAGATAAACAGCAATTCCTCATTGCTAATGAAACACTCAGCTTATCGATCGGGGATTTCAATTGTGCGTTCAACCATTGTGCCTCAGTCTGTTCTCATCCTAAAGCTGTTTTCTGTCCCTCACATTTCGAAGATGAATTCACTCACAGCTGATGTTAAACTTCACAGAATTGCAATAGCGTAATGCTCCCCATTTGCTGAGATGGAGCTCACATTGCAGTCTAGAACCACTCAGCTGCTGTTTTTCTTTGGAGTGTGTTGCCTGAGACGCTTCTCCAGGCGTGATCGCTGCCAGAACTGGAAGATTAGAAGCTTCATGTGTTTATTCAGGTGTGGCGCAAACAGACAGATGCATAGATACGAGCAATGCTATACTGTATGCTATATGATCCCTAGTCCTGGTCACATGGCCAGTCAAGTAACCGTGCACAATTACCTACACTCTGATAAATACCTACCTTCTAGAAGCTTTGTGCACGTGACGATTTTAAGTTTGAGTCTTTATGTTGACTATTTCTAAATATTAGTCTTGTCAAGTTAATAATCATTTTCCACTTGTCTGACCCGTTCTGGGGGCGGCACGGTGGTGTAGTGGTTAGCACTATCGCCTTGCACCTCCAGGGTTCGGGTTCGATTCCCGGCCAGGCTCGATTCCCGTCTCTGTGTGCATAGAGTTTGGCGTTCCCAAATTACCCGTAGTATGTGAATGAGTGTGTGTATGTGTGTGTGCCCTGTGATGGATTGGCACCCTGTCCAGGGTGTACCCCGCCTCGTGCCCTAAGTCTCCTGGGATAGGCTGCAGATCCCCGCGACCCTGAATACAGGATAAAGCGGTATAGAAGATGAGTGAGTGAGTGAGTGACCCGTTCTGAGCCTGTCTCCTGTTTGGAATATTGTCTAGCTCTTTTGTGTATGTTGAATATTTTTCATTTTTTTAAAAAACTTTAGAGCAGCACTTGTGTCCATCTTTCTCATCAATGTCACAATAAAGATGGCCTCTTCATCAAATTACAAAATTTGCGAAACGTTTTACCCTTGACACGGGAAAGCAAATGTACTCTACTTGTAAAACTCATGTCAATCCCATGTCAGTGTTCTGTAGCTTAATACTATTCTGCTGAGTACACTCAGAGCCCTACGCTGGCTTTCATTTGGTAAATGCAAGCCACTGTAGATGGATACATATTAGTAAAATTAATTTACTAATATATATCCATCCATTATTTATACTGCTTATTTTGTTTATGGTCATGGGATGCCAACAGGTCACACAGAGCACAAGCACACACACTAAGGACAATTTGAAAACACTGATCAATCTACTGTCTAACACACACCCGAATGCTCCAGACCAGCAAAGTGCCAAAACTTTTTATTAAGGTCTGCACACTCACTGGTCATTTAATAAAGGGCTGATGGAATTCCTAGCTACAACTTACTGTACCCTCTTAAATCCTGTGGATGCAGCTTGAATATACTGTATATTTTTAGCCCAAGCACTATGACATCAGCCCAAGCACTATGACATCAGCCCAAGCACAAGGTACATCAGCCCTATGTCCTCACAGTCCCCTATTGTTTTCCTAAGGATTTTTTTTTTTTTTTTTTACTTTTTGGGCTTTTTGGGGCTCTTAACCTGCTTAAAAACTCATTACATTTGGCAGACAGGTTGTAATCTCCTGCCATTAGGATGCCTGAGAGTCTGGGCCCTGGGTGTGACTCGGGCCCCTGCAAGAGATTTTGCTGATACACACTTGCATTAATGCACACGAAACCCAGAACCCGTTTAGAGCTCATTGAGCTGCACAACTTTTACATTGTCACGAGCTCAACTCAATAGGAAGTCAGTTATTTTGTGTCATTTGCCTGAAGTAATTTAATATACGCCTCCTAGGAGATTAATGCTATCGCCACCAAACTACCACTCAAGACATTGAGGATGCAAAATTGTAGAGGGATTTTTGATAACTCAAACGGGTCAGCCATGATAATTCCTCAAACTTATGCTGACTACTGTGGAAAAAAGCTAAGGTTGTATTTGCCTACTACATCAGATCAGATGCTATGATCAGATGATTTTTTTTAATGCTTTTTTACACAAAAAGACCATAGTAATAAAAGAGGGGTAGTAACTTTGGAACATGACTATAAACCACAAGACAATGGCATGAAACTGGAGTAACCGGAGGAAACCCAGTAAGCATGGAACGAACTTACATTCTCCACACACACACACACACACACACACACACACACACACACACACACACACACACACACAGAGATTTAAACACTCAACCCTGGAGATGCACGGTGACAAAGGTAACCACTAAGCCACCATGGTGCCTATTTTTTAAAAAAAATATAATAAACACATTTATCAAGTCATTTGATAAAAGTAAATTTTTGGATTAGTTTAATGTAATGATCCGTTAAAACACACAAGTAAAACTCATCTAAAACCTGCAAGAAGGGTCTAAAGAGAAATAAATATTGCTCCTGAGTGCTCATTTCCATTCCACAGACTTGTGCAATATCAGCATGGCAAAGGGCAGTGTTATAATCATGATCAACAAATGAGCTTTTATGCATCCCTAAAAAAAAAAAAAAAAAAAAAAGAAAGCCTCATAATGTAGTTCTTTGGAAAGGATACACTTCAAGAGCTTAGAAACTAATCACCGCTGCAGACTTTATAGAATACAGACATATCACTGCTTTGCAAGGTCCAGCTAATTTTCAGCAATAAGACAGCTCACCACTGTGCAGTGTATTTGAGAGACTTGCTTCAGAGTGCAATTCATAATTATTACACTAATATGTAGCAAGGGCATTTCAGAATGCCGTTTTGTAGGTATAATTCATCACTCCACTATGGGCTGGAAGACATGCTCATTCATTTAAATGGCACCCAAATGCCATGTCTGTGGAAGAGCCAGAGAACAAATGGATGCATGCCGTGAAGTTATGACACAGGAAGCTTGTTTTTCTTCACTTTCATAGTTTGAACAGAAGGGAGAACGGAAAGAGCAGTGATTCTCCAGTGAGTTCATTTAACTCATAATAAAAGAGCTCACACCAGAGAGTATTGGTCTTAACTAAACTTAGATCTACTTAATGTCTAATGGCGAATCTAAGAAACTTTGTTTCCTTGGAAACTGGATAAAAGGATGAAATTTGCGAATCAGAATGAGGGAGAAAAAAAGAAAGAGATACTGTGAGGCAGCAGATCCAGGCTGTCACGCCACTCGTCTTCTGACTGAAGACCATTAGCTGCTCATCTGTTATATGCATTTCACACAACTAGATCTATTCCTGGTGTGCTTGTGTTTGCATGAATCTGTATACGCATGGCATATTTAACTGCACTTTAGAGCATATGTAATATGGTGGTGTTCATATGTCACGGCATGGGGTGAAGTTATACTGTAATATTTAAGACTCTGTGTGTCCTACAGTACTTCTTGTGAATTGTTAGCAGTATACAGTAGGATTAGAAGCCTAACTGCAGTGTATGTATGCAGTTTAACCATACAGTACAATAATTGAAGTTCATGTGTATACTGTATAATAGGAAGATCCTTGCTTTGCTGATTTAGAATTATAGTTTTTTTTACATGTTGACATATTTAAGGTTTATTTACAGTAGTGCAATAAGCTGATCGGTCTATTCTTTGCAAGGATGTGTGGATAATTGAAGATATACAAAATCTCATTTTACATTTGCACTCTTTGAGATCAAGTGACCTCTATTGTTGCTTTGGCATCTGCAAATCTCATAGAATGGCAGGCGGTCAGGCTGGCAGTGAGTGGAGACACACCGGTTTATTTTTTTTATCTCTTTGCTCAAAATGTATGCACTGTTTGGTAACCTTGGACCTGGATAATCATTCTGTACTGATATTCTCTTGCATATTTGCAAGATAAGTTAAAATTTTTATGTCTCAGATGCTCTTGTTCATTCGTTCCTTGTTTTCTTTGACTAGCCAATGATACTGTAAGCAGAAAATCTATAATTCTGTCATCTCTCTTGATTAGACAACATGTGCTAACTCTATTCACTTTTTCCTTGTGTTTCCTTGAAAAACACAGGAAAACATTGAAAAACGTAGTTAAAAAAAAAAAAACAGCAATGCCTCCGAGTGGCGCAGTGGTAAAGTGCTCGCCCTATCATCCGGAGATCGCTGGTTCGGTGATGCTGTAACCTCTCGCAGCCGGAGCTCTAGAGAGAGCTGATTGGCCGAGCTCTCTCAGAGGGCAGGCATGAGAGGTACTTAGTGCTCCCACATTAATCTCGGCTCTGCAGCCAATCAGGGGCGTCTGTGAGCTCGCGCAAGCAGAAGGAGCGGCTAGCGCTGTCCTCCAAGAGTGTTACTCCGCCCCCAACGGTGCGTGAGAGAGCAGTTCAAAAGGATGCGGTTGGCGGGCGTCACGCGGTTTAGAGGAAACACGTGATAGTCTTTGGAGTGGTAGTGGTAGCCTTAATGTGGGAGCTCCCTAGTGACGGGGAGAAATTGGTCACGACTAAATTAAGGAGAAAATCAGGGAAAAACCCAAAAAATTATAGTAATAAAAAAGCAGCAATAAAGTAAAGTGTGTACCCCATTCACCTTCATTACACTTAAGACTGACTATACTGTATATCAAGGGCTATTTTCCCAGCCTCAGTGACTCAGTTTTGGTTTTTTACCCTAATGTGACACAAATCTGTTTTTAGGGCTGCAACTTGAATGACAGGCAGGTCAGAATCCATGTGCCTTTTTCGCCTCTGTGCATTTGTGGAGCGCTCGCTGATGCCAGTCAGCACCGGCAACATGGGGATTTCATAGCAGTGCTAGTAATAACTACTACAACAGCTAAAGCGAGGCATCTGGCTTTCTTCCCTCTTCTGGACCTCAACAAACACAGCCAACTGACTGCTTGTCATCTCGCAGAGCAAAATCCCAAGCATTTTCTTTCCTAAAATTGCATCCATTGTTTGAAATGAATGAGTGGTTGCACAAAAATATTTATTACATATGTCCTTCAAATTAGAGTCAGATAAAAGTCACTTGTAAGTTTGGATGTTAACCCTTCATAACATGCAAATCTGATATGATGTGTGAATCTACAGTCTGACCTAGAATTTTTTTCTACAATTATGTGCATGTTTTATGATGTTGCACTACAACAGTCAAAAAATTTTGGCTTAAGACGTTTACTTACAACAAATAATCTGATTGGGTTGGCAGAAAAAGAAAAAAAACTTATATTAGTGCCTTTTTTCTTTGCTAGCCCATTTGACCATGTTTGACATATAAAAGGCTACTTTGCAGTTCCAAAGACCCTCCCTCAGTCATCGTCTATATCGCTTAATCCTGTATTCGGGGTCACGGGGGCCCGGAGCCTATCACTGGAGACTTAGGGCATGAGGCGCGATACACCCTGGAGATGGTGCCAATCCATCTCAGGGCACACACTCACACACTACAGGCAATTTGGGAACGCCAGTTAGCCTAATTTGCACGTGGTCAGACACCGGAGTACCCGGAAGAAACCCAAGCACGGGGAGAACATGCAAACTCACATGCACACAGAGGTGGGACTTGAACCTTGCCGGGAATCAAACCCCGAAGCAGGAGGTGCAAGTGCTAACCACTAAGCGACCGTGCCGCCTGTTCCAAAGACAGTTTAGCTAATAACTACATGCAGTACAATGCAATACGACAAACTAACAAATAAAAATAAACAAAAAACTTCATCTTGTGCTGTAACTGTAACTTTATATAGTGGAAGTGTGGAGCCATTTAGGGTTGCTTTCAGCGGCTAGGTTATGGGTTATTCAAGAATAATTTAACAAGTCTACTTACAGAAGACATTCAGTCTCAAAAATCGACCTGCCAGTCATATGTTCGTGCATATCGTAGAATTTAATAAATTCACTTTGTTGTTGCTTGCCTCTTTCCCCAGAAATCTGTCTGTATTCATAGGAAACTTACTCAATACAACACTATAATACTGTGCCATTATAGTGAGTTGGAAGATACTTAATGTCTAGCATCATTGGCCTCTTGTGTCTTGCTGTCACTGGCTGGGTAATAAGGACCTGGAAAGTCCAACCATTCCTCTAATTGGTGTGGAGCACCTACTTCATCTATTTCGATAGCAATACATCATGACTGGTGCATTACTCTATACACGAATACTGCACATGGCCTTTTGGGGGGGAAAAAATAAAAACGTTAATTTTTGTGGGTTTTTTCCAGTTTGAGAAAGGTACTGTGAGTACGAGAGCAGCAGTAATACATGCCCTCTACATTTTTATAGACTGTAACTCATCTGGAGCAGAGGAAGGAGCGAAGGAGGGAGGACATACACCACATACCTATGCGAGGAATCTCATGGGGTACTCTAGTATATCTCTCACCTGTTTCACATATATCGCAAAAAGATTTTTTGTCCTGTATGAATATTAGGCACATTTAAAATGATGAATACTCTAAATACATGGTATACAAATACAATGGTATATAAATACAAAAAATTGTTAATATAGGTACTATTATTATTATTGTATGTCTAATAGATGAATTATCTAATAGTCACGTGACTATACCGCTTCATCCTGAGTACAGGGTCACGGAGCCTATCCCAAGACACTTAGGGCACGAGGTGGAGTACACCCTGAATGGGGTGCCAATCCATCGTAGGGCACACACAGTTAGCCTAATCTGTATGTCTGGAGCAAAGTGCAAAGTCATGAACACAGACCTGAGGCGGGAATCGAACCCAGACCGTGGAGGTGCAAGGCTACTCATAATTGAGAAAAACCATAAAAACCTCACAGTGCTAGTTGGAAAAGTAATTCAATTCTTGAATTAATGACCTTAGAAAACCTACTCAGAGCCAGGTATTAGCATACCTGTAGTCTTGTTAAGAAAATTTGTTTAGTGGTACAGTATAATGCTAACTACGCAGCCGCCTTATCTAATAGTGTATAGATATTTATTCATATAAAAAGTTAAAACTATATTTCTTTTAAATTTCCTAAAAACAGCCAGCAAAGCAAATAGTAGAAGTTTTTATAGCTTATAGCCCCCATAGTCTCAGACTAAGGATGAGAACAGCATGAAAATCTTTCAGATTCTTCCCAGTATATCACAGCTAGACATAGTTCAGGCTATTTTTAAGTAGTCAGTAAATCTTGATATGTGGTGTTGAATTCAGATAGCTATTAAAATATTCAGAAAGAAAAAAATCTCCCAGTTTTGCTAAGGCTTAAGAAAAAGTTTTGTTTTGTTTTTTTCAGTCAGTTAAATAGATTTTTCTAGTTTGAGCATGTGTTTCTTTGCCACATTTCTAATCCATCTCAGGGCACACGCACGTACACTTATTCACACACTACAGTTAATTTGGGAACGCCAATTAGCCTAATCTGCATGTTTTTGGACTGTCGGAGGTAACCGGAGTACCCAGAGGAAACCCACCAAGCACGGGGACATCGTGAAAACTCCATGCACACAGAGACGCGAATCGAGCCTGGCCAATAATCGAACCCGGATCCTTGAGGTGCAAAGCGACAGTGCTAACCACTACACCACCATATTCTGTATGTTGTGTATGCTAGATATGTAGTTACTGTAGCTACTAAGTACCAGTGGAGCGCAGTGAAAGTCAAGGACGTCAAATAGAAACTACCTGTAAGGATTAAAAAAGAGTGTCTGAATTGTTTTTAAATCAATTTAAAAGGAGAAGAATTGTTGCTTGTTCTATGCATCGTACATCAATACACTTACTGGCTGATGTTCGAACCGGGAGAGACAACCATATAGTACACGCATACTTGAAGTTCTCTGTTTCTTATCAGCAAAGAGAGCATATTTAAGCTTTTGGCCAGGTGCCCTTCGTCACAAACATCCTGTGCATCAAAAGAACCAGTCATTAATATGTAAGTCATAGAGAGCCGCGGAGACGTACAGTCGATAGGAAACACATCTGCATTTTCCGTTTAATCAAAAGGGCTCCAGCAGACACGAGCAGTTTGGATGTATATTCATCGGGATACGGGCTATATAAAGTGTTACCACATAAGGAGTCATGAATTGCACTTTTTTTCTTACCTCTTTGACCTCAGCATTTATAGATTAATGTCTTAGTTTCTATGTATGAAGAACAAAAATGTATATGGCAAAGAAGTCAAAAGGACCAATGGCTAAGTAAAATACTCACCCAGTAGTTGGTAATATTATAACAAAATTAAGGCAGTAAATTTAGCCAGCAGGTTTAAACGAGCACTGGATTGAAGAAATCATTTATTTTTAGTGTCAATTAATGCAACTGGTATAAATCAAAAATGAAAAATATTTTACAAGGAAACTAATTTAAAATTCAGTTACACATGTGCACTGATAATCAGATTCAGTTTTAATAGTACTTTTGAATCACAGTGATTGTTACAGAGCAGTTTAATGAGTGTTTTTTTTTTTTTTCTTCTTCTTCTTCTTCATCATGCTTCAGTGACCTAAAATTAACTTTTGAAAAGTCCAAAGTGTCCGGGGTTTCTCACAACAGTGCTTCTTGGCAAACAATGAGTAATAGGTGTAATAAAATGGAAATAAAATGGTGGCCCGCCTCAACATTTGCAATTACTTTATTCTTTTTACAAATGGGACTGGATACAACTGAGTAGTTTAAGGATTTTAATCAAGGACCTACTGTAGCAGTGGCAGCTTGGAGGTGCTGGGATTTGATTTCACAACCTTCTGATCCTAGCCCAAAGCCTTTGAGTAAGCTCTTCAATGTGTCTTCAATGTAAGAGCTCCAAGCGAAGCATGTAGTAAAAATGTCCTTCATGCTCACATGTCCCCGCCTTCATGCTAATCCCTTTCTCAAGGCATTTCTGTTGAAATTCATACAGTATTACATCTACATATATTGAGCAATATAACATTCAGCTCAAATTTCCAAGCTTCATAATTGTAAATAAAACACTTGTACTTTTGACATTTGTACCAGACTTAAATTAGACTGCCTTCAGTTAGCAGATACTGTAGTTAAATTGCCAGTTCATCGCAGGGCACACGTACGATCATTCACAAACTACAGGCAGTTTGGGAACACCAATTAGCCTAATCTGCATGCCTTTGGAGGAAATACACCAAGCACGGAGAGAACATGCAAACTACATGCAGACATACCCAAGGTGGGAATCGAACCCAGAACCTGGAGGTGCAAGGCGACCACTAAGCCACCGTACTGCATTCTTACTGCATTCTACTTAATTTGTATAAAATTTAACAAAGTCCTGCCACATCACACTTTACTTACAATTTAGTTAATTTTTTACATGCTGACTTTAACCCTAATCAGACAGGATTATTTTCACTAGGTGATATGTTACATGGTTCCTTAGAGTTAAATAAAATTAAACTGCCTTAAGCAATTTTACATGATATTGTTTTTTCCAATGAACAATACATTCTATGCATTTCTGGAATAAATATAGAGAAATAATTTTTTTTTATATATTTACTTATTTGTCTGGATCAAAGGGTGTTTTTGCTTTTCTTTTTTCTGGATTGGGACTACTTGCATTCACTTGCATTACGACACTTCAATGTCGTAATATCGGTCTAGAGATCCAACCGCCAGTCCTCAGGAAACAGTGGTCCAGGGTTCACAATCAAATTTCAGCACTTGGCCATAGAAACTATTCGTTCCTGGGACCACATGTAATGTACTGTAATAATCTGACTGGTTTTACTTGTCATTTTACTTACTGGAATACTGTAATTAGCTTACCTTTCTTGGGTGAGCAATTCGGCTGAACATCATAATAAAAATGCATGAGGCTTTCTGGTCTAAATAATTTAAAACATATACATATTTTAAGAATGATTACATGAATTTTCCATTTTAAAAAAATCTGCTCCTAGTGTGCTGGTAATTCTGAATTTTGACATGCCTTGCATTCACAAAGTATTTTTCTTTGCCACATGAGGTTTTGGACAATATAATAATAATAAGAATAATAATATGTAATAATTTTTTTTAATGCAAATATATGATTACCGTATGAGCCCTACACCCAAAATGTGCCCATAAACATTCCTGAGTGGGCGCGATCAAATATTTGAACCAGAGGTTACAGGCAGACTCTACAGTAGATGCTGATTAAACTGTGATGCAACTAATTTTTTTAATATCTAGGAAATAATATGGCATATGTGAATATAAAGTAGCTTTATAACTGCAGCTGTCATCATAATACTGTAGGTCTTTTAATCAATCATGCTCTTCTGCTTTCTCAATTTGGGACGTGTTTAACATGGAGAATCAACACAACTGTTTTTTTTTTTTTTTTTAATTGAATAGGCCTTCCCACCCTGTCTATTCAGATAAAAATTATCAGACCATGTGGTGTTGGTCAGGAACATTATTTAATTTGGTTTGTAAACTTTATGGGAGAAGGGACAATAACGGTAATATTGCTTATCCGGATGGAAATATAATCACAGAGTAGCACCTGGAAATGTTGCAATTCCCTCAAGTCCCAATCTAATTCCATCTGAATAAAACCTTTATTTTCCTAAAGATGCAAGAGCTATTTATTTATAATAAGAAATAACCACTTTCTATGGACATTTTTCTGTCTCTGTTTGAATACAAAAAATATATATATATATTCAACACAAGAAATGTGTGTTTTAACCACAAGAGTGTTGAATTAATTCATACAGTGTTTATTAGCTGTGTGGAATAAACTGACTGTCTATCAGGGTAAATTAAGCACCGTTTTCCTGTGGATATGTGTGGGAAATTGTCCATTGTCTAAATCTTATATATCTCTATGAGGTCTCTTTATTTGAGATGTGGAAGGTGTTCCTACAAATGTGATTAAAGGCATTGTATACTTGAGGCCTAACCTCAACACAACTAAAGACAGTACATGTGAATCAAGGCTACTTTTAAAAGCACTATTTAAGACAAACAGATAACATCGGACACTAAGGAGTGAGGTATTAGAAAGCAACACTGAGAATCCTGGTCGTTTAAAAGAACAGTGTCACTGTGAACAGGTGCGCTCCATTAGGAATTGGAGCAGGGATAAGTGCATGAGTGTTAGGGTTGCCCCATAACAGCACTCAGCTGTCAACTAGGGGGCAATGGACCTAGGCAAGGGGATGTCCGGGGTAAAGATGTTCCCTTTACGGTGTGTCAACAAAGGGTAAGCAAGGGACAATGGTGACAGCTGCATTCCATCTAGCAAGCAGCAAGCTAGGACATTTGTTGAGCTACACAGCACACTCTGCAATGACTGCTGGAGCTACAGGAGCAAGGAGGTGCTGCTTGCTGGTCAGCTCGTCTATCTGCAGATGCAGGTTGATAGGGAGACCTGTTACAGTATGAACTGCTCTGCTTGAATGATGTCCTGTTAGCCATTTTAGCCCAGAGCTTCTCCCAGTTAGCCTTTTTAGCCCCAAGCAATAGCTTGGTTTCACATGAGTCCAGATTTGGTCTCTAGAACTCTAAAGTCAATGTGGACTCATAATCATGCCCTGCTCCATTCCATGCTATGCCAAATTATACCATGCTCTGCTATATATATGCCCTAAGATAAGCCCTGCACTACCTGCTTCACCTACGCCTCGATCTGCACCATCTCAGACTAACCCAGCACTGGGGACATACTCCTGTCTCCACCAGCTGTATTTGAAAACATCATTTCACCACCTCCAGTTTCGAGGACATTGTGCCTGCAGTGTGCCTTGCTTACACTGTGATGGTGCTAAGCCTGGCTGTGAGGATGTCAAGCTAGTGCTGAGCTCCTATGGCAGAGCCCAGTTTAAAAGTCTAATTCCAGTCACATGCTCATGCCCAATCTCAGCTTCATGCCAGGCACTTGGTAGTGCCCAGTTCTGGCACAGCCCCCATTCAAAGTCCCCATCCAAGCCCATAGGGATAACTACCAGGGATTTTGGAGGGATGTCCGGGACCACCTGTGGAGTAGCGCTTGTTAGAGGGAGTCCCTTTGTGGCTGCTTTGTGTTTTTTTTATATATATATATATATATATATATATATATATATATATATATAAAATTATTATTATTATTATTATTTTTTTAATAGTAACAGTCTGATATCTGATAAACGTTCTCAGCTGTGAAACCTGGACGTTTGGATCGGACTGTGCTGCTCATCTGCTCCTGAACTCTGGGAAAAGCAGAGAAGCTGAACAACTGAAATGAGGAAAAATTCCTACAAAGTGTTCGTGTTAAAATAAAAAAACAAGATTAAGCACAAAGTAGTAAAATATCAGAAGGAGGTCGAGTCGAGTCCTTCACAATGTTCCGTGTGTTAGAGATGTTCAGCTTCTGTTCCACAGAGAAAGACCTTTTCATTTTGAACGTAGCCGCCGGGGAAAAGCATGATGATGGGAAAGTGAAAACTGATCACACGCAGTGGCCCGAGGATAAACTCTACACAGACGGTCTTCATAAACGCTAACACAGTTAGCTACACAAGCATCTTAATTAGTTAGCTTTCAAATAAAACCTACCAAGAGTAGCATAGACCTACTGTAAGTAAAGCTTATAGACATTGTTCGCTAGCATCAAATAATCACCAGCGTTAGTCTCGTTCATTTACATTAGCACCACTGAATTAAGGATTGGCTAAACATTAGCAAACTGCCTGAAAATTAGCAAGATTAGCAAATTAGTTTGCATAGTTAGCATTAATTAAAGTGTTCATGGTTGATTAGCATAACTATGGATAAATCCACAAAATATAATCCAGACACTAGGGTGTGTGTGTGTGTGTGTGTGTTAATGTAATGACAACCACAGATTATCACCATCATCACCACTATGACCAGCACCATCACCCTCATGAACATAATAATTACTACCTCCACAATCCTAATCATCATCATCACTACAGGACACCCTCAATCTGTTCCTAGCTGTATAGTCTAGAATTGAGGGATTAGGACTCTAATAAGGATTAGGATCAGGATTAGGATTCTGATCCCTCAGTGTGGATAAACTAATCCGGTTCCTGAACAGAAGGTAAAGGATAACGAGATGTTTGTGTAAACAGTGTCTGGTTTAATCTCACACAATCGCTTTTCTCCTCGGAGTCTCGACATGAACAGCAGGAACATGTGTTTATAACAGATTGTAAAGGTGAGCTCTCAGACTCGCTGAGTAAACAGACTGACTTTAACTCTCTGTGTTCCATGACTGAAGCCCCCGGTGTAGAAAATTCATGGATTTATAGGACACACGAGACTGAAAGACGATCCAGTGTGTGCGATAAAGAGAGGAGAAATTCCTCTTCTGTGTAGCGTCAATATAAACCTCGGAGACTGAGGCAGGAGAACGCGGGAGGAACCCCAGCACCTGCAGTGTGTTTATCTCACCACACATTCTCCTGGGATACAGGAAAGCTTACCCCTGGTCTTACCGCCGTACTCCAACCCACAAGAATATCACCAGGATATAAAAACAAACAAAAGCAGATGGTTCTGTGACATGATAGAAATTATTTAAATTATGTAAAAAAAAAAAAAATAGATTAAATTGTTAAAAAGATATACTTATTTGTTTAAATTTCTTAGAATGTTTTTTTTGAAAGTGTTGAAAAAATTTTATATTCTTACCTTTTCACTAGGGCTGCAACTAACGATTATTTCGATAATCGATTAGTTGGGCGATTATTTTTTCGATTAATCTATTAATCTGATAACAGCTAAACGCTTCTTTAATTTGATGTTTTGCTTATAATTATATATAAAACCATACCAACATTTGTTTTGTTTTTAAC
>JAQQZT010000033.1:26226937-26237370 GCA_030068275.1 Clarias platycephalus | reverse complement strand
AAATGACGCCTTGTTCGTTCGTTCGATAGTCAAAATACCATAAAAGCGCATGATTTTATGTTAATTAATATGAAAAATGTCTCAGCTGTGTTGGGGGCCCCGTCAAGATTCTTTTCATGGGGCCCAAAATCCTTAGCAGCGCCCCTGTGTGCGTGTGTGAAAAGAGTGGAGGAAGAGTAACTGTGTAAGAAGAGAAGGGGGAGAGAGGAGCTTACTTTAGATTCACAAACACACACACACACACATACACAGCGCCTGCGCACACAAACAGGGAAACACTTATCAGACGGGATTTATTTATATATATATTTTTAAAGGTAAAGTGCAGGTTAATTTGTTGTATTTTTACTTTATATTTTGTGTTAATTATTTTTGGGGGGCTGTGAAACGAATAATTTGAGTTTCCATTATTTCTTTTGTGAAAATTCAATTTGGTTTACGAGTGTTTTGGAATATCCAAGTTATAATCCAAGGTTCCACTGTACACTTGTGTTTCTGTGTGTTCTCCATTTTTCCATCTCTCCACAATATGCAGGGAGTTGGACTGGTTGCTCTAAATTTCCCCTGGGAACAAGTGTGTGTGTGTTAATGCCTGTGAATGCTGCCTCGAGAGGGACTGGCCTCACTCCCAGTGTTATCAGTATCGGCTCTGGATGCATCGCAACCATGCCCAGGCTGAAGCAGTGCCATACAATGAATTGATGTATGGATTAATTGATGGATGAATGATAGAATATTTGAAAAATTATTTTTAAAAATACCAATTTATTTTATTTAAAGTTAAATAGCCTTAAACTGAGGTCACAAAAACATGGCCATTATAAGGATTAAGAACTCTGGGCAGTGCTTGATCTAAACATAATTGAGCAAGAGTGAAATTAATCTGAAGCTTAGATGATATTAATGTCGTAATCACACCAGCAAGTTCACAACACCAGTTCATTAAAAGACCTAAAAGCATAAATGCTGTGTACTATTAAAAATAGGCCAAATAAATGTATGACACTGTCAACAGTAATATATTAAGCAATACAGCGGGTGCATAAGCCATTTAACTTGCTTTTAATCATGTCATTTCTTTCTCTTAGGGCTCAATGACTGCAGTGGACATGGGTCTATTAACTCCAGACTAAAAGGTTAATGTTTCTAATCGATCAAAAAAAAAAAAAAAAAAAAAGGGAGTGTAACTCAGGACATTAAGACTAGAACTGTATGAGATGCATGATAATGTGGTATTGCCAATTTTTTTCTGCCTTTCTGTTTATTTGGGCTTATCATGATTTTCAGATAATTATAATAAGTTGAAATAACGAGTTATCAAAAATAAAAGCTGCACTTGATCAGAAGATATTTTAAAATAAAGTAATTATAATCAGGATTAATAAATAACAATTATTAATAAATTGAACAGGTATTCTAGAGAACCTGTCAATATTATGCAGCCTAATCAAATTCAGACAAAAGGTCTAAATAAGGATGGAGTTTTGTTCTGTCATGTTTGCACCACCTGTCAACACAACCTCCATTTTCAGATACAACCTCAACCACATGACAACCTACAAGGCATTTAATTAGCTTTCACTCCCCTGCCTTCTAATCACATACCTGCAGACAGCACAAACTCAGGTCATAGCAAAGTATTGGTCTTAGCTAATAACATTACCAAGTCTCTGCTATCGAGTGTTCTGGTTTTGCCCCTGCTTACTTAGCTTATCGACTTTACCTTGCCTGTTCTAGCCCTTTTGTTGACCTTGCCTGTTTATGACTTCGACTCTGTCCTTGCCTTGTGTATTTGTCTGCTTTTCTTTTTGCATCAGGAAACCTGTGTTTGTATCCAACCCTGTTCTTGTCTGATTGTGTCGTTGTGGGCTTCAGTCTACTGTAAAAGAACAGTAAGCCATTCAGGAAAAGCAAAGAGGAAAAACATGATTGTGTCAGTCTATGGATTTCATTTACATAACACGTGATGCCCACTGAGCAGGGGAAAAAAGCATTAGACAGTAGATTCAACCTCGGTAAGTGTTTGTGCTCTCACTGGCCTCTTCTATGACCAGGAGAAAAGTGACAAACTGATTATGAGCTACATAGATTAGACAGTAGATAGTTAACATCTATTGCACAATGAACAATTACAAGTAAGAGTCGCATGGCTTGAGCAATTCCTTGCTGAAGAACTGCCGTACTAAGTTTGGACTGGGAACATTCACCCATTAAAATCAACTGGAAGACAAATAAGATGCCAATGCTTTGTCAGGAATATCATAATAGATCAGTCGCCAATATGAATGTGACATCTATTCTCATACTATGCTTGAGATTTTCTCAACTATGCCAAAAGCTGTAATCTGAAAATCTCAAAAGTTGAGAAAATGGTTATGTTAGAATAAGTGAATTGTCAAAATGTGTTATTTCTGGTTCTATTAATACTATGCATTTCACCATAAATTGCAGAACCTGCACCTCTATGGTGTGGGTTCGATTCCCACCTCTTGGTCTGTGTGCAAGGAGTTCGTATGTTCTCCCCATGTGTGGTGGGTTTCTTCAGGTTTCCTCACACAGTCCAAAGACATGCAGATCAAGTTAATTGGCATTCCCAAATTGCCCGTAATGCGTGAATGTGTCAGACGTAAAATGGGAACAAATAGAATGGTAATCCACTATTGGCCTCTATGATCCCTAGTTGGACTACAGAAGTTCCTAAATGGATGGATGGATGGATCTCTGCATAAATATAGTTTTTTTGAATACAAAACATTTTGTCAGTTGGAGGACATTGTGTATTTTATTTGTTGAAGCATGGTGCCATAGATGCTGTAGACATCTAAAGAAACATATTAGAAAAAAATACATAATTAACCCTTATTGTCTGCTTTAATATGAGGTCTAGGCAGGCAGTGACAATATTTTAGGGCAAGGTGACTTGAAAAATATGAATGCATGGGCATATTTTAGATCTCATACTTTATGCAGGTAAACACTGGTACAGTCGAATCTTGGATTGCGAGCATAATTCATTATTGTTTTTGTTTTTAAAAACACTCATTTATCAAAGAGAATTTCCCCATAAAAAATAATAGAAACTCAGACGATTCGTTCCACAACCCAAAAATAGTTGTGTGTGTACAGTAGTCTAAGTTGTTGGTTTGCGGATCTGAGTTTGAGCGGTCAGTTGCCACACCCCATACTATCCAGTATCGGACTGTCCGCTGTGACGACCCGTTAACGGGAGCAGCCGAAAGAAAGTTTTAATTAGTACAAACTATAAAGTGAAAATAAAACAAATTAACATGCGCTTTACCTTTGAAAAGAATCACAACAGAGCAGCGTTTCTGTTATAGTGTGTGTGTGTGTGTGTGTGTGTGTGTGTGTGTGTGTGTGTGTGTGTGTGTGGCGAGAGGAGAGGAGGAGGGAGGGAGCTTTCAAAAACACGACTTTCACAAACAAACGGAAACACTGCTTTGTCATGATTCTTTTAAAAGTGTAAAGTAAAGTGCAGGTTAATTAGTTTTAGTTTCACTTTACAACAGTGATTTCATAAGTGTGTGTGTGCTACACACTGCACACACACTAAAGGAATCACTGATTTCTGACAAAGAGAGACACTCTGGATCTTTAGCCCTTAAGCTCTTGCTTGTTTATTAAGTTAAAATGTATTTTTTTTAAATGGCTTGTCTTGCAAAACACGCGCAAACTCAGTTACTCACAATCCAAGGTTCCACTGTATTATAAGGTATCATTGCGCATGCACAAAAATCAACCTGCACAAAATTCTGAGATTTTTTTAACATGTCTTACAGTACAGTATGTGTGTGATAGAGACACAATAGTAATAGTAAAAGAAATTCTGATTGTATACTGTATATTTATTTATGTTTATATTTCCTCGATGTGTTTCTCTCTTTTCACTCTCAGTTCCTTTCTAAACCCAAGTTCTGATCCACACTTGGATCATGGAGATCTTTTATTTCATACAGCTGATTGCTGTTTGCCCCCTGCTGCTGACATCTATTTAATGCAAATATGTGTGTGTGCCTGTTTCATATGATTGTTGCGTATTTGCATACTAGAATACATAATGTGTGTGTGATTGTGTGTGTACACAGACGAGACATTGGTTTTCAAATTCACAAAAGAAACATATTTGGAATAAATTAGGCATTAACATCAGTCTAACTCACCTTTGGACACTCCTCTCAATTAATGTGGGTATACACACACACATACACGTCTGTGGCTGACCCATTTTGTCAGCCCTTGTGTCATTAATCTCAGTGAGCTGGACGAGGGGCTGGACTTGCTGCTCGCTCTTGTCCCTGAACCCTGATTGAATCGAGCTCTGCTCAAAGTAGGAGTGCATCAGTCACATGTTCCTGGCTCCTTTGAGCAACACTCACCTGTCCTAGAACTTCAAATTCTAGACCATGTAGACACTTGATACTGTAACATCACTCTGTTCTTTGCATTTCTTCACATAAGATCTCTGGGGCTGGTTGCAGCATTAAGTAGGTCCTAGCTAAGACTTAATAATTGAAACATCATATAAAACAATATTTACAAGAATAGCAGCTAAGCAGTCAGTTTTTTAAACAAAACAGTTTTACTCATTTTATATCTAGCTATTTTACTGTTGGAAAAAAAAACCTGAATAAAGAAATCAATTGACAAACACGATTTTAGGATAGGTACAGTATTTTGCAGGACATCGCAGACTTTAAAAGATTGTCGAGCAAAGCAGGAGAGGATTTATCAGCTTGTAAAATGTCAAATCCACGGGAGTTCTTCCAGTGTTGTTGATGCATTTGTAGAGAACTGCTATGATTTCCAATAAATTGTTCCCTGTCTGAAAGATTGTTCAATATTGACCAATGACCAAATGAACCAATATGATAAGCTACGGTCAAGAGACATGCACTCAAGCACTCAATCTTCTACACATCAACACCAGTTGGTGCAATAGTTTTAAATGTACACTATAAAATTAATCCAACTTAGTTTTTACCAGTTTTTGACTCGTCGGTGCAGTCAGCCGCAAAATAAGAGTCGGCCTCTTGACAATAGAACTTATTGATGAGAAAGAACGATGATGGCGCTCCTAAAAATTTTTAAATACCAGTAAAAAACTAGTAAAAAAAAAAAAAGATTATAACAATAATAAAGAGTGTGATTAATTTCAATACATGTGTTGCACTTGTACAAGTAAAGTAAGTATAAAAATGGTATTGTTTCTTGCTCACTGGCATTTAGGAAATATGCTGTCACAAAGTACTGTACTTGTACAGTTATATTTTTGTTCTCTGTGGATCTCAGACGTATGCCAGGGATCTTCATAGCACATGATCCAGTAGAGGCCATGCCTGCTTAGGGTTAAACTAATTGGCCAGAGAATTTTGACATCTACCTGTAATGATTTCCGCCACCAGCCAAGTAGGTGTATTATTCTGCTGACCAAACAGTCCTCAGGCAGGCTATTCTCCAGCCTGCCCATTCATCACGGCAGAGAGTGGGGCGTGCAAGTCAGACAGACTCATCTTATGAGGCAATGGAGTGAGCAGGGACGTTGGGATGCTCCATCACAGGCCCACAGTCACCATTGTACTGTTAGAAACAACACACTAAGGACCTGGTTTGTATGAGTAAAAACATAATAATACCAGAGAACAATGCATGCTGATTTGCTTACAGGGTCTGTGGAGGATTAAATCTTTCAAACAGTGTTGTCTGGTTTGCATGTTGCTTTAATGAATTGCTTTTACAGTATGTAAACCAAAAGTGCCTGGAATTTAATATAGGCCTATTAAATAGTATTATTTGGAATTTAATTTGCAAATTTTAGAATGAACTCAAATTTTTGTTACTGTGAAGAGCGCGGAATGAAGGTGTGAGATCGCGTTTATTAAGTAGATTCCAACTGCACACTCATAAGCGTGTATTAAAAAATGTACAGCACCATGTGTTGAATTTTGAGATTAACTAATGATTTTTTTCAATGATTTTTTTTATGATATAAAGGGCATTTTCCAGTTAAATTTCAAAGTAGCATATTGTTCTCTTCCCATGGGCCGATTGCAATGAAACAAAGCCTATATTTTACCTCAAGCTCGGCCAAATTCACCTGTGAAAACACCATTAAAATTAGTTCAGTAGTTTTTATGTGATGCATGCACAGACAAACAGACTATGTTGATGTGTTCTATTACTCATCTTACAGTACGTCCCCCCCCAAAGTATGTGTTCACAAATGTCTTCAATGTACCTTTACTTTAACTTTACTTTACAGTTTTATTATATGTACAGTGTTTTTGGTTTTGTTTTTTGCAGTCATTTTTAGACATTCAGATGAGTCTCCAATGTGCTGGCATAAACAAATGTTGCGAGGAGGAAAAACTACTTTTTGTCTTTTTTTATTATAATTTTTTTTTACAATTTTGTATTGGCCGAGGCTTAAGCAAGCCAATTAGATTTTCCACTGTTGTGATTGGGTCCCTGGTTTGTTATTCAGCTCTGCTGTTCTCTGGTGGAGCGTGGCTCAGAAGTAGCTCATTTACATAGACACTGAAACAGTGTGTTTGGAGGAGAAGTGATATAAAGGTTTGAATAAATGCCTTATCTAAATGGTATTTTAGCTGGAGCATTAATATACAAACTTTGGGGGATCTCTAAGACATATGTTAACTTGTAAACAAATAGTCAAATGTGGGACCTTTAACATTACGACCACATTTATACAGAGCCTGTTAAACAAGTCATTTACACTTACCTGATAAATATAACACATTTTATTTAGCTTTTTAATTATTCAGTTTTCATGTTGTATTTTGTATCATGTTTTCCTCCTACTTTGCATGAAACATTTCTCTTAATAACCAGCAATACAAAAAGACATTAATAACTTGCTGTATATGAGGAGTCAAAAATTGATTTAAAAAATCTCATTATTTCTTAAAGTCTCAAACAGTCAATAAACTAAAACTATCCTTGCTCCATAAATTATCATTAACTTTCATTATTTATTTCCCAAATTCCCTATTTTATTAAATCGTGGCAGTTGGTCAATCATTTATCTATTTCCTGTTTTTCTTATTTCCACTTATATGATAATGAAATGCGTGTGTCTGACCCTGTCCAAGCATTCATTAGTTCAGGATGCTTACTGTAGGTCTAATATGGATGTTTTATTTCAGATAAGAGATGTAAAGTTTCAGAGTTGACCGTATCGCCTCTGTCCAGAAGGTTGCTGCTGATTAGATTAGATAACATTATGTTCTTGAGAGTGTGAGCATCATTTATGTTAATTAAAGATCACTTGCGAGTTTGGAGTTTCTTGGTCTTTGCTCTATTACATTCAACCAGTTTAATAATAGCATTAAAATCAGATACAGTGATCAGATACAGATATTCTTGTTGTTGTTGGTCTCAAGCTGTGCATACAATCAGGGAAACAACGCTTTTAAAAATTGACTTATTAATTCTGCAGGATTACTAAACAGGAGTAAATAATGCAGTGCAATACTTCATGCACAGGCTTTAGGTTCTTACCGCATGCCGTCTGGCTGTTTAACCCAATCTTCCATGAATGTGAAATGAAGCTTCTGAATTTATGAAGCACTACATATAATTTCTGACATTTATTTCTGCTATTTAGATTATGATTATTCCAAATGGGTGACCTTTGCTTCTGTTTTTTAATCATTAAAAAAAAACTTTTAAGAAAGTTTTAAACATTCTGAAGTTTTACTCAACACAAATGGGATTAATGTGAAAGAAGTTTTCATAGACCATAATCATCAGGAAAATCTTTTACACAGTTAAGTCTGTAATGCATTAGATAAATCCGACATGCTCCATTATTTTCACAAAAGGTGTTGAGGTTGCTGGAGTATTTACTGTAAAATTGAGCCAATTAAAATAAGAAGCTAAAAGAAGTATGATAAGAAATGATCAAATCAGGAGGAAAATAAAGTTTTTTCACTGACAAACATTAAGAGTATTAATATTTGTAAAATTATTTAAATTCATCTTACATCTGGTTAGATCAGTACAACGACAATGAAGATTCATTAGCTTATTCACTCTATTCTATTCCCTACTCGTTTGCCATTTTGTTTGTTTTTCATTTATTTCATTGCAACACTTGTCGCAAGTTAGCAGTTTTAATTTGGGATCTTAGTAAATTTTGAAATAGTGTGTAAGATTTTAATGCACATATCTTTGCATGGATGCACATCCATTCCACACACTTCTTTTAAACATTGTGTATTTTGAGCCTTAAGTGAGATCTTTTAGCCTCTGCTCAAAAGACATAAATACCACCAAGAGACAAAACTGAACCTACATCACCACATATCACATCCACACCTCTGGAGTTTTTCATTTTTCATTATTTTCTTCTTTATATTCCATTGAGAAATATGTTCAGTGTGAATATTTTATGAAAATGCTGCTTCGCTGTTATTTAACACTACAGTTTTAATAATTTTTTTGAGATTTCACATTACCAATGTCTTGCTGACCTGAACTGTTATCTGGTAACACATCAACACAATGGAGAAGATAAAAATTTAAGATCAGTCTAATTCTGTCCTTAATTAATGACTATGGCTTCTAAACTTTGCTTTGCCACAACCTGATTTCAAACTTCATTTAAGCGGTGTTGGCCGACCTAATTATGACTTTCGCTTAGTCACATCCATTCCATATCATCATTAGCTCATGCTTTTTTTCCCTTCATGCTGTGATTTAATTAAAAGCAATGATAATTTAGACCCCACAGCTCATCACTTCTTTTCTGTCAATAGTACGAGCAGTTATCAACCTTTTAAATTTTTTTATGATATCAGAATCTAAATTGGGCCGAAGTATGTTAACACAAACAAGGAATTTGATTGATTTAACACAACTTAAAACATTGTACATTTGTTATAGACAAAACACTATACACAGTACTGTAAGTATACAACATCCAATAACTGTACAGATTAAATAAAGACTGGAAAAATGGGGGAGTATACGGACAGTGTGCATCGCATATACTGTATAAAGTAGCAGTAGCAAGTAGCAGTAATGTGCAGTATGATGTCAGGGGTTTGTAAGGTACATGTTGGTGCTTTTACACAATATACTGTACCAGATGTTTGATCAGTGCAAATAACAGTAATGTACAGTAGGAGTTTACAAAAAGTATGTTGGTACTTCTGCGATGGCTTGGCACCCTGTCCAGGGTGTACCCCGCCTCGTGCCCTAAGTCTCCTGGGATAGGATCCAGGCCCCACTTGTCATGAATACAGGATAAAGCGGTATAGAAGATGAGTGAGATGACGATGTTGGATATCAAAGCTCTGTGTATCGGGTAATAATCTATACTGATGTCTAACTTTGACATCTTTACAGTAGCCAAGCTCACTGACATCTACCTATTGTTCTCATGTTACATTATGTGAAACAGTAAAATCTGATAAGCGCGTTCTGATGGCCTACAATTGGTAGAAGTTCTCATTGCATGAAGACCACTCACTGCTGCTAACGATGGCCCAATGTAACCCTAGATGGCTTTGGGCTGCATTGATACAAACTTTTTTTTTCTGTTATGGCTTATGACTACAATCACATGAAAAGTTTTAGGACACAAACAATTTTGTATCACATACTGTACTGTAGTCATGGAAGGGATTTATTTAAGGTTGCATTATTTGGTATTAGTCCAATTGAGAAAGGGTTCTCTTTTTTAATTAATATCCAGAGTTGGTGTTTTGTAAAGCTGATTTTCCATGCCATACAGTTAAATTGAATAGAACCCACCTCAGGTCTGTGTGCATGGAGTTTGCACGTTCTCTCCGCGCTTGGTGGGGTTCCTAATGGTGGGTAGGCTAATGGGTTTTTCCAAATTGCTTGTGGTATGTGAATGAGCAGTGAGAATGAGTGTGTGTATGTACACTGTGATGGATTGGCACCCTGACTAGTGGGTACCTGGCCATGTGCCCCAAGTCTTCTGGGATAGTCTCCAGGCCCCAGTGGCCCTGTATATAGGATATTGAGATATACTGTAGATAATGAGTAAGTGAATGAATTGGAATATAGAATATACTGTATGTCATATCTGATCCCATGTCTTTCCTTGGTGTCAAGCCAATATTATCACATCCCTGCCTGAATGGTGGCACAGTGGCACAGCATGTGAGCTTGAGTTTGAGTGTCGTTGGTGTCTTCATTAGGGCTGCACGATATTAGGAAAATATGTGATATGCGATATTGTTGTTGAATAATGCGATAACGATATTTCTTGCGATACTGTATAACATTTCCCTAGAGAAATGCATTTTTTATTATTATTATCGCCTATTTTTTTTGTTTGTTTGTTTGTTTTTTTATATGTAATGATCATACTAAAAATAAACAGGTAATAGATATTCGTCTGATGTAATTAAATCTAATTCAGG
>JAQQZT010000033.1:26193761-26204096 GCA_030068275.1 Clarias platycephalus | reverse complement strand
GTGTGTGTGTGTGTGTGTGTGTGTGTGTGTGTGTGTGTGTGTGTGTGTGTGTGTGTGTGTGTGTGTGTGTACAGTAGCAGTGGCACCAGATTAAATGTGGTTGCAGGGTTTAATAAGGTAAGGGTTTAACAATTATATCCATAACCTTACAATAAAAGTCATTCTTGTTTTAGTGTGTATACACTAGGTGCTCCTTTATTTGCTGCTCTGACATTTATCGGGCAATTACACAGTTTATTGATGCATAATCAACAGCGAGTTGTGCACAGTCTAGGAAAGGTAACTTTAAGAGGCACAGATTACTCATGATAACTATCCTGAATACACTTCTGTGACACACCCTGTGACAATGATTTTTTTTTTTTATTGCTAGAGATATCCATGCTGTTTAAATGTGAATTCATGATTTAAGAGCTTGAAAGTCTGATCATCAGTTGAACTTTTGGTGAATGAATGTGACTCTAATTGAGGAGCAGAGATTGGTAGTTTGGCAATCAGTGTTATTGTCAAACTACAATATGTAGTGTAATGTAGCACTAATTATTTTATGAAATTCACAGTGTAGCATCTGTTCAACAAAAAAATGTTGATTTGGTCTCTTTCGTGTTGATTCATGTCTTATAACAGTGTCTCAGACATACTGTAGAAAGCTATGAGTTAATTATTAAAGCACTTGTTCTAATTTGTGAATATTATTTTCTATTACGAGCAACTCACAGTATATAAGGACTTGTATGTTGGATAAGGACACATTTATAATGCGTGTCCTTGTTGATATGGTGAAATGTTTTGTAAGAGATGTGTGATTAGCGTTTTAGGAATGTGTCTCTGTAACTGTTAGAGGTAAAGCTTTTATACACCTTGCTGTGGTGTAAGAGGAATAAAATACAGTACCCTACTTGCATTCAGTTGTTGATTGTTTTTCTATAACCACATGCCTTGTCTTGTTTGATTTCCTACCTATAAATCATTTCAACTACTTTGATTATCATTTTAATTGCTTTTGAATTTGAATTCTAATCATCCAGGTATTTCCGACCTGTTTTCTAAGGTAACAGGTGTTGGACATAATTTTTGTGGATTCATTTCATGTCTGTGCACAGCTGTGTATCTCCTGGATGATTGCATAAAGTTTAGTTTTAAACTGTTAGAGGACTCGATGTTTTGAAATGTTTGTCATTCTTGAAGTGACCTATTCAGCCACTTTATTACATCTACATGTCTGTATAATATCTCAAAGTGCCTCTCGCTCTTTTTGGACTCTCATGTTCGTGTACATTCAGTTCTTATTAAAAGCCTTCATCTGTGCCGATCAGCAGTCAGCCACGGCTAAACAATGACCATAATGGGAAATATTCAGAGCCTGGGTGAATTATCATCTCCGAGACAAATTATTATTATTTTTTTTAATGGCCATCCCTTTTTTCCTTGAGGAAAAGTAATGTCGACAATTCCTAGTGAGGTGGTCGGCCTTGCTACACGAGTTAACGAGAAAAGAACAGAGAAAAGAGAGAGAGAGAGAGAGAGAGAGAGAGAGAGAGAGAGAGCGAGCATGTGTGTGTATGACATGGAGAGAGAGAGAGAAAGAAAAAGAGAGGGAGAGAGAGAGAGAGATCACAAAAGAGCAAGCAGCCATCATCCATCACTTTTATAAACAGTGCCCTTGTGCCCTTGAACACAACAACGAGTGTCTGTGGACAAATAAATCAAGACAGTTGTCCCCTCCTACAATTTACATAGTGTCCCCTCCTATCGCAAAAGCCTGCTCCTGCGCTCTCTGGCCTGCTGCTGTTGGATGAAGTGATCGGAAAGGAAACCTCTGTGACCCAGGACCATCCATTAAAGGGTGGTCTGTGTGACTTTTGCTAATGTTAGCAATGGAGTTCTAGTTGAGTGGGATTCCGTGTGTGCCTATATTTAGTACTGCTGCTGCATCGACACTGTGTGAATTAGTGATGGGTCGTTCATGAACGATTCGTTCTTTTTGAATGAGTATGTAACATGGCTCAGAAGAACGAGTAGTTTCAGAGTGATTCGTCCATTTTCTACTGGGCGCGCATGCGCAAAGCATCGCGGAACCTCCGTAGGTTATGTACAGGAAACAGAAATGAGTAGTTACTGTACCTTTGAGTCTTTTGGTGCGAGTCGTTCGTACTTTTGTCACGTGACTGCCATAGACGCTATGCAGTACACTGGAAACAGAATTGAACGGTTCTCCTCAACGACTCTTCTAGTCCCGAGTCGTTCATTCTTTTGTCATGTGACTCCCGTAGACGTTATGCGGTGCAATAGATAAAATAAAATAAAAAACGATTCGGACCAGAAGATATGAGAGGTGAGCCGCTTATTCTGTATATTATAATATGTCCTTAGCTGCATTGTAATATTTTCATTACTGGAATTATAGCCAAAATCTGTGTATGTAGACATGTTAGGGGTCTGTTTATTGAAAATGTAACATCTCATTTTATTTCTGATCAGAATCACGGAATGAACTAAATGACTCATTTTGATGAACGAGATTCAAAGAACCAAGTTTAAAAATGATTCACACTTCCCATCACTGGTGTGTATCACTTCATTACTCTGTATTCACCTTGTACGACTCTTCATCTAAAGTCGGATCATATTGTGTCTCTAATGTTACCTGCGCAATATAATTTTTTTGGCTGTTCTTTTGTGAGAACCTTACACGTACAGTTCCACTGCACATCAGCACAGCTGTGATTACCCAAAGCTGAATGACAGCCTTTGCTAATATCCGATAACTGCACTCTGACTCTCGTGATATCACTTAACTGAATGTAGTGAAGTGTATTACGGAAGTCAATTATCAGTATAAATGAAAAGAAATATCCTTAATGAAGTACAGTCTTAATAACGTTGATGCAGTTTAGTCTTTAAAGTGGCATTGATTATACAATGTGATGTCACATAAAACAGAAGGATACAGTAAATGGTATTAGTGAGTTTTCCGGTATCTGACTACTGCTTCTGTACATGTTGTGATATTTTTGATTTTATTATAGTAAGACTGATGCACTCATAGATTTAAGAATACACACATAATATAAATGTAATGCCCCTGCAATAGATTGTTGCACTACATTATTGATTTCTATCTCTCTTTCTCTTTCTTTCTTTTTTGGCTCTCCTTGAAGCTCTGCATCTCACTTGGCACTTGTTTGCATAATCTTTCTCTTTCATAAATGGTCTGTCCTAAAGGGGAAGAGGCTGATTAGTGTACTTCTATAACTGGAACACCTAATGGAGAAGTTATAAATTCATGAAAATGGGGAGATAAACTACTATTTTGGATTGTTCTTATAAATCATGCTATAACTTTCACAAGATCCAAAAATGTGTAGGATTGTTTCTCAGGAGTTTCCTCCTGGTAGTGTATTTCACATTATCCCAGAAACACTGGAGGTGATGGCATGGATTGGAAGCCATCACATGGAAACATACTTTACACACACCTAGACACACTTGTCCTCATTTAGGGGAAATTTAGAATAGCAAGTCTAGTCTAGTCTAGTACTTGCATGTGTTATGTACTGTAGGAGCAAGAAAACAGGAGAACCTGGAGAAATGTTTGTGCCATCACAGAAAGTAAAAGACTCATTTTCAGATAGAAATGACCTAGAAACTGTTTTGCAACATCTGCAGAAACAGATTGGAGTGAAACAATGTCTCCAGGAGAACTAGTGCAGGTTCTCCAACATTCTGGGAAAACAAAACATACAGTAGCATAAGTTGTATTTAAGGCAAAGGAAAAAAGGCTACTACTGTATAAGATGGAGACAGAGTCAGTCGTTTGATGGAAAAGCAAGCTTTAAGGAATAGGGTTTTGAGAAAGGGAAGATGTGGCAACATATCAAATTCCTGGATGAAGTGACTAAAGCGTGGAGAAATGTCAGTGATTGTGCACCACAAGGCTATAAAAGCCACATTATGTAGACAAGCTGGCCTTGTAAGTCCAGGGTTGGGAGGTCAGAGAGTGTGCACTGTTCTTCTATCTGGTCTGCATGGATGAAGTTTTCATGTTCTCCTCATGATTGCTTGGTACCTCGTTGTTTCCTCTTGGTACAAAGACATGAGTTGTAGGCTGATCGGTGGTGTGTGAATGTGTGTGTGTACTGTAGCAGCAATATAATATTCCCCTCAGCAATGACCAGTGGTGTGAAGTCATACGTTACTGCAGCCAGCCATTGCCTAGCGATGTCAGATGGGGAAGGAGAGGGAGACGTACTGTAGAGACAATATATTTTTTTACTGTATTGTATACAGGACATGGACTCTGTATTTCTGGGTGATGTGTTCCACCTTTCAGACTTTTTAGCCTTCATTATAATAGTCAAGACATGACGTGTTTCAGACCGGAAAGAGAGCATTAAAATCTGGCACTGTTCGTATGACGAAATAAAATTGTCTTAGCGGTGTTATTAATGTGAAAAATTGCAGTTCTGGAGCTCTTATCTGTCCCTGAACATAATGTTGTAAAATCATAAGAGTCAGTGAGGAGGAGTGCCTGTGAATGCAATCAGGATGACCTAAGATTAGTATTTTATTTTCTTTTTGTTTATTTATTTCGAGCCACAGGAAGTTTTCAGCCATCCAGGGTTTAAAATTGTCAAGGAATAAAAACGAGAACAGACTCGAACAAACTGCGTATATGATACTGATACTAATATGGAGTTATTGATCCTGATATGGATTTAAAATAAATGAGGCATTTGACTGAATTACATGCTCAAATATCAGATGTCAGTTACTGATCTTAGTTCCTACTTGGTGACATCTGGATCTCAGTGAATAGCAGTGAATCCACTTCTGTGTGACTCTTTCATATGAATCACTAACAAAACACTTAAGGAGAAATGTGTCACGACTCTTTATGATTCACCAACATCCCTCGTTTTACAAGTGTTTTGTTAATGATTGTATTTTCTGTCCATGGTAAAGGAAATGTACTCACTAAATTTAAAGTATAGTTCTACTCTTTTAACTATAACCCTAAGAGAACACAGAGAATTATTGAAAAAGAGAAATACTGTACACATAACCTTGAACATTACATGAATGTACTTACTTACCATTTTTTACAAGTTCCACAACTCACCTAAACAAAAAAGAAAACAGAATATTAAATAATTTTTCCTGCTGTCTGTAAGGAAAGAAATGCAATATTAAAGTATTAAAGGAATGATTTTTTTTTTTTTTTTTTTAATAAATCTGAATGCTGTGTATGAAAGCCAGTATTAAAACTATGCATTCTGCCTTTTGAGGAAAATAGGTGAGAAGCTGTGTTCCAGCATGCAACAGGACAAATTTTCTGTGCCTGAAAAACGTGAACATTAGACTGAACTGGAACATTAAACCTGACATACTCAGTCTGTCAGTATGTTTACATCACATTGTGGTAGTTTGACTGGTTATGGTAGTCTGGCTAAACCCTGACTTTTAAATTACAGTGGTACCTCATCATACGAATGCCCCGCCTAAAGAATTTCCGTCTTAAATACTGAAATTTTGCCAAACCAAATGCCAGCTAAGTTGCGTGTACGTCCGGGAGCCGTTCAAAACTTGGTGCGTTAGTAAAAAGCCAAGCAAAGTGAATTAACGTATTTATTTGTGTTTTTTTTTTTTTTTTGCATTTTGTTCAAGATTTAATGAAGACATAGCACCATATGTCAAGAGAATGTTAGCAATTACATTAGCTAGAAGAAAATGACTCCACTTTCAGTTTTATTTTAAAAGCAGCCGTTGCCAAGAGGAATTATATATTAAGGTTAAGGGAGGTTTAATGTCTAATTAGGTGATTTTTTTTACTTAATTTATGTGAATGTATGTAGTAAAATATGATTAAAATGTTGGAAATTGGTAGTATTTTTGAGTGGCTGGAATTATCTGCATTTACTGTTCATTATTTCCTATAAGAAAATGCATTTACAATACAATATTTCTCATCACCGGAATAGATTACATTTGTATTCTGAGGTACCACTGTAAATGTACACACGTTAGTGAAACTGCAACCCACCCAGATAATGCAGTATGGAATCAAACTGCTACTTGTATATACTTTATAATTCAGTTGTGTTCAGTGTATGAGGGTGCACCACATTTGTAAAAAAAAAAAAAAAAAAGAGTAAAGCGTACATCACATATGAAATGTACAGCGCTGTAAAGCTGTCCATGCTTTCATTACTTGGCATGCTACCAGTTTGGCGTTAGCTAAGTATTTGTCTATTTTTTCAGTTTGTGATGTTACTGGTCAACCAGGAATACAATACAGGCAGTCCCCGATTTACGGACGAGTTCAGTTCCAGAAGCACATTCGTAAGTCGTATTTGTTCATAAGTTGGATTTGTTCGTAAGTCAGACAAAGTAAGTCTTATACACCTTTGACACAAATATACAATATAAAGCATACCAATCCACTTGACTCAGTCTATTTCCTTTCCCAACACTGCCATCATGTGGACAAAAACCGTAACCACGCCTAAGGAAACAAATCTCACAGTGAAATGTGTGCACACACACAAAAATATTGTATATAATTGTAAATATTGGTATCTGGTGCACTGCAGTCTATTTTTGTATAATACATGTGACCTACTTTGCTAATATTTGTTTGCATCTACGAATGTTATACCCCATCTCACCTATGTGGTTTGACTCACGGTGAAATGCGATAATAGGCACCGTGAGCCGCCGCGATTGCCCGCCGACGTTCCGCAAAATTCTGCATGGTCCGCAAGCTTCCGCGAGGACCGCCAAAAAAATTAAACATGTTTAATTTTTCATGCCGAAAGATGGAAATGGAATCACAGCGCAAAAACTTGCGGTGAATCATGATGAACCCTACTTACGGCCACCGCGCGAAACGGCGGAGGTGAGATAGGGGTATTAGATGTGAACCATGGTCTGTTTGTATCCGCGGGAATTCATAACTCGAATGTTTGTAAGTCGGGGACTTGCTGCATTTACAAGCTGAAAGGGGGCATATTGCCACCTATCACAGCAGATTCGGGCTTATTCGGTCATTATATGACAGGTCGATACAGTGTATGATAAGAACGCAGTGGTGTAGATAATACAAACAGACAGAGACAAAATTGCTTTAGCCACATAAAATCTGTGTTGAAATGATCACAGGGGAGATAATGGTAGCGGTCCCACTTATTTCTCTCCCCAGGACACACAACTGTGATAAAGTACAATATACAAGTCCTGTCTCAACATCAGTGGAGATTGGGTCGGAGACAAAATAAATGTAGAGGCCATTATATTGTTATTCATTATATGGTAGAAATTGTAGTGTACGTATAGTGTAGAGTATTATGTATGTGTAAAATAATAAAAAATATAATGACAAAGAAAAGGGTGATAAAAAAAGAAACGTTTCTCATGTGCTTTGAGGCGCTCTAGTGCATGGTTTTGGGTCCACTTCCCTTAGTAGAAAGCTACTCAATCAGTCAATAAAAAAATTATTTTGACTGATCATACCATTTGATGAAACATTCCTGTCCTGGTGCTCGCTAGAGCATTTAGTTGAGTTGCAATGAAAATGCTTTTTTACAGTGTCTGGTGCAAAAAAAAACATCTTGAAATGCTTGAAATACATCAGTCAGGAGCTATATAGCTGAGGAAAAGCAGGATGTTAAGAAATACCAACAGTAAAAGCCTGGGTGACATATAGTTTTTACACTGAGCACATTTCCCACAATGCACTGCAAAACATCCTGCTATGAATAAATCTGGTTTAGCTTTAGCACGGAATTGATCATTTGGTCTCCATTTCTCCTTTTTTGCTCAGGGGAGCATGCAGGAAGATAAGATTCCTCTTTTTCCTTTTTTTTTTTTCCTTTAGTCACCCATCTGTGCATGCAAAATCTGAATTTCTGCCTCATTTGGATTGGCTATACACAGTAATAGGCAATACTGTGCTATTAGGGGCAGCTCGTCCATATGGGCAGGTTTTCAGAGAAAATGTTGCCGTTTAATAAATATGTGCCAATGTTTAATGAATTTGCTTCATTAAGCTTGTTTGCTTAATGAATTTGTAACGAGGATGAGAGAAACGTAATTTCGATTCTCTATATGTATGCACTGTACATGTAGCAGAATTGACAATAAATTTGACTTTGACTTTGACTTACTTTTCTGGGATCACTGGGCAGTGTTTCTATAGCCCAATTTAGCATGATGGAGTTTTAGTGATGCAAATTAGAAACTACAACTAAAGCTAATAAAGGCCCATTGAGGAAGGAATCAATCTGATACTGTACATGCTCGATCTATGGTCATTTTTATACCAAATTGGGTTGATTTAAAATATACACCTTGATGTCTCAGATCTCCAGAATATCCACAAATAAATGCAGACAGTAAAACAGTTCATATTCTTACATTTACAGCATTTGGTGGATTCCCTTATCCAGAGCGTCTTTTTATCTCATTATACATCTGAGCTGTTGAGAGTTAAGGGCCCTGTTAAGGGCCTTACTTAAGGGCCCAACAGTGGTAGGGCCCTTGATGGTGGAAAAGTTTAAACCTGAGACATTTTAGTCAGCAGTCACATGCTTTCACCACTGAGCTATCCCTGCCCACTTTTAATTCAATTATTTTTTTTATATATATATAGCGCTTTTAACAATGGTCATTGTCTCAAAGCAGCTTCACAAAATGAAAAGTGTTTCATAAAACAAAATGTTTTACTCCACCCCACTTTTGTGCAAGTGTACAGGTGAATGTGAAAGCTAAGGAAATATAAAAAGAGAAATATAATAAAATAACAACTTGTTTTCCTCTTTCAGTTCCTGAATTTTTGGGTCCAGTTGTAGTTCTTTTTGAGAAGAAATTTGTGTGAAACCTGGCAACCCTGGTTCCTGCTATTAGAGCTTCTGTTTGTGCCTCAGTAGAAAACACATCTGCTGTATAGATTGTCGTAACATCTATACAGTACCCTGCTGAAATCAAGTTGCTAGAATGTGTACTGGATAACTGTGTGTTGTTGACTCCCGAACCGTTCAGTAAATGTCAAGTGTGACAGCCTTATGGCTTCACTTTGTTCAAGGCTCAGCTGTTGTTAATATTATTCTGCCTCACCGATATCTATGAAGATGAGCCATGCTGTGCACTACTGAACATATTATGTCATAAAAAATGAAGAAAAAAAAAAAAAACACTTTCAGTCTCTCTTATGCTACCAACATTTCTTCCCCATTTTTATTATGGTTCATTACTCTATACTAATTATGAATGGGCAAACTTTTACCGGCACCCGAGCTGTAATGTCAGAAAATATTTTTTGTGTTACTAATTTGTGATAGGCACATTGAAAAGAAAGCAAAGATACTTTCAAAACCAATTCAATGGCCCCTAAATATAAAAATACTTTAAAGTAAATAGTTACAAATAAATTAAATAATCATCCTCAAACAAGTTCATGTAGACACGCACAGTGTTCTTTGTCCAGAAATAAATGCAGATCGAATTAATTCCCTACTGCAGAATTTCTTAGTGATGTCTTAATCCAAATATACTCTGCCTCCCCCTAGCCAACATTAGAAAGCATTGCAAAGGACATCGTATAAAGATCTTCATACATATTCATAATAAATATTACTGATAGGGGGGATTTTTAAAATGTGCTACAGTTTCAGTTAGAGAACTGTGAAATATATTAAAACTACTATTATTATTATTATTATTATTATTATTAGGGGTGGTCAAGTCAAAACAGGGATTGTGATGAATTTTTTTTTTTTGCAAGAAAAATTGCAGAATATTTCAAGCACAGTACAAAACAAGCCCGTTCATTCTTAAATGATGATGAATGATCTTACTGTAGCTGAGGTGGCTCGGAGCCCACTGCAGTCGTTCCTATGAACATTGAGCAAGCGTAATGCCCGATCCTTAAACATTTACAGATAACTTGTCACCTGCTTGCAGAAGAGACACATTGCCACATCCCCGTACAGTCCTGACCTCGCTTCAAACCCTTTTTAATGTTTGGGACATTAAAGGAGTTCCTGGGAGGCCAGCGTTTTAAATGTGAAGCAGGCAGACTGAGAAAACTTTCTACCTTGAAGCTACCCAAGCACTAGTGAAACGCTAGGTTAAGTGCATTAGTGTAGCAGGGGATTATACTGTATAGAGAAATAAAGGGAAGTTTTACTCTCATAACTGTATTCTGTTGTTCTGCACAAACAAAAGTCTTATATTAAAATAATAATAATTATTATTATTATTCCTCCGGGTACTCCGGTTTCCTCCCACAGTCCAAAGATATGCAGGTTAGGCTAATTGGCGTTCCCAAATTGCCCG
>JAQQZT010000033.1:26174780-26186364 GCA_030068275.1 Clarias platycephalus | reverse complement strand
TCACACACTACGGGCAATTTGGGAACGCCAATTAGCCTAACCTGCATATCTTTGGACTGTGGGAGGAAACCGGAGTAAACCCACCAAGCACGGGGTGAACATGCAAACTCCATGCACATACAGTAGAGACGGGAATCGAACCCGGACCCTGGAGGTGCAAGGCGACAGTGCTAACCACTACACCACCGTGCCGCCTTAACATGATATATCTGTTTTGATATATCATGTTTGATAGATGACATTTTAAACTCTTTGAGGCAGCCCACTGAACTGGAACTAGCAGGATGAATTCTGAAGTGTTCAGATTCAGTCAAATGCTGCAAGATGTTCAGATTCAGTCAAATGCTGCAAAACCCTACCAGGAAAGTAACTCAATGAAAAGAAATGGACAGCTCTTCAACTGCAGAATCAGACACCTGACCTCAACCTAACTGAACATGCTTTTCATTTACCGAAGACAAAAAGACCCAAAAACATGCAGCAACTTACAGTACGACAGCTGCAGTAAAGGCATTGTAGCTCAAAGAGGGAAACTCAGCATGTCCATTGCTTCAGGCATTTATTGACTGCAAAGTGCAAAGTTTTTGCACTGAAGGTTAAAAAAAGAGTCCTTACGTATATTCATGATTATGTTAGAGTTAGATTTTAGGTAGTACTGTATGAATATAAAGGGACATGTAAAAAATGTCTATTCCTAAACAGTTAATGCGATATTTTTCGTTAAACCATTTGAATTAAAGATGAATGTCTCATTTTGTTTGCTACATTGTAAAACCACTTGTGGTGGTGTTCAAAGGCAAAAATACAAAAATCGTGCCAATGTCCAAATACATCTACACCCCAGTATAAATGTCAGTATACTGTACAGTATATTTGCTGACATGCTTTTGCATTCAGTCAAACCAACAAAAAGAAGAAAAAAACCTAATCTCCCCTTAGCTGGATTTTTATGTGATAATCATCTTTAAATAACTGAAGTTGAGGAATTATAACTGTCACAGACATAACTAAAGTAAACAATGCCAGCCAGGTCAATGAAGGTGATTGATGGTTTAACGTGAATGATCTGGGCAGTGAGACGTTTGCTTGATTATGTCCTATATCAATTTCTATTAGGAATAATTCATGACTGTAATTTGGGAAAGCTGTTGGAAAGCTCCAACAGTGCACACACTTTTGCCCTTTTGCCCATTTGACCCTACTACATTATGTATGCTTGTCTTTTAAGCCCTGAACATTCCCACATTTACAAAAGACCAGAAGCGCCGGTTCATAAGCCATTTCAGCGTTCATCACTGATCCGATGTCTAGACTATTTCTATTTCAGCTCATGTGCAAATTAAAAGTCATAACACAATGATCTACAACATCTCTTCATACATAAGTTCAAATATCTAATATTAGCGTGTGATTGTGAGTGCATGGATTCCCTGGCTAAAGCCTTTCTTTTTCCACTAGCATGACCACAGAAATCACCCTCCACTTAAATTTAGTATCAGTAACAGAAGAGATCATAGTAAAGCATGTAAAATAGTTGTGCTTGACTCATGGGCTGAACCATGTTTAACTTTAGAGTTGACCAGATGCTGATGTTATCCCTGGGGATGCTAATCTTTAGAAGCACCTGTTAGCATGCTAGCTGTGGTGGATCTTGCTAGCTGCAATTAGAAACCAGAAATTAAAACGTAAAATTTTTAAAGGTCCTCTGGGTAAACAGCTAACATGCCTATGTTACTACTATATTTGAAATAATATGTCATTCAAAGTGATTTTTTTAGATGGTGGTTTTGCATCAATACGCAAAAACAAAACAAAACACAAATGCCAGTAAACGCAAAAGAAAAAACAAACTATTGAAAAACAAGAGTATGTTCAAGTGAGACGGTTGTTCAACTTAAACCAGGACTTATGATTATGAAGAATATCATAAAACATAAACTACCTTTATTTATTTTTATATACCTGTAATATCTGCTCCACTAATGCACTTATCCAAGCGTTCAATTAGTGCTCGGAGACCATCAAGTACACAATATGTTAAATATGTTGACACCATAATTCACAAGAAATTTCATCACACATTCTGGATTGTCATAAACATCCCTCAGACATTAGAGTTTACTCAGTGTTCAGCTAATATATATAGTGTAGTAGATCAACCATCAGATATACAAAGAGGTTATTTTGTCATTTTAATTTACATTTTTATGTTATGACTGATAAAGATTAAAGATTTTTTTGGTTGTTTTTGTATTAAAGGTTTAATGTAACTAAATCAGGTGACCGCACTTTTTTATTGATATGTAATTGTCACTTTGACCGAATATTAGAATAACTTTGGGAGATCCTTTTCTGGCACATACTTTGTATATGTTAAATTTTTGTGTATTCCATTGTACAGTATTTCAGAGTACTGTATCAGTATACAGTATCATCGTACTGTGCTCGAATTCTTGGATGCTTCAGTGCTTGTTTTGATTCATTGCTGGTTCCACATCTGGACCATGGTCCATCAGTTTTCACTCCTGGTCTTGATTTTCCTGCATAAAAGTGAGAGGAGGGAAATATATTTTCACATATTTAAGTTTTTTTTTAACATGCTTACAGTTAGAGATCAGAAAATCCTACATTAATGAAGATTTCTAGTGGTGCTCTCGTGAAAAGTATTTCAGTAGCTTGTATTGTTTTGTCAATGTGATTTATCCCATGGTGTTTGAAGTGGCAGGTAGAACACAGTATGCTTTTTTTTTTCCTTTAACACGTTGAGCATTAAAGTCTCCCTGTATAGTCTTCTGCAATCTCCCCCCTCAGTTTCAGAGTTTAAATTTAGACAAGAGAGGTTATTCTCTCTCTCTCTTTCTCTGCATTGCTCTCTCTCTCTCTTTCTCTCTCTCTCTCTCTCTCTCTCTCTCTCTCTCACTCTCGCTGGTAACTAGGCAACCCAGTCCAGGCTATTGTGTAAGTGCTCCAGCAGGCTGTATCGCTCTTGGGCTCATGTCTGAAGAGAAGTCAGAATTCTATACAGGCTTCAGTAAGAACATAGAAAAATGAAGGAAATGCAATACAGTGTTTAAAAAAAAAAAAGTCCAAAAATAATCAGATTCATGTTCCGTTTTTGTGATGCAAGCAGAACGTACAAACTGGGTGACTCACAAACAGTCATATTTACCCCTCCAGACTTTGTTGTTCTGCTGATTATAGCAGCATTAATGGATGAATAGATGACGTGTGGCAGTCTGGCAGTGAAGAGGCCAAACACTCTGGACATGTTCAGCTCAACACGACATGTCACCTACTATTGAGGATGAACGATGCCTTTGCTCAGTTAGAGAGAGATTATGAGAGTGAGATAGTGAGGAAGAAGAGAGCAGGTGGCTCCACTTTACAGTTTCTCAGTAGGAAAGAGTAATTAAAGCTTCAATCATCTCTGAGGCTAGAAGTTCATTAAATAATTTGGAGAGCGCATAAGTTGTGCTGGGGGGAAAAAAATGCATCCTCTTTACTGTGTACAATCATCATTTTCTACATTCAAATTAGATTTTGATTGATTTGCACATTAGTGTAACAAAAGAAGCCCATGCCTAATATTAAACTTGTGCATTTTTAGTAACTGCTTTATCCCAACAGAGTTGCAGAGGGTTTAGAAGCTATTGGATAAAAAGAGGGAATACGCCCGCTAATTGAGACACCATACCGCACATCCTCATTTAAATCTAGAGACTCTTAGCGTAGCCGCCTACTGCCATACACCAACCAAAGAACCCAGAGGAAAACCGTGAGAACCTGGGAAAACGTGAGACTGATATAAAAACTAGGTCAGTCCACCAACTAGGATGGAGTCTAATGAGATGCCACGTTTACAAGTGTACAGTACATTTGTGTAGAAAACTGCACTTAAACACACCTGTACTGTATATTATTTCTATAATGTTGCAGGGCAGACAGCTTTCTAGGAATGAAGTTAAGAACCACTGTGTTATGTGCTAGGAAAGAGCAGGTGACTCAATTATATATATATATATATATATATATATATATATATATCTTTTTCTTTTTTTTTTTTACTATTCCCTGGGCATACAGAGTACCATATTTAAGGTCTTTCAAACTCAAGACTCCTTAAGAGTCCTTTAGATCATCTTTATGAATAAGATATTACCAATTAGGCTGGGGATACACTACAGATAGGACTTGACTTCAGACAGGATTTTGGATAGCTTTCAAGTACACTCCCTGTATTTTCAGAATCTTTGAAGATGTTTAAAGTTGTGTAGTACGGGCCCAGCCTTATTGAACTTAATGGTGAAGATGTTCCAAAGATGGGTTTAGTTTGAGGACTTGACAATGTCTGGGGTGGTAACATTTATATTGCTCAAATTGATCGTACACTCCTTTCTGTGCTACAGAGCCAAACCTAACCATTCATGGGGCCCAAAGCAAAATTCTGCTAAGAGGGCATCCTACCTGTACCATGAGCCATTTTCTACTGATATATAGTAAGGCCTGAGTGGTCACCCCAGTGCTCCCACTACAATAGGTAGTCAACCAGAATGCCTATTACCGCTGCGCTCACCGCCGCAGAAAAATGACAGCGGCTAATGTATAATCCTTTCTCCCACATTCAAGAACTTGCTCTATCTGTCAGTAAATAAACAGATCAATACAGAATACAGAATGATGAATAAATAAACAATGTACAGTATATAAATCAAGAATATGTATTAAAAACCATATTAGCATTTATTGTCTATTCTATATTTTATATAATATTGATATATTTCTATATTTATCTTCACATGATACACTTTGTGTTCTTTGTGACTTCATTTATATTAAGCTTACACTGCGCTACTGTACATAACTAAACCTAGAATGAGAGACAGACTATGTAGGTTAATCGTTGTTTTGTTTTAAAAGTATGCACGGTTATTTGGATCTATAATGCCTGCACTGATTCTAACCCGAGGATGCTGCTGGGAAAGCACATTTCGGTGCATGAGAATTCACATGACGCACGTGATCTTTTACGAGCTGCAACCTAAACACCGGTGCCCGTTGGCATTTATGAAATGTAATAAATAGTTGTGCCATAACAGTTCACTCTAGTTCACAATGTCTATGTAAGGCCAACAAGCTCCTGTAACTAGCAAGACACAGACGGACCAAAAGGCAACTACCAGCTACAGTAGGTTAGCTAATGAGAGACATTTCTTCTGTTTTTTTGTGTCCTGAAGGAGTAGTGAGTGTACTGTATAGTAATGTCTAGATATGCTGTGCTCACTGGATAATAAATAAATAAATGAACAATTCTTCAAGTACTGTTCCATTTTTCATCTCTGACTGATACTGGACAAACCACTTAAACTGGAGACTCCTTCCATAAATGTTAAATACAATAAATGTCCTAAAGGAAACACCCCCCTTATCAACTATTATATGTTCTTCTTTGGTAAATAGCAACACAAGTTTTAATCTGTTAGTTGTTAGTCTTTGATGATGTGGAGCGCTCACCATAGCCGTGCCTGTGAATTAGCTGTTACTATGGACACAGGAACATATTAGAGTGAGCACATTAATATGAATCTATGATTTGATTACCGCCGGCACTATCGCCAGAGCTTATCATTAATCAACACCTCTGACATCTCCCAAGTAAGATTAGAGAATTTATCACCCCGGCATATAATACCTTTAAATGTTTCGTGCTGAACATCTTTAAGATGATTTGTTACACTAGGTGTGATAACATAATGTATGAACAGGGCAAACTTAACCATGAGGCTATTACCACTGGTCAAATTCTTCTCCTACAGAATAATAAGGGAGGGTCAACATACTGCAGCTGCCTGGGCTATATATACTGTATACTGTATATATAGTATATATATGTTAGTAGGTCCTGCTCTAAACTCTTCTTTACTGACCTTTAATGTGTGTATGTGCATGTGTGAGCTTTCTGGGTCTGATTCTGCTCACAAGACCAGAGGGCAGACACAGTACGCTCTCTAAACCCCTCCGTCCTCCCTACAGTCACCAAAAGCATGTGCATGCATACACACGCACACACATACACAGGCAGCTGTCACTGAGATTTCTCACTGAATCCGAGAAACTTCCCTCAAGCTCGACACACACACAAAAAACATCCCAAAGCATGCAACTATAGATAAAACACATATAGCATGCTGTGACTTACGAGCCTGATGTACGCTAACAAAAAGTCTGTTTTTTTTTTTTTTTTTTGCTTTTTATTCAATTAACCATTGGTTTTTGGATAGGATGCTTAGGATGTCCGTGTTGTCAGAAGCATGAGTACAGAAGAATGTAAAACTAAAAATGGAAGTAAAATTTTGAGCGAACTTTTAGATAATTTTCTCTTCCTCTCTCTCTCTCTCTCTCTCTCTCTCTCTCTCTCTGTCTTTGTCTCTGTCTCTCTCTCACACACATACACACATACAGTACACACAGCTACATAAAATCGTAATTGAAAATGTTGGCATAAATCAAGAATTGTGGCTACTGTGATTTTACCAGTGACGTGTGTTTTTGACGCTTGCCAGGTCTATTAATAGAGGTCTCAACATTGATATTTCCAATTTTGTGTGGGTATGTGTGTGGACACGTGCGGCCGCACCCTGAACTCTGTGCACTGTCAGTCCAAAACATGTGAAAGGCCACCAATCGATACACTTATTGGAACACAGCCTGTGGAAACTAACTGGAACTAAATAAGAGAAATGCGAAATGTTTGAATCTCCATCTGTTCCAATAAACACTTAATGAGAGCATTTCTGCATTTCATCACATGGACATTTTTGCGCTATTATAATCTTGATACGTGCTCAAATTCCATCCATATTCCTTTACATTTTTACTTCTAATTTCTTCTTAACTTGATTTTTTTAATTTATCATATTTTCCTTACATTCCCACTGCCTCCCTTCTTTCCTCTTTGATTATTATCAACGCAGCCTGCCGCACTCACAAGACTTTTTTTTTCAGTCTCAGCAATCACTTTGCAGAACATGCTCTCTTCCTCTCTCTCTCTCTCTCTCCCTCTCTCTCTCTCTCTCTCTGAAGCTCTCGTGAAGCCTCAACCCCCCAACATCACTGTTTCACTAATGTGAAGAGGCTCCTGTTGCTGTCCAGCCACTTGTCTGTACAGTACGTTGCTTCACATCCGTGTGTTCGGTGCAGCTTTAGCGCTCCTCCTCTCAGCTTGTGTGAATTATTTATGTCGGAGAGAGAAAATCACACGAGAAAAAACTAATTGAGAAAATCAAAAAGATGAGCGGCAGCTGGAGCTCTGGAGCATCTGCCAGGCGAGAGACGAACCTCTGAGCTTTACAAGCTCTCTCAACTGGAACAGATAAACATCAGCGTGTCGGAATACAGTAACAGTCCTCTGGTGCATTCCCTCTCTCCGAGTCAGGGGAGACTGCAAGTCTGAGAAGGGTAGACACCCGGGGTATGGGTTGATCCCCTTTCCGAGGAGACTGAGGGATGTGGAGGGCTTTGTCGGCTTTGGTGCTAGAGGTAACTCTTTGCCGGAGCACCTTGCTGGAGGTGGCGGTGGCGGTGGTGGCAAGTGCTGGAGAGCCGGAGAGCGGCGGTGGTTGCAGCCCGATGCGGTGCTGAGGATCATGGTCGTTTCTTTGGTGCTGAAGCTTCTGACCGAGCTGCTCCAGTGCTCTGCTCCCATGCCACTCTGCGAGCCTGGCACCACCAGCTGCTACTGCTGGGACCACAGCAATGCACCGCAGCTGTCTTCCGAAGGGAGAGAGGTGTGTTATCTACAGTATGTGTAATAGAGATGCTGGTATCTGAGTCTGCTTTTTTATTTTTATTATTATTTCGAACCGTGGCATTTACAGTAGATACATGTGAATACTATAGTATATATACTATAAGAAGACTTTTGATGATTTAAGAATAATCATTCAGAGATTCACATTTGTGAAGGTAAAGAATTGTATCTTGGCTGAATTCTCTTAACCCTTGTGCTATATTCCAGTCCTCTGCTGAGATCTTTGGCATTGCAACTTAATGTGGTTGCATGAATGTTTTACACACTCTAGAGACGGACTGTCCTTATTATATCTGTTAAGGCTTTTCAGCATAGCTCCTGCTCTTTTGAAATGTTTTCAGATTCCTCATCCACCCACTATGCACATTCATACTACCGGACAGTGTGGTATAACACAGTGTGACAACAAATGTGATTACACATTTTATGTCCATTGCCAATTGGCCTGCACTCTAAATAAGCAAGCAAGTTTCATTTAACTATATTTCTTGCCTTAAAAGGGACCTGTAGGTAGAACTAGAATGAATGTAAACCATTTCAATAAGTAGTCGAACACAGTAAAAATGCTAGGATGTTTTTGTTTTTATTTGAATATACAAACATCTACATTATTTATTTATTTTTGGTTGGAACAGACGAGAGGGGAAATGAGGTTGCTGCTGGAGTTGTTACATAAAGAACCATTTTTTATGTTTTTTTTTTTTATTTATAAATCATAAATAATTTTTAAGCATGTCACAATAAAATATTTATCCCATTTCTTTAATTTAATGTACAGAATTAAATTTTATTTAATATGAAGAAATAATTTTTGCACAGTACTGTACATTACTAAACATTGTATTAAAGATGCTTGAGCAGCTTGACCGGGTTAGCGGGTGATTTGCCGTTCCCAAATTTCCCGTAGTGTGTGAAGGAGCATGTGAGTATGTGTGAGTGTCCTATGATTGTATGATGATTATTAGTATTGGCACCCCATCCAGGTTGTACTCCACCTAATGCTCTTAGTCTTCTGAAATAGGCTCCAGGACCCCGAAACCCTGTATCCAGGAAAAAGCGTTGATGAGTGAGTGAGTCTTTGGAGTGTAAACAAAAAGAAACCCAAAATATTCCTCAGCTTTCCTTCTGGCAGAACTTTATATCTTAATCCTACCAAGTGTCCAAGTGGAACCTCGTGTGTAAGTGTTGATCACATCATTTTATTTAAAAAAAGGAAAAAATTTAAAGAAGCATTTTTTTTTACGAGAGTACCAGTATGTAGAAAATGTATGTACAGTAAATGTACATGATCAGGTTCCAGACAGACCCTTGAAGTGAAGTGTACCGCACCTTCTCACGCTGTTTGGTGCAAAAGCAATTTACTCTGAAACTCAGAGACAGAGAAATATGAGCAGAAATGATCAGTACGATGAGGATAAATGAGACATTGAGAGACATTTTGACTGCTACCCTGTTGCTGCCAAAAATAAATTCCATGATTGTACAACTTTTTTCCAGTCCAAAGTGGCATGGCCACCAGAGCATACAACATTCCCTATGTCAATCTCAACCTCTCTAGAAAAGGGCATGGCTGTCACACACTCGCTGAGAGTGCTTAGCTTGTTAAATGTGTGACCTTTGTGCTGAGTGGCTTAGAACTAATCACATGTTACATATTTATGTATGCTTTTATTCACACTCTGTCCACTTTAACAGCAACATGTATAGGCTTGCGCATGCTTGCAGTTGTCTAATTTGTCAATCATGTGGCTTTGACACAATGCATAAAATCATACAGATAACAAGTTAATGCAGTAATGAATAATTTTCACATCAAACAACAGGATGGGGAAAGAATTATGATGTCAGTGACTTTGGCATGAGTGTTGGTGCTCAATGGGATGGATTGAATATTTTAGAAATACATGGATCTACTGGGTGTATTTTCATGCACAACATTCTCTAGAGTGCCTGAAAAAAAAACATTGTGGATGACGGAGGTTAGAGCAAAACGGGCAGACTCGGTTGAGCTGACTTGAACTCTACTGTAACTGTAACTAAACAGCATAACCACTCGCAACTGTGATGAGCAGAATGGTATACATTAAATTGAAGCAGATCAGCTACAAGAGCAGAAAAAGAATAAGAAGCGTAAGTACAGTTATATAAGAACAAGATAGTTCAGGGTTTTTTTTTGGTCCAAGTCTATCTTAAGGTGCATATGAGTACACTACAATAGTCATTGGTACTGTAGTTGAAAGTTTTCTTGCTCTGCACACTGAATATGAAGTTTGTCAACCAGGAACGTGAGTACAATGTAAGTAACTGGAGCCAAATTCCACAACCATCGTTCCGTGCAAAAATGCATTCCAAAGTCCAGCTGAGACTCAGTCTATTTAGACTATGGCTAAATTGAAAGAAAATAGTTACATTTATACTAAATACTGTACACCATAACTTTGAAAGATAGCTTAATTTAGATCAGTGGGACTGCAAAAGTTTTATATGAGTCTCAGCTGAATTTTGGAACGCATTTTTACAAGGAACGAGGGTTGTGGAATTTTACCCTAAATGCTTACATCGTACTCATCTTCTGAGTGACTAAATTCACGGTTGGTGTGCGGAGCAGGAAAATCTATAACGACGAGTATGGTAATCTACCTTTAGCCACATCAATTTTGATTTAAGACAGATTTAAAAAAAAATCCAAATTATGTCCTTATTGTGGCATATTGATTGTTGCCAGTAATGTTGTTGAATTCAGCCGCAAGAGCATTAGTGAGGTCAGACTGGGCAGGGAGAACTGGCATTTAGTCTGTGCTGCAGTTTATTCTAAAGGTGTTCAGTGGGGTTGAAGACAGGGCTCAGTTCAGGCAACTCATGTTATTTTGGTCCAATCTGGGCTACCCCTGTCTTCATGGAGCTCACTTTGTGCACAGGGGTATTGTCATGCTGACACATGTTTGAGGGTCTTAGTTCCAGTAAAGAGAATTCTTCAGAGTGCAACGACAATCTAGACAACTGAGTGGTTCTGACTTTGTGGCTCTGACAGTTTGGGAAGGAACCACAAACCTTTGATAAAGAAGAACAAGGCAAAAAAGTTGTTTTTTTGCCTTGCTTGCTTTGCATTTATCAGAGAATAAATACCTTTTAATATATTGTTTAGGTGGTTTTGGATAATTCTGTTAAACATTCTTTTTTTTTCTGGCTGACCTTCTGAAATAGTGGGGAAAAAACGAAATTGATTTTTTTTTTGGGGGGCGAAGCAGTTTTTGTATTAAATTGTATTGCCAGCTTCTGACTTGAAATGACATTTAACTTTTTCCCAGGCTCTCGTTGATGCTCTTTATACCTATCAGACAAAATGCCCCCGAGAGGTCTTTTTTTTTTTTTTTTACTTTGGCTGAGGATGATTTTAAATGTCATGCGATGACCATATTGACTAAAATGAATGGCTGTCTGTTAAACTGGACGCCACCTAATGCTGACCTGATTATGACTTTAGAGATTTCCATGTGACTGGTCACAGGAGAGAGGAATTCATGTGCACTGAGGGCATGTGTTTTCTTCAGTCCACAGCCTCCTGCTGCAGAGGTGGCTGTCTCAGTCCCGATGGGAGATGAGGTTATACATAAATACATGTGTAAACACGCAAAAGCATAAGGATTGGTCCTAGGAGTAATTGCAATCTTTCTCTCACTTCTTCAGGCAGCTGTCGCATATTCAATTCAATTCAATTCAATTTTATTTGTATAGCGCTTTTAACAATTGTCATTGTCGCAAAGCAGCTTCACACAA
>JAQQZT010000033.1:26145131-26162928 GCA_030068275.1 Clarias platycephalus | reverse complement strand
ATCAATTGAGGCAGCCTTGTTGACTGTTGGTTTCTGTTTAAAAGAGACCTGACCTTCCAAAGATCATCCTCTTTTTTCTGGTCATCCAGGATGGCAAGGTCATTGGATAGACTGGCGAAGTTTTAAAAAAATGTGTCCCTGGTTATCGCATTGGCAGTAATGGACTTTCTGTAATGCCCAATACATATGAAGCTTAGTGTATTTGAGGGCAAGGGTTGAAAATGGGATAAGGCAAGTCCCACTGTCCCCTACAAAGGACATGGAGTAAAATTAACATGCCCGTGTTTGAAATAAAGGCCACAGTATCATGTCCCCTACAGAGGACAAAAATTAATTGCTGGGTCTCAGGAGGATATACTGTATGAAAAGTTTCCCAGTAAAATATGATCATTTATAGAAACTTTTCAAACTTTTTTCAAATGAAAATTTTCAAGAAGTATTTTGTGTGTGTGTTGTTTAAGTCATAATGGTGAGAAGCACAAATGTCAAAATTGTCTGTTAAAATCGCTTTGGTTTTATCAGTGTGAACTGTGTGTGATTTTGTAAAAAAATTTATATCCCTATTTCCCATTTCTTTATTCACAATTTATGCATGTGTTTCGACAGGTGCTATCACTAGGCGCCGATGTCCTTCCCGAATACAAACTCCAGGCACCACGCATCCACAAGTGGACCGTACTGCACTACAGCCCCTTCAAGGCTGTGTGGGACTGGCTGATTCTGCTGCTGGTGATCTACACTGCCATCGTAACACCATACAGTGCTGCCTTCCTGCTTGGCTCGGAGAAGGAGAACGATACCTGCACGTATTGCAAGCCGCTCAACAACGTGGACCTTGTTGTCGACATCATGTTCATCATTGACATCCTCATCAATTTTCGTACCACTTACGTCAATGCCAATGATGAGGTGGTGAGCCACCCACTGCGCATCGCTGTGCACTACTTCAAAGGCTGGTTCCTCATCGACATGGTGGCTGCCATTCCCTTCGACCTGCTCATCTATGACAACGGCGAGGAGGTGAGTGCATCCTTAACTCCCAAACAGATCAATAATACCTCTGTAATACGTAGTAGTAACCCGAATCAGGAATATAAGCCTGAATATTTCTGATGCGGGTTACTACAGTTTTATTTTAATTACTAAATAATAATGACTATATATGAGTTATAGAAAAGGTTAACATTTTCAAGTAATTGTAATCTATTACTGTATTATTTTGTTGTATTCGTACAGTATTTTGCTCAATTATTGAAATTTGCACTCACTCTCTATACCACTTATCCTGTACATGGTCACGGAGTATCCCAGGGGACTTGGAGCACTAGGCAGGGTACACCCTGGAATGGGGTGCTATTCCATTGCAGGGCATAAGCACACACACACAAACACGCACACACACACACACACACACACACACACACACACCAATCAACCTAATCTTTTGGTGTCTACAAATGTCTTTGGACTATGGGAGGAAACCAGAGTACCCGGAGGAAGCCCACCAAGCACGGGGAGAACATGCAAACTCCATGCACTCAGACCTGAGACAGGAGACGAACCCTTGACTCTGGGGGGATGATGTCACAGTTCTAACCACTATGCCACTACGCTGTCACTTGGAAATTAAAATTTTGTTTCTACTTTTGTGGTTTCTTCAAACAATTTTAATTGTTGTCAGTTTTATGTTGCAAATCAAGCTCATGAAGTTGTCATGTATGTGGTTCCTCGCCCATCTAGGGTCATATTAAAAAAAAAATACAGGCAAAGTTAAAGACACTATTATTATTATTATTATTATTATTATTATTATTATTATTAGTCACCCAATTAATTAATTTATTTATTTATTTGTTTGTTTATTTATTTTTTATTTATAAAAAAAATAATGTTTATTTATTTTTACAAACCAAAATATATTAAATATTTTTATTTCAAGTTAAAGACATTATTATATTATTATTATTATTAGTCACTCAAATTAATTAGTAAATGTATTTATTTATTTATTTATTTTCACAAACATATTTTTCTGGATTGTGGAGTTACGGGGTGACAGTATGGATTAGACCATGACTGATTTGAACACTGTCATGTTTTATTATTGTATGCTTGTGAGGGAAGAATTTTAGCTTTCAGCACCAAGGCTGCACGTGTTTGTGCCCTGAGGAAAAAGAAATAGGCTGCATGCCTCTAATCTTGTCGAGATTTATTTGCTTCATTGATATATTGACCCTTGTGATATGTGTAATCACCAGGTTTGAACATTACTCTGTGTCAACACGTGTAGAACTCAGGAGAATATTTATGTCTCATAGTATATCACCCAACATGCCTCATTCACAAAGGGTATAACTCTCTCTCTCTCTCTCTCTCTCTCTGTCTGTCTGTCTGTCTGTCTGCCTCTCACTCATTAATTCCTCCTAAAAAACACTTAGCATGTCATTTATTAGGGCAATGCTAATAAACACAGAGCGGAAGGTTAATCGCCAGCCCTACATGGTGAACTAAGGCGAAGGCATAATCACAGTGCATGATAGATGGTACAGTAAAGATCAAGACTGAGAAAATACTAATAATAATACAGCAATTACCAGCAAAACCTGGCCTACAAAAAAAAGCCTACAAGAGTTTATACTGTATATGATTAGAGTTCAATGCATGTTTAAATCAAAGGTGTTGATTAATTACAATATAAGTTAAATAAATTTAAATATTAAGCAAGTTCCAGCTGTAACATAAATTATATATCGTATACTATATATTAAAATACACTCACTAATAAGTTATCATTCTTATAGTATCAGCTCATTTAGAGGGGCCTGTATGCTGCACATAGCTTAGCTTAGATACCACAGGAACCACACATGAAAACTAGGGAGTTAGTAACATGCTCTGAAATGACAGCTGTGACTTGCTCATCAAGCCTGATGGAACACTCGACCACTTTGACGAGCCTGGGAAATCAATATTTGAAACCTCATAGCAGAAGTACTAAAACTATATGGCATGAGCTGTTAACAGCCTGGTGGTATCCGTACCTGATTGGATTGGCACGTTGCACCATACAGCACAGTGAAATGATTATTTTTTTGCATATCCCAGATACAGTAGGTACAGTAGCTAGGGTCAGAGCACAGGGTCAGCTAGGATGCAGCGCCCCTAGAGCAGACAGGGTTAAGAGACTTGCTCAAGGGCTCAACAGTGGAAGCCTGGCGGTGCCGAGGCTTGAACCCCTGAATCTCCGATCAGTAACCCAGTAACCCAGTCAAATAACCGATTGAGCCACCATCGGCCTGCAAAAACTTATGACAATGTAAACTTCTCAGTAACAGAGTAGACAAGCCTTTTCATGGTTTTCGTGTAACAACTATGGTACAAGTATTATGTAATTGTATTGATGTGGTTCCTTCATTCCTTCCTTTTTTTTTTGAACAGCGAGCAACTGTAGCAAAGCGATTTCCATTTTGGGAATTCAAAAGTTCTTTTGTTAAATAACCTATTTGTTACACTTAAATTTGAATTTTTGATTTGTTTAAGTAGCATTTTTTATTTTGCTGTTTTTCATCCTGACTTAACCATTCACTGTATTTCTGAATCTCTTCCATTTCCTTTGCCTTCAAGACAACCACTCTAATCGGACTGCTGAAGACGGCACGGCTCTTGAGGCTTGTTCGAGTGGCCCGGAAATTGGACCGCTACTCGGAATACGGTGCAGCTGTGCTCTTCCTACTCATGTGCACTTTTGCGCTAATTGCTCACTGGTTGGCCTGCATCTGGTACGCCATTGGAAACGTAGAACGCAACGGTGCCATCGGATGGCTCCATACGCTCGGGGATCAGCTCGGGAAACCCTACAATATCTCCATTGTCAGCTCAGGACCCAGCATTAAGGACAAATATGTGACTGCTCTTTATTTCACCTTCAGCAGCTTGACCAGTGTAGGATTTGGCAATGTCTCACCTAACACCAACTTAGAGAAGATCTTCTCCATCTGCGTCATGCTGATTGGATGTGAGTATCAGTGATATAATTTTGTTCTTGGGACGTGATGCATATTGTATTTATATATAGTATAAGAACCTTTCATGTCACATACAGTATGAATAAAATACAGTTAAAAAATGGTTACTTTAGATATCCCAAGGTCAGAGTGTAGGGTCAGCTATTATAAGGGTCCTATGGATTTGAGAGGGTTAAGGGCCTTGCTTAAGGACCCAAAAATGGCAGCTTGATGGTTCTTGAGTTTAAATTCTCATGAATGTTAAACTGGAACAATTTGCTAACAAATGCTATGGATATATCGAAAATTCATACCAAATAGATTACTTATTTTAAGTATAATGCCTTAACCTAAGCACTAGGCTCCTCGTAGTGTGGCATAAACTGGCACATACTCTCACAATACTTTTCAAGTCAAGTCATGTCAGCTGCATTCATATCTTCATTCTTGCAGAAGCATCTATTTTTGTTTTAGGCAAATACCCCCTTGAGGGATTATGTAATATGAACTGTGTTTAAATAGTTGTCGTGCAAATAGGAAGAAGGACGTTTGAAAAAAAACTTGTCACCTATTCTTATTGAAATGGCACAATATGTCTAAGAGCTGTCCTTTTTTTTTTCAATTATATCTTTCTAGCCCTCATGTATGCCAGTATCTTTGGGAATGTGTCAGCCATCATACAGCGGCTGTACTCAGGTACGGCACGCTATCACACTCAGATGCTCCGGGTCAGAGAGTTTATTCGCTTCCACCAAATTCCCAACCCGCTCAGACAGAGACTGGAGGAGTATTTCCAACACGCCTGGTCCTACACTAATGGAATTGACATGAATGCGGTGAGTCACGCACGATCGAATGTGTGCTATTATGTGTTAGGTTTGGTGTGATAATTAGATAAATGCCTGTTAATATTACTATAATTTGCTTTGAAGATTAGGATGATTACTCAGTGTTCCTTTCCACTTGCAGCTTGCCTCCTACAGTGGTGGCCAAAAGCACTGAGGCAAAAGTGAAATTTTATGTTTTAATGACAATCTCAAATTTTGATCTATAATGACAGTGAAGATAATAGGAATAATTTGTTATTTTATGCAATGAAATTGCTATACCACAATCAATATGTAGGTCTTTATTCATCAAAACCTGCTGGATCTGTCTGCGCTTAGAGTCAAAAAGATGTCTTCAGTACTCTAGGGGGTTACCCACCCACTCAATCCATGCCTGCGTGATTGCTTCCTGAACATCACGGTCATGCTACCTGATACCGCCCAAATGAGGATGGGTTCCCTGTTGAGTCTGGCTCTTCACAAGATTTCGTCCTATTGTCACCTCAGGGAGTTTCTTCTTGCCCCCGTCGCCCGCGGCTTGCTCATCACAAAAAGGCTGATAATTTCAACTTATACCTTCTTCTCTACAGTTTTTTAATACTGTAAAGTGACTTTGCGACAGCGAAAAACCGTTAAACATGCTATACAAATACAACTGAAATGAATTGAATTGAATGTACAGAAGACGCTTTGCTGTCTGCTACTTCCTTCTTCATTATTGTCTAACAGTTTTCTATCGGGTTTAGGTCTGGAGATGACTTAAACCCAGAAGCCAAATTGTTTAACTTGTCACATTGCCAGTTTTTCAATAGCACAACTTTTCAGCCAAAACTATTGTAATTAGTGCAATCACCTGCTTTGTGCGAGCGAGAACTGTAATACAGTAGATAGCATATGCCCTAATCCTTTTTTCCCCCACCGCTGTAAGTTTAATTTCACCAAAAAAACATATTTTGATTATACATTAAGCAAGACGAGACAGATTTAATCTTGGTGCTATAATTACTGCTCTTCCAATGCAATGTTTTGCTAGTTCCTTTTCCAGTTTTGGTGGTTAAATACTGTAACAAGGCCAAAGGAAGTAAATGGTAATGTCAGTATATGCTCTGTTCCATTATATTCACTTATTACTGTATATTCTTCATTATGTTTTGGTGAAAACCTTTTGTATGGGAGAGTGAACACTGCTGAATTCTGAATTTGTCTGCCTGAAACTGGGTCCTCGCTTCCGCCACATTCAGTGCCTCATTACTAATAATGAGGAAATATGGCAAACTCTGATATTCCAGAAACGGAAGGACACTTTGTGATGAGGAAGAGGCTGACAAGATGGACGACCTTAGGCAGAAATAGCATGGTGTGACCGATTTTGACTAATCATCTGAGAATGGGTTAAAGGTTGATGAGGGCGTTGCTATACTGTCTCTGGCCTGAAGTACTAAGGCTCTGTGCAGTGCACTTCAAAATGTTCTGACTTTATATTTAGCTCTTTGTTAATGCACAGTTGGCAGTGATTGCAACAATAGGTTTTTTTTTTGTGTGATTCTACAAGCTTAAGGACATTTGACCATCCCTTACTGGAGAACATCTCAAGATCTGTCAGGTTGAATTGGAAACTTGGTGGATTTTTTCAGAATTAAGAGATGTTTATTCAGGTTCAAGTCCATTTTTCAAAGATTTATCCTAAAGCCACTTCTGTACTGGATTATTTGTTTGGTTTTGTGCCATTGGTGTGTTCAAAGACCAGCCTTTCCCCAAGTTCGAGCTCCTGATTGCTCTTGAGCAGTCCAGGCTTTAATTGGACTGCTCAAAGACATTAATAGGTTTCTCCTAAAGCCATTTTTTTGTTGTATATTGCAGTTGGATTATTGCTCACTGTTGGAAGATGAAACTTTTGCCTTAATTGGATATCATGGGAGTTGTTAAAGGTTCTCCATACTGTATTTCCTTAAACATATAATTGTACTTTGATTCATTCATCTGTCTCTTAATCGAGACTCCCAATATATCCAAAAATATCTCAGTTGTACTGCCACTGTACACCTTGCTTCACAATATTGATGGAATTGGACAGGTTTTATTTTTCTTTTGACACTCCTGTTCAATGATTTCAAACCAAGATTTGAGAGTCCTGCAAGTGGGCTTTCATGTCTCTTTTTACAGAAATAAAGCCTCTGGCTGGTCACTCTACTAAACATCTGATTGGTTTGAGTGAGTGCTGGAGAAATGGTTATCCTTCTTGCCTCCCATTCTCCAAATAGGTCTTCTGGTGTTCTATTAGAGTCACTTCTCTTCTGGTTTCTCAGGTTGAATTCAGCTCCAGGAATAGTCTTGGCATTTTTGAATGACTTCCTCTTAAGAAAGAAAGCCTCTGTGATTATTAGGATCTTCAAAGATCCTACTGAGAAACGTTTTGCATCTCCAGACATGCACTCATCTGTCAAGATTTATATCATTCTCAATCATGTTCAATCAACTAGGTTTACAACATCCGACATGGTAATCAGTGGTGGCACGGTGCCGCACAGCCCCAGGGTGTCTGGTTTAATTCTTGGCTCAGGTTGCTTCTTGCATGTTCTTCTTGTGTCTGCATGGGTTTCTTCATGGTACACCATTTCCTTTCACTGGTCCAAAAATATATATAGGCTTTTGACTATGGTGAATTGTATGTGCATGGTGTCCTCCAACATATTAGGAAATTTTTAAAGTGTCTAAATAATTCATGAATACATTATATATTTTATATGTATATACTAAATATGATCTTATGTTAGTGTAAACTCTAGTGACTGTGGCCTCAGCTTTGTGTACTGTTTCCACTGTTTTCCATTGTTACCCTAATAGCTTTTGTGTACAGTACATTTTAACTCTTTCTTTGTCATACTTCCAGGTACTAAAAGGCTTTCCTGAGTGTCTACAGGCAGATATATGTCTGCACCTGAACCGGACCCTGCTGCAGAACTGCAAAGCTTTTAAAGGAAGCACTAAAGGTTGTCTGCGAGCCCTGGCCATGAAATTTAAAACCACTCACGCCCCACCGGGTGATACGCTGGTCCATGCGGGAGATGTGCTCTCAGCCCTTTACTTCATTTCCAGGGGATCTATTGAAATACTTCGTGGAGATGTGGTGGTAGCCATCTTAGGTAAATACCAATATAGATCAAAATATAGGTTTAAAAAAAATTCTCTTCAGTAGTGATTTTATTCTTTGACTAGTTTGATGGAGTAAAACTAATTGGCAGTGCATGGTTAATAATTAGGAGAAGCAGATTTAGACATTTTGAAAACTTGCATTACCACGTGTAGGGCAAGACACAGTACGGAAATATTTTACTGCCATCTGCTGGATGTGAAATGAAAATGTATTATTTACTCAACCTTTATATGAGCTATAGCAGCAAAACTGTACAAATAAATGTACAATTTACTATGCATACACCTAAAAGTTTTCCTTATATTGTGGTTATATTTTTTCCACAGGAAAGAATGATATATTTGGTGAACCCATCAACCTGTATGCACGACCAGGCAAGTCGAACGCTGATGTCAGGGCTCTCACCTACTGTGACTTGCATAAGATCCAGAGAGAGGATGTACTGGAAGTTCTGGACATGTATCCAGAGTTCTCAGATCATTTCTGGAGTAACTTGGAGATCACCTTCAACCTGAGAGATGTAAGCGATATACTGAGCAATTCTGTTATCAACTCTCTCTCTCTCTTTCTCCCTCTCAGTTATGCTAATACATAAACTATATGGTCAAAAGGTTTATGGTCACATGACAATGCCCCTGTGCACAAAGCAAGCTCTGTTCAAGCAATGCTAACTGCACCCCAGGCATTTTCCCCCAACATCAGTCCCTGACTTTAGTAATACTGTTGTGGTTAGATGAGCACAAATCCTTACAGCAAGCCTCCAAAATCTAATGGAATGTATTATTCCAGAAGAATGGAGTAAATATGGACTAAATTTGGAACCCTGTGTTTAAAAAAGCATATATGGCTCTGATGGTCATACAGTATGTCCACAAACTTTATGCTACTAAGGGTGCCATTATTTATAGTTCACAACCTTAAAAGCATTAGTACTGTGTGGGAATGTGGGAGCTTAGAAAAAACAAATGCTTTTATCAGTAGTATCCGTTCTATCAAGTGAATGTGGTCAGCCGTTGTTGATTTGTCACCATAATGATACGAGCCCTGTTACCGCAGACCAACATGATTCCTGGGTCTCCAAGCAGCGATGATTCAGACTGTACTGGCTTTAACAAGCTTCGCAAAAGAAAGCTTTCCTTCCGGCGGCGAACAGAAAAAGGTACCGGTGATAGTGATAAATATAAGAATCATTTATATCTCATTTATATTTGCCCACATTTTGCCTTGTCTTGGTGAACCATCAGTCCGTATCTAATATTGTTCCTGTCTTTTGTCAGATGACGCAGACGCAGGAGAGATCAAGAAAAACCAGAAGCCAGTGCGGCGTAATAGAAAACAGGCCAGGAGTAATCAGAATGAGGGACTGAAACCAGACTTCGGGGGGCCTCGGAGTTCAATCTCTTCCCACTCCAGCGGTGATGAAGGGGAGGATCTTGTTCATACACGCTCCACTATGCCAACCACGTTATTGGAGATCTCTCAAGCCCAAGGCACCTCTATGATCTTTACTGACAATCCTGAGGGGGAAGCAGATCCTAAAACAGGCAACACCTGCAATGCTCTGTCAGGTAAAATCAAACCAATTCACCAAGAAATTGGGCAAAACACCAAGGAAATGCAGTAACTGTGGTTGTAATATGTAGGCTTAGGCTGTATTTGTCTTCCCTGCCAATTCAAATACTCCTTACTTTTCTATATAAGTTCATTCTATCCTAATTTGCAATAGAAAATGGATCAAGCTAAGACTTTAACGGGACTTTAGAGAAACTGGCCCTACAGTTGTACCGATAAAGAAGAAAAATAAACGTATCTTTCCTGCCGAGTGTGCCTCTTCTGAGGGCAATAACATCATTTCCTGTTAGACACTCTATCTGTGATTGTCATCTGAGAGCTTGCCATGCACTTTAATTAGGATATTCCTGTAAGATAAAGCTGCGCACAAGTGTCTTTTCAGTCTTTTAGTATTTTTAACAAGATTTTTGCATTTTGATTTTGACATAATTATTAATCTAATATAATCTAATTCAGTTTGCAAACTGTATAAAGTAACAGAACTTATACAGAGTAAGGTTTGAGTACAGAATAAGAAATATTAACATGTATTCAGTCTGTTTAAACTTGCCAATGTTACAATTTTTGATATTTTTTTTCTCCCCTAGGTGCACTCTCAGGTGTGTCCAACATCTTTAGTTTCTGGGGTGAGAGTCGGGGCCGTCAGTATCAGGAGCTGCCGCGGGGTAATCTCCCATCACCTCCACCTCAGCACAACACACCTTTACATAGCATCTCAAGACAGCAGCGGAGCCAACTGGAGAACAGGCTGGACATGCTGCAGACGCAGCTTAACAGGTCAGAGGCGCAGAACTGTACATGGCGCTGTACATGATGGGGGTTACAGAGCATCGCTTTGCATCACTTTTTAAGAAAAGTTTGTATGGTATCAATTACGTACGAGTTCAGCTTTATCAGTTATGAGGTCCAGTACTGGGGATTATGCAGCAACAACAGCCAATGTTTTTCTTCCCTAAGGGCAGCTCAGCTAAAGTGGGAAAATGGGCAGTTTCTTGGGCAACTGTAGTTCTGCCCTACTGTATGGACATTCATACTGTATCACAGATCAAAAAATGAACCACTTCTTATATTTTGAATGCCTTTATATTTTGCATGTCGTTAACCCAAAACTATTTTAGAAGTTGTTTCAACATAAATGACACTGTTCCTCCAATAAGCATCTAGAATTGTTGAAAGAGGAATAATCAAATACTCAAAAAAAGACCCCAGTAATGTTTAGTATGGTATGCTCGCATTAATACAATACAACATGCCTGTTAAAAGATGCCATGACTTCTAATATTGCTCATGTTTTAACTGCTTTGGAGACATTTAAGTGTATTATTTATTTAGCTACTGGGGTAACACAACTGTATCTGTTGTGTTACCTCATACAGCAATATACTGTAGCATGACTTACTGTATTCCGGATGTATTTTTTTTTTATTACTTGTTTATTAATTTAATTAATTACACACTTACTACTCAAACCAGATGAAAAAATAATCACCTATTCATAGAACACATTATGTTCAATTCAATAGGAAGAGAGTTGTTCAAGTCAAACCAGGACTTTTGATTGCACAGAACACATTTATGAAAGTAAAAACCACCTTAATTTCTGTATATAATCCCCTGCTACACTAATGCATTTATCCAAGCGTTTCACTACTGCTTGGATACCATCAAGGTACCAAAAGTTTTCTCTGTATGCCTAAGCCATGAACTGGCTGCCTGCTTCACATCTGAAAAACTGGCCTCCCAGGAACTCCTTTAATGGCCCAAACATTTGGAAATAGCTTGTAACAAGGTACAGGGATGCGGAAATACCCCTCAATTGAGTTATGTGCAAGTGGGGTTTGTGAATGATAGGGGGTACAGTTCCACCAGACAGATGCATCTCTTCCAGAAGTTGGTGACAAGTTATTAGGATCAGACGGTCCACTCACTGAATGTTCGTCAGAGCCAAGATCATTGTTGATGGACATATGGACTTCTTTAAAACCATTTAAATGCTTTACTGCAGTCTCATCACCGTACTGTCACAGTTTTATGCTCTTATTTAGTTTTATGCTCTTATTCACAGGAAATTTCATCACAAGTTCCAGTTTGATTTAAATGCCTGTCTTATATTCCTATATTCGTACGTCCCTATTCCCGACAGAGGAAGATGATGACTATAAACTGAGAGAATGAATGATAATGAGAATAAAACTAGGTATACTGAGAATTAGTTAAGATCGAAAGTAAATGTCAAAAATGTGTGTATGTATTTTCCAGGTTGGAGACCCGTATGTCCACCGACATTAGTGCAATCATGCAGTTGCTTCAGAGGCAGATGACGATGGTACCTCCAGCCTACAGCACAGTGTCCTCACCTCCACAGGTCTCGCTGTACCTCGCCTCAAGCCCGGGTCCTGAAGAGTCACTCATCCAGACCGTCACGCCTATGGAGTCTTCACTCTCACAGGTCTGTTTTTTTTTTTTTTTGAGGAAGATCATGCTCTTAATCATTCACATATACAGTAACCATAAAACATTACCATTTTCATATTTTACAATACTGTTTTTTTTTGCACAAAAAAACTGTGCAACGATAGTTTCAACAATTTACGGTTTAAGGGCCTTTATCGCAAGGGTTACTAAACTCTAGGGTTTAGTACAGTTTTTTGTACAGTACCTTTAGTTATAGAAATAGTGATCTACAGAAAAAGTGTTGAGGATTACCCAAACGGACATGCAGAATACTCCTTAGGTTGTCTATAAAACTCGTTTTTAAACTCCATAAGAGGTTTTTAGGTTGCCTTCATGAAAATACAATACTGGTAATTAGTCTGTGAAGACGCTCTGGGGCATTTGTAGCTCAGTGGTGGGATTCTCACATGCCATGTGTTATGCCCAGGTTCGATTTCCAGCCAGGGCCCCAAACCAGCCACTAAGGGCATCCTTAGAGGCAGACCATGTGTCAGGAAGAGCATTCAGCATAAAACCTGTGCCAAATTAAAATGTGTGTATTGGATGGTCTTCTGTGGTAACCCCTTAATGGGAACAGCCAAAAGAACAACAAAAACAGTTATTCCTGTGATATGACTTAGGAATGAGCTTTTTAGAAAATGAGTTGTAAACATTTCTGGGGTATCTAAACTTTTAACAGATACCTTCCTAAAGACATCCCTAATACTGTAGGTCTGAAGACCTTGTGCACTCCTATCTGTGACTAATGCGATAAATAGACTTTACGGACAGCTGTTGTATAGTACATTGACTCTATTTTGTTGAACAAAAATCCTTCTGTTCTTATACTATTGTCCTGAAGGCACATTATTTTGCACAACTGTCATCTCATCCACCTGCTCAATCACCATGGTGGTTTCTATGGCACTGATTTAAATGTATTAGGTATAGTTGCGGGGATTTATGATTGAAGAAATGAAGATAAAATACTCTGGTTAAGCCAGCTGTTCTTCCTGAAAACACAGTTAATGTAGCCACACAGAAAATTCAATAAAAAAAACCTGAAGTGACCTGCTACAGCATAGCAACTTAGCTTTGTTAACTGCTGTAGGGAATTTAAGAACAATAGTTCCTGGGCAGAAGACAAAGCGAAATGTCTGATAGCACTTTGGGGGACGCATCTGTACAGGCAAAGCTAGAGGGGCTGTAAAGAGACAGGGGAGGAAGCATAGTGCTGCATGAGAGCCTCCAGTGTCGTTACCACGGCAACCAATGCTGATAGGTTGACAACATGTTGGATTTGGACTGCCAGTCTGCATAGGGTCAGATCTGATCTGATCACTTCGACAGTCAGTTCTAAAGATCAGATTTGTGTGCATAGAGACAGGTGGGCTACAGTCAGGCTTTGTACACCTATAGTGTGTCCCTAGATGAGAGGTATTCATGATAGAATAACTAATGAATCTTGATATAAAACTGTGTACTGTAACTAATAAAGTGGGCACCTGGTTTATACAGTATGAATGGGATAACAATACATTTAGTCTTGCTTTTTAATTAGATTTATTGTTTATGCTTTATCCAGATTCAGGACTTTGAGGAATTCCCTGCCAAGTCATGCGAGTCTCTTCACGGCATGACGGAGCCTTTGCTTAGCCCAGAAGCTGCCCCCCTGCAGACTGTGTCAAGCCTGGACCACAACGCTGAGCCTCCAGACCCCGACACTCAGCGGCGTTTCTCCCTCCAGGAACCACAAGCACCTCTGGACTCACGGACACCGCAAAGACACAGCTCCGATCCCGGGAGCTAGGGAGGAAGGGAAAGAGGAAAGACAAGGGAACAGTGACTGATGAGATCAACCACAGATGCGAAGAGGCTCCTCATTTTCCTGCCTCTCTCACTTCTTATCAATCTTTCAAACTCTTTCTCTTCCTCATGCATCTCATGGGGCTGGGGGAGGGAGTTTCTCTTCCCTTCATTCCTGCTTTTGCACTGAGTTAGGTAGGGGTGTGACTGGAGGGATGAGATAAGACACGTGCATATGCTGGAACTGGAGGAGGACTGTCACAGTTCGAATCTACAGGATTTACAGACAATAATCCACTGAGTGCAACACGAGGATGGAGGATCTTTTTAAATATGCTTAAAATGTCCTTGAGACTGGTGGAAACACTACCAAGCTGACTTAAAAAAGGAAAAAAAAAAATATCATAAAGAGCAGTGCAGGTAAGGAAGGGTGTTCACCCTTTCGGCTTTTGATAAAAAAAACAAAAGCGTAATCCACCCAAAGGAAGGCGTCCACGTTCAATTTGTCCCTTTACTACTGTTATCCAGTATTGGATTAATATGTATGAATAATAATGAAAATAATAATCGAAGTAGCCATCATGTCTTGCACTGAAATTTTGCAGAATCTTTATCTATATTACGTCCGCAGCGCTTCCAAAGTTAAAACGAAAAAAAAAAAAAAAAAGGAAAAAAAACCTAAATACTTCCTAAACTTTTTAGTGTTAGCTGGCCTAACAGAAACAAACACCTTGTGTGATCTGTCTATTCTGTCCTGTCGTTCTGCCTCTTTCTCCCATCATGTCTGTGCTTTAACGCGTACTGCAAAGCAAGCACATACTTTAATAGATCACCTGGTTTGCATTAGGGGTAAATTCAATGTGTCTAAAGCCATGTCATAACTGAACATATCAACGTTTTTGTGCATCGCAGGATATAGTGTGGCTTAATTGATAAATCAAGCATAATAAATGTGTCTGTATTAAACCCTGCATGATGTCAGGTTCATCAACTCGTTTGTCCAAGTTTGCATTGGTTAAAAGTTTCATTAAAAAAATATTAGATTTATACTTATTATATTTTTAGGGACATCCTGGTTTATTAGCAATATGTAACCCTAGAACCCACAACCTCACGGTAATATATTTCTCCTTTGGATAAGACTGCACTGCAGGAAAAAAAAATCAGTTGCTTTACCCAAATATATGTAACGTGAGTACATGTGTAAGATACTGTATGCAGTAAATATAATTAATAATTGAATTGCTTACAGTACAGCAACTGACGTGCACTGTATAGCACATTTAAAAATAATAATAATAATAATAATAAGCTTAGCAGGTCCATCAAGATGAAGACTGCTGCATAAGATTCTTCAGGTAGCAGAACATTTTGCTCTGGGAAATAGTATGCTGCATGCTACTGGCAAGCATCCATATACAGTAACACTATCAGACAAAAATGGCACTATGGTGAGTGGGTTGTTACTATTACTGTTTAAAATGTGCATTGGTTTTTATAGATACCAAATAATGCCATAATTTTCCAAGAGACAGATGTTTAGAGACGGAGGCGAACTCAGAAATCAAAGTTGCTGATTGTAAGCACAGTTTTCTAATATATTCCAAGTTATTTACTTACAAACGAGGAGAACATGTTGGATATTTGAGATGGTGCAGACGATGTTCTCTTTCGTACAGAACACAGCTTTTAAAGAAGCTGACAGTTATAGAGGTGCAGCAAGACTATTTTCTCCTCATTGGCTGTAAGCAAGTGCAAGTCATTTTTTTTTAAATAATTAATGTTTTTTTTTTTTTTATCTATACTGCTCCCAATGTCTTTATCTACAATACATCTAACCGCCATGTAATTAGAGCAACCAGTGCAACTGGACCTTTTTTTTTTTTTTTTTTTCAAAATGCTGCACTTTAGAGAACAACCAAAGCATCTACCAACTTCACTGGTATGGATTTTTCTCTCCAACAATGTGGCTTGACTGTGTGAGAGTTTGTGTCATGTTCTGAATGTATTTTACAGACAGAGTGTTGTTTGAAAAAAAAAAAAAAAAAAAACCTCAAACTTTAGATAGCTTGCTTTTTTTGTGTGTCGAGAAATCGTTTTTCCAGCCTTCATCGGATTATCCTTCGGGTAACGCAAGCTCTTTAACGATGTTTAGATCCACAGACAATGACGTGTATACACCACTGGAACTCAGTATTCAAAACTGATTCATAACAGGAAAGCATTTTTCACCATAATATCACCATCTGTGTGTGGCACCATCTTGTGTTCTAGTGTAAGCCTGTGGCCTCCTCTATTATGTAACTACAATCCTTGTGTTTTGCTATTTGTTTAGTGTACTGCTGTGCACTTTACAGATCCCCCTTACCTTGCAAGATGTAAATAATTAGAGATTTTTTTTTTTTCTTTTCGTTTTTCACATATATACTTCAACAACTGTTAGGTATGTATATATTTTTTAGTCTTGGTTTTAATTTATTTTGGTAATGTATTTACACTGGATTGCTCTTTTTCTCCTACTCATGTACTGTACATAGGAGAGTCTTGTAAAGGAATCGATTCTTGGCACTCATATAGCCGGCACTATGCAGAATCTGTCATTTCCTTGGCATGCTTTGAAATGCAGAAAAAAAAAACTGTAGATGAAAATATATGTTTGATTTTTTTAAGCATAAATAACTATGTTAATAATGATAATATTAATAACTATGATGACAATGACGCTGACGATTATTATATAATACAAGACAAATTTACCTTTGTGCACATTTTATTTGCATGCTGCACTCAAATGATAGAGGCGTAAAGGCAGCTGACTCGCTGTTGAATTTTGAATGTGTAGACAGATGCACTGTACTTCCAGGTCACTTGCCAGAGTGATTTCATTTACTTCCAGCTCGTGGAAGAATGGACATTATGGAATTTGAAAAACTACTGTAACAATGTTAGTGAACGGATTCTGATATTACACGTAAATCACAAAATTACAGAGAATATTTAGGGCACCCATATACAGTAGTCTCCATCTCCGATCACTTCAGAAAGCTAAGCTACAGGTCCTGATTGTGTGAAGCATAAATGGTTGAATTTATAAAAATTTAACATATTTCTTTCAATAAACCAAATGAAATTCCAATGAGAGGCTGGTTTTCCTTACATTCATTGTGGATAATAGTCATCTTCACTTTCTTAGTACTGAAATACTGTATTACTAAGAGGATTCATGTATACATTATTAATAAAAATGCATTACCACATTTACAGCATTTGGCACATGCCCTTATACAGAGCGACTTACATTTTGTCTTATTTTACATCAGATCAGCTGAGGGTTAAGGGCCTTGCTCAAGGGCCAAACAGCGGCAACTTGCTGATGCTTGGGTTCGAACCTGGGAAGTGGTTTTGAAAAGGGGAAAATCTCAATTTTCCTACATGGAAATTGTACTATAACAATATGGTATTTACCAGTGAGCTTTAAACAGCAGCAGTGCACTGAACAGGAGTGATTGAATGTTTCCCAATCCACCCCATCATAATTAGAGTTAACTGCTGCAGAGGAAGCTACAATTAGCATCTCAGTCTTGCCGCTATTTTCAACAAGATCATTTATGCCTCAGCCGATGCTGCACATGGTCTCAGACGGAGTTCACAGGAAGACTGGTACAATAAAACAACAGACTGCATGTTATGGAGGATTAGTAAGCCATTATTAATTACTGAATTTAGGCTACTTGTATATAAGCATGGCTTTGTTGAAAGATTCGTTGTTTGGAAGTACTCTGAAAAACTTTCATCGCACCAACTACAGTATGCACTGTAATATCCTTTAAACTAAAATGGGCATAAGAAGCATCAATATACTGTCATTGAACGACTATCTCCCAACTGTGTTTACTTTCATCCACAGGGCTGAGGAAGTCATACAATCATACGCTAGATTTAATTATATCCCATGGTATAGATGTCTCTAATATAGAGATTTTACCTCAAAGTGATGATAT
>JAQQZT010000033.1:26108492-26126208 GCA_030068275.1 Clarias platycephalus | reverse complement strand
AAGTAGGACTAAATTGTTAGTGGACCGCCCGTGTGACAATGATCGTAGCCTACGGTTTAAATATTTATTTACACAAAAAATCTCAGCTGTGTTGGGGGCCCTGTCAAGATTCTTTTCATGGGGCCCAAAATCCTTAGCAGCGCCCCTGAATACAGTCAAGATTGTTGGAGTTGAAACTGATTTTATCCACTTGACATTTATGAAATGTTCTTGATCTACAGTACTGTGCAAAAGCCTTCAGCTGCTGATCATTTCTTCATATTTTGTTTTCAAAGAGCTAGACTTATAGTCTTGAGGAACAGTTCTCCGTGCTTCCTGAAGGTCTTTTTTTTTTCTCATTTTCAGTCCAGTCCCTGTACCTGAGCAGTTTCAGAGGAGCGTTGATGTTTGCTAAGCCACACAGTGACCTACGAAGTATTCAAGCATGAAAAAATATCTAACTTAAGGCATGAAGGAGTGAGAAACCGATGCAGATGATGACATGATAAGGCCGGTGATTAGTGTACCGGTGATGCTGAGTGGTTGGAGAGGGGAAATGAGGTTGCTGCAGTTTTTGTTAAAACAATTATAATTAAGTTGTATCTTTAGACACTTTCCAGACTGTCACAGTAAAACATATGTTCCAATTTTTAAAAATGAATCTACATAATTTAGTTAAATTTAACATGTAGAAATGGGTACTTTATGCATAAAGAAAAAGTAGAATTTATCTCAGCTACTTGGTTAATTGATTGGCAAAATTTAGAAGAGTTGTACATGCCTTCAGCCCTAACAAGCTCTTGTTCTGAAGAACCCCTATACTGCACATTTAAACCTTTTTTTCACTACAACATTTCACTACAGACTTGATGTAATGAGTTAGATAATTGACAGACGTCTGTGAGTTGAACAGGAACAGGATTTAAGAAAAAATGCCAGCATGGTCATTTCAGACGAAGCACAGTTTTGACCACACACTTTTATTTTTTACACCACAGTTTGTGTTTAGTACACGCCCTCATGTTTGACAGACATCTATGATCCTCCTCTTGTTCATTTCAGATTGTTTGTGGAAGCATTACCCAGGCCTTACAGCTTGAACGCTCCACAACAGACCAGGAAGTGGGCTCTGGGCACAACACTATTATATTGGGATTGTTTGTGAGCAGCATTCATTATTTTCACTGACATTTGATCTGAGTTGCCTTTGGGGAAGAACGACAATGCTTTGAACGCCATAGTTTAGTCTGAGGTTTACGAGAGTGTCCGAGTGTTGAACAGCTCAGCAGCTCTGCTCTCCGTCTTCAGGGCTGTGAAAATACATGAAGACAGCTCATAAAGAAACTGACGATTGTTTGTTCTGTTTTCCCAGTAAAACTTCGCAATATTTTTAGCTTTTGCATATTTATGGTAAAATACCGCTCTGACCGATTCTTCCTGATTTTCAGCGCCATAGATGATGTGATGTGTTTGGACTCATCAGTGACTCATTAGGTAAAAGCCAGGTTATTGCATTTCTCCCGTTCACAAGAGATACTTCACGTTGGTGGCTTTTATTACGTTATCACCATATGTACCTAAACGGACATCTGATCCCATGGCGTAGAGTTTCATCTCTGGTTTAACCAGTCCCTTTGTTCCTCACCACACAAGACTGCTTTCACTTGTTGTAGTAAAGTCAGCATTGTGCCATGGCTTAAACCAGCCTTTCTGCCTTAGATAAAAGAGGCATTGATTTGACTTGATTTACATAATTCCTGCTTCCATATTAGTGGTTTGACTATACACCGCAAAAATGGCAGCAGTTTTAGTGTTAATAACATGCAGTATAGGTTCAAAATGATTAAATAAATAAAGGTATAAATTGTCTTCAAGAATTTAATTGAAAAACATACATGTGCCATAGCAGAAAAACAGCGCCAGATTTGTTTGAAAGCTACTGAAGAATTTTTTTTCATTATGACCTAGGCTTGTAACTGTATTGCATGTAATGCCTGTTAGTCAATGCATTTCGGGGCTTTTGAGCTGCTCAAACTGTTATTTTTAGATGTTTACCGTTTTTTTTTTAGTCAATTTACAGACACTTAGCTTACAAGATGATGTACAAGGGCATTGGTGGTTCAGTGGTAGACATCGCACCTGCCCTGCGGAAGTCTCAGCAAAGAATCGTCAAAGAAATTGACGATCGTGTCAGGAAGGGTTCATCTGAGAATGTGTGGATCGTGTGTTCTGCTGTGGTAATAACAAAATGCTCAAATTAAACAATCATAGACTCAGTATTTTGTTATGTAAGTTATCATATGGGAGAACAGTCTCGATCTGTGGTGTTCCGCGACCTCGATACCCGTCTGTGTCGGATCAGTTGTGACGTGATGTTGAAATGCATCTGTGCATAATCATGCTCAATATATCGTGTAGCAGCTTGTAGTAAAGAAACATGATTCTAATATTTAGTGCTCGTGTGTGGTCAGCCAAAACATGGTATTGGTGCTAAAAAATGTGTCACCGAGGTGAAAAAGTGAATTTTCTGATAGGATCATTTAACACCATTTTTCATAATGCTTAATGCTTCTTATCTCCCAATCCATGCTTTCGTTTTTGAAAATATGCATACACATTTATATTTTTTATCAGATAAAAAGAAACACATTTGATAAATACAATTTCATGATATGTATTGTCCATAACTTTTTTTTTTTTTTTAATTCAGATCTTTTAATGATCTTAACTGTCATTCAGGTTAAACTTGGCCAAACTGGATTTTACATGAAAAGACATAATGCTGATAAAGTGTATTATTCTAAAATGCAAAATTGTTAAAATATTGCAACATGAATTTGACATGGTTACGGACACTACAGTTCTTTTTTGCTATTTACACTTTTACCACAAAATAATTTAACCAACGTTTTTTCCATTTCATGTTTTCCGTTTTTTTCCGTTTTTTGTATCAAAGTTATCAACTTGAAATGTTTAGGGAAGCAGGATTGGCCACTTCCATGTTGCATAAACTTCAGAAGTGTTGTCTTTGGCACACACATTTTCTATAACATAAAATAATAAAATCAGCACCAATACTGTTTTTTTGGCCGGGTGCATGAGTTAAGCTTTAATTCAGAAATGTCATTTTTCATTCATTTCCGTGAGTGACTTTTGGACATATGCTACTGTATATAGCACTTTTCATGAGTGTGAAGTGATCTAGTAGCACAGGAGACGCTCGTGTGCATGTGACAAACAAGAGGCTATGGCTTTGCTATACATTCAGATACATTTCAGATTGTGTATTTAAACCAAATTGCATTCTCAGTATCCTTTCGAGTCTAAATCCTCTAATGATACATTAGTATAAGGACTGACAGCTAATGCCCCGAGTCCCGTCTAGGAGTTATTTTCTTTTTGCTGTAGTGAGTAAAGTGTGTCTGGGAGAAATGTCATACTGTAGGAGTGCGTCTATTCAAGCCTTTCATTAAAGTTAATCCTCTCACTTTGTACCTTCAGTTCCATTGACAAATTAGCCCAGTATAATACAAGAATAATAAAAGTAGCACCTTTCAGTGAGCAGTGATGGCTGTTTATTGAGGCACAAAAGTATCTGCAGTGAGAGTAGAGAGTAATCCTGTGCTGCTCTTTGTGGTAGTGTGACACTGAGTCATGTCTGAGTCATCGCCCTAAACCTGGAGCCCCACAAAATCCCAGGCATCTCAGACATGGCATCTCACACACACACACACACACACACACACATACATACATGCAGAGTTAATAATAAAAGCTGAAGCTCTTATCCATTAAATGTGGTAAAAAGTTACTGCTCTGAAAAAAAGCTAGGCAGTAATAAAGTTATATTACCAGCTCACAATTGTTTTTTTTTTTTTTTTTTCCCTGTTCACATTTTATAACGATTTCTCTGTTCTTGGCTGAGCTCCAATGGAAAGCACCTGCCTGCAATTTTCATAAACTGAGTCATGGCTGAGCTGGGATTTTGAAGTCAGACGAAAGTAAAATGAAAAAGAAGTTACTGAATGAGAATAAAGGCTACACGGACAAATGCGTGCCTCAGCTATTCAGACATATTAGCGCATGTGTAAAAAGAAGTGAGAAAGAGAATAAGGAAGTAAAGGCAAATGGCCCTGTTGTCTATGTGGAGCTCCCTGCTTTATTAGGGAACTGAGATAAGGAAACTGCAAAGTGCATAATGGTATTGGCCTTCATTTATCAGCTTTACATGTGCGTGTTGATTAATACCAGGCAAATCTACACCTGTAATCAGAAGTTTGCATACGCTCATCATGAATATGAGTGTCATGGTAATATTTGGCTTGCAGTGATTTTGTTGAACTGGCTGCGTTTAGGAGTAGAATGATACAAAATAAATAAAAAAATCATACATCTCAGGAAATTGAAGCACACATTTAATTTGGGTTTTCTGATATAAACACAAGGTCAAAATTATGCATGCAGGGTCAAGAATCTACATACACACCCACTTAGTTTATTTATTCAGTGGTGCTGAAAGTCTTGAAAGTGCCGAAAGTCTTTTAATTTGCCTTGCCCAAGCCCTCTCAACTTCCTGCTAGTGATGATGATTGACTCCTGCTGGTGGGCGAGTCCGCACTCTGGCTGTAGACTTTATTTTAATTAACATTTAGAAAAGACAAATACTTAATTTTTTGTCATAATCTTCTTGCTTTTCAAAACATTTTGTCCATCTGTCAACAAGCTTTCGTATTTCCTCATCAAGAAATGTTTTAGTCTGAGCTGTGAACTGCGAATGCACTGCTGTCTTCACTTCTTTACTGGAAGTGAATCTTTGGTCCCCTGAAAGCAGCCCTATGAGGACAAACAGGTGAAAGTCTGATGGAACAAGATCAGAACACCTCAAAACAAAGTTTTTGTTGACCGTGTCGGCAGAAGTGTGCGGACGTGCATCGTCGTGCAAGATCACAATGCCCTTGGATAGCATTCTTCTGCTTTTATTCCGAACTTTAGGCTTCAGCTCTTTAATTAAGCATCTCACTGTAATGAGCACTGTTGATTGTTGAACCTTTTTCCTGATAATGTTCCAATACTGGTCTTTGAGGAATGAAGAAAACTGTAAGCATTGATTTTCCAGCTGATGGTTGAGTTTTGAACTTTCTTTTGGTTGGCGATTGAGGATGTTTCCATCCCATCCACTGTCACTTACTCACAGGCTCGTAGTGATGAATCCATGTCTCATCACCCAGCAGTAATTCTCTTTTAACCCTCCTGTTACCTTAAATTTTACTAACATATTTTATCCTTGGGGTCAATTTGACCCCAGCAATTTAAACCTCCAAAAATCTATCATAATTTAAATTATGATGTACAAACAACAATTATGTACAAGTTTATGTACAAAAAGTCACTGAATATGAAGCAAAAAAATATTTATTTTGAGACTTTAAAAATTTAATGTGGTCAAAATGACCCCAAAGATAATAGGAGGGTTAAGAAGCTTCCATCTTCCTTAAACTATTGGTCCAAATTTTATTTGCAGATATCCAAACACTTCTGTTTATGCTCTTCCGTATTCTGTTTATTCTGGCACTAGGTACTGTACACCCCAAGACCGCAAAAAATGCATCACATGCTTCTGTTCTTCTTTGCAAATTACAAGTGGCTCATCCGTTTTTGCTCGCACCACAGTCACAAATTAACTGATGTAACATGTTCACACCTGCACAGTAGTGACTGGAGAGGCGGTAGTCTTGAATGGAAAGCGCTGATAAGATACCCAGAGTGCAGATCATTTTGACTCACCCTCATACAAAGGATTTGTTTAATAACACACCGTACAATGGGAAAGTCCTCAGTGCTCTGTGAAAGAGGATAGAAGATTTTTAAAAAGTCAGGAAAGTTTTGATGTTTGAACACTGTAATAGGTTTGGAGGAAGACGTAAAACTGTCACCCTTAGCTAAGAGGAACTTGGTTTAGAGTATCAGGAACAACACAAAAACCACAAAGGCACAGGCCTGCAATAAACTGGGAGCTGCTGGAACACCAGTGTCACTCCCTACAGTTTTACCACCATGGACGGAAATGCTGTTTAAAAAAAAAAAAAAAAAAGAAGCCCAGATCCAAAAGTGAGACCTTTTAAACTTGAGTAAGGTGTGCAGCTGACCACATGGACAGAGATGATGCCATCAAAGGTATGTTTGGAGGAGTAAAGGTGAAGCATTCAACTCTGTATCAGTTTTTAAGTGGGACTATCATGCTTCGGGGCTGTTTTCCTGCCAGGGGAACCAGATTATTGCAGATGGAATAATGAAGGGTCTTCACAGAATTCTTCAGCAGAACCTCAAGTCATCAGCTAGACAGCAGACGCTTGGTAAAAAATGGAGTCTTTCACCAGGACAATGAATCTAAACACCCTTCAAGGCTGGTTGTGGAATGGATAAAGTATTTCGTCTTTAAGCTTTTGGGGACTTAACCCTGAAAATCTGTGTTATAAAAAGTGTTGAACCAACACATTTAATTGAGCACTACCAATTCTACCAAGAAGAGTGATCAGAATTCAATCAGAATTCTGACAGAAGCTTGTTGCTGGCTGCCAGAAATTTTTCTAAAGGGGAAGCTTGCTAAGGGACATTCAATCAGATATTAGCTGTACTGTATATGTGTATATATTTGAAATAAATTTAGGGGCATTAGTGGCTCAGGTTTCTCGTCTGCCATGCGGAAGGCCCGGGTTTGATTCCCAGCCAATGCCTAATCCCCAGCAACTGGATGCAGTGCTGGTCCCAAGCCCAGGTAAAATGAGAGGGTTGCATCAGGAAGGACATCTGGCGTAAAACCTTTGCCAAGCTTGCGGTGACCCCTTGCAGAGAGCAGCCGAAGGACTAACAACATTTTATATATAGTATCTGATAGTAGTATAAGATATTAATTGTCTCTCTTAGCATTGTCCTTTATCTGTTTAATTCACTCATACCTGTGGACTATGTTGCAAATCTGATTGGAGTGTAAATGCAAGCATTGTCAGCCTGTGCGTTAATATTTATACATTGCATTACTTTAATTATAGTAGTATATACAGTGTGTGTACACACACTGTATATACATCTCTGATTATTGAGGTTGTGAGATTTGATAAAAAAAAAAAACATGTTCAATTTAAATAATAATGACTTGACACTGTATATAAAATTGTAGTGTTTCAGACCAGTTATATGTCATTAAAGTCTGTGTTCAAGTTCCTGTTTATGAGACTCCAACTTAGGAGCTTTCACCATATGGAAGGTTATGGAGGTAACATGCAAAATATGAATAAATGAGTGGTGAGTGGCTCAGGACATTTGCACAGTACTGTATTTCATAACCAATAGGATTTTCATCAATACCGCCTTTCTTGGGTAAATGCTTCTGCAAACAATTTACTAATAAATCAACTTGTGTCCTGGATACCCAGGATCCCTTAGCGTATTTCTTTTTATTTAACTTCCAGTCAGATGTAATTTGAGCAGCAAGGATGACTTCATACTGCTCTACCATAAGGACTACCAAAGATGGTATTTTGTTGTCATTAAGCTTTCTTCACTCACCATCCTCAGCCCAGATTCTGACATTGCTCATGTTGTCACTGGATATTATGGGATGCCGTTGCTCAAAGTTGCCCACACTAAATTATAGGTTTCTTATGCTAAAATAAACGCTGTTGAGATGGCCACCACTGTGCGGATTTTCTTCCAAGGACACAAGCAAAGTCATTATGAGAATGTCACTGTCAGTTTTGTTTTGGAGCTGGAGTCAACATCAGCCTGATGAATTATGGGAGGATGTCTCTAAAAATTTCATAGTGCATTATGGGAAAAGTTATGGTTGCATTGCCCCCACTTGGATATCCTGACCATGTGTGTGTGACCTGCGTTATCGCTCCATGCTGTGCTCAAAACTATGACCTTAAATTTTGTGACTAGCGTTAGGGTTAAAAATCTTGTGTGAAATTAATTAATCTGTGTGGCTTAATTGTTAAAAGTATCTTTAAATCATTACACAATTCTTTCGAATGATCTGTTTTTATCCCAGGAGGAAGTATTTCTATCCTGATGGGCGTGGGCTTTTCCAGGATGGCTCCCAGAGCATGAAGCATTGCTTAAGCATTGAATTGTTTCATGAGGGTATAAATACTATCAGTTATATAAATACAATTTCCGACTGAGCAATCTGATTGGAGAATTTCACCATTCTATGAGTGGTGAAAATGATGGTAACACCACTGGAACGATTAACTACTGTATATGTATCACTCCACTTCATAGGTGTTGTTAATTACTGTTAGTGTTGTGCGGTTAGTTAGTTCCGTCAGTTGCGAAAGGATATGTGTTGGCAGGACAAAATAACTGGTTAAATAAAGAAATGAATAATAATCTGTTGATAATAAATGGTGTTTGTGGAACTGTTGTATAAAAGCCATATTGAACTTGACATTGTACTGCGTTGCTGGATATAGCACGGCTCTGATTCAGTCGCTGGTACGACATCGTACAGCAGAACAGCACGCTTGTGTGATATTGCCTAAATATATGCTTCATAGTAACCATATCTCAACTCGTCTGAGTACCTTTGAGAGATTTTAGATTAGACTAGACGGCGCTCTCAGCAGCCATCATCAAAACACCAACTGAAAGAATATCTTTTCAGCACAGATCCAGAGAATTGTAGAATTGATGCCAAAGAATATCAGAGCTGTTCTGGCTGTTTTTTTATTTATTTATTTTTTTTTTTGCTTTTGCTTTAATTTGTCAGTCTTCTGTATGTGGACCTTGGAAACTATTCAGCTATGCAGAATTGTGTCTCCATACACTGTTTGGATGAAAGGTTCTTTAACCAGATCTTGTTTTCCCCCCAAATGGAGAAGATGTTTTAGAAATAAAATAAGTTGCATATAGATTTATATGACCACTAGTTTAGTGACCGCCAACAATCTGTAGCCATCTGCAGCATCTGTTCCGTTCTGTCGCAGATTTTGACTTGAATGTGAGCATCTGATTGGCTTGCTGTGGTGTCTTTCTGTTTACACACATTGGTGCTCTGTTGTAATGCTGCACATTGTAAGGGTTTTAACTCCCTCAATAGTCCTGTCACAGGCAAAGAACACACACAATGACAAATGCCAACCGCAACGCTACTGACTTCAAAGACGTCAAAACAAACACTGCAGCGAAAAGCCATCGCTTCCTTCTTTTGCTGAAACACAATGGCTTACTATACGCCAAGCCAGGTTTTATTGATTAGTTCAATTCAATTCAATTTTGTTTATATAGTGCTTTAAACAATGGACATTGTCACAAAGCAGAATTACAGGAATAAATGTTCTATATACAACTTAAAACGTTTAAGTGTGTACAGATTTAAAAATGTTTAGTGCTATCAGTTTGGACCTAATGTGAATGGTGTTAAGACTGTAACTGTATGGCTATAAATGTGCATTTGTTGTGGTTGAGGTTAATCTTACCTTTATGGGCAAAGAAAACAGTATAAATCATTTAAGCACTGTAGGTTAAATACATCGTCATAGCTGGATGTGGCATAAATGTCATGCAAGCTCAACATGCTGGCACAGTGTCAAGAGAAAATAAAGACGACAGCCAGACATAAGTAATATCTCAGGTAGCTTTTCCTTACCACCGTCGCCCTCGGCTTGCTCATCAGGGATAATCTGATAATATAAACTATAATTTATACACATTTTCTCATACTTTCTGTAAAGCTGCTTTGTGACAATGATCATTATTAAAAGCACTAAATAAATAAAACTGGATGGAATTGAAATGAAATGATCAACTCCAGAAGGCATTATGTCCTGTGTTACGGTTATTTGTTTCCTACCCATGCTTCAATTTCAATGTACATTTGTATCTCTGTAAATGAGGCTTTTGCCATAACATACACCAAATTGTAACCTCCTAGACAAGTTCCTGAATTGTAATTATTTTTTATGATCCTCTTTCATTACAGTATCTAATTGATTATATATCTCTACTCTTATGTGGTATAAGTTGCTAATTCAGATACATAGCTGTATATGTTACAGTAAATCATTTAGGTGTTGAGATGTAAAAGCTTCTTGAGCAAAGGTTTTTATAAATCAGCAGGGCAGGACTTTATTCCAGAATAAATCCAGTGGTCAGGATTGGGTCATTGGGTGATTTGTTTAGTATGAAAATGATCCAAGCGGATTCAACTGCCTTCTTATTTACTAGGGGTGGAAATCACCAGGGGCTACACGATAGGACGTGATTATGATACCCCGGTGATGATTCGTTTGTATTGCGTTTCTCTAAATATAATTTTTATAAAAAGCCTGATTCACTATTAATCTTTCTTTCTTTACTTTACCAAGACACTCAACTAAAACCATCATGATTTCACACACACACACACACACACACACACACTGAAATACCCAAAATACAGGTTAAAGCTTATAATTATTTAATCACGTTAACCTCCCCAGCAAGTTGTTTTAACTTGGCTGTTTTGCTTATGAGGGATTTACACCAGCTTTTGAATACTGGTTTTGGTTTTCCTGTTCCTCATCAGCAGGAAATTTTAATTGGAGTCCATCCTTTCCACAGGGTCAGGATGATTTGTTTTTCTGTGCACTTGTGACTGAAGCCCTGTGCTGTCTCGGGCATTTGAGTTAAATTAGAACGCACAGTTTCATTTGCCTTTTAGGCGGAATACAGTCTTGAAATCTAATATTTGCTATTATGGGTAACTTTATAGCGGATCTTCATTTGCATTATATTCAGTGAGTCACAATATTTATTAAACATACTGTACTGATGGGTGCGACATTGAAGGGCCAACGATTTAACTCGCAGTACCACACAAAAGTTTCTCACTTCTTCACTGTGTTCTGTGTTTAATTATTTATTTTCTACGTTCTAGAACAATACTTTAAACTCTATGAAATAACTCAAAATGCATCAAGCACCATGATGAAACTGGCTTTTATGAAGACCATCAAAGGGAAGCAAGACCAAAACTGACCTCTGCTGCAGAGAAGTTGTTCATTTAGAGTTACCAGCTTTAAAAATCACCAATTAACAAACAGCACCTCAGAATAGAGCCGTTATGAAGGCTTCACAGAGCATAAGTAGCAGACACATCTCAATATCAACTGTTCAATGGAGATCGTTGCATATTGTGGATGCCGTTAGCATTGTTTGAGAATGTAGAAAGAAAAAAAATCAGGAAAGACCATGAAATTAGAAGGCATACTTCCCGAGTGTGAATACCCCTCAAATGTATTTTTCTTCTGATTCATGTCATTGTAATGTCATTTCAGTGTCAGTGTAAACGAGCTGAGCCACGCCCCACAGACAATGGAAGAGCTGAGCAGGGCTGAGAGCGGGGTGCTTACTGTGTTTGAGAATGTTGGGGTCTCATGTTTAAAGCCATGCATAAACAGTTGAACCTTGGATTATGAGCATAATTCGTTCCGGAAGTGGGCTCCTATTACAAAACCAAATTTTATTTTCCCATAAGAAATAATGGGAAACTCAAATTATTGGTTCCACAGCCCAAAAAAATAAATACATAAAAATAATTAACACAAAATATAAAGTAAAAATAAAACAAATTAACGTGCATTTTACCTTTAAAAAAAAGTAAAAATAAATCCAGACAGATAAGTGTTTCCGTTTATGCACGCAGGTGCTATGTGTATGTGTGTGAAGCTAACGTAAGAGGAAACTCTTACTTTCAGCCCCTCCTGTCTCCCCCTTCTCATCTTAAACAGTAAACCTGTCTTATTTGAATCCCACACAAACATAAACACACATTAACGGAAAGTTTTGTCGGGAAAAATTAGCAAGGAACATCGCTACTGACACTCGTGAGAGCGCAGGACGGAACGGAATCACTGCTGTAAAGTAAAACAAACAAACAAATGAACCAGCACTTTACCTTCGCGACAGAGCAGAGTTTCTGTGGAGAGCAGAACTCTCTCTCTCTCTCTCGCCTAATGTGTGTGCGTGTTTGTGTGTCTGTGAAGCAGAGCCGGGGTGCTTCTCACTCACACACACACACACACACACACACACACACACACACAAACACAAACACGCACATGCAGAGAGGGGGTGCTTCACACACACAAACACGCACACACATTAAGGCAAGAGAGAGAGAGTGTGTGAACCGGCACAGTGTCAAATTACGCGCGCGCACACAGCGATGGGCTGAGGAAGAAAATGTATTTTTTAACCTCTGTATTGAGACTTTCTTTCGCTTTACTCGTGCGCACACACATGTGTTATAAGAAACAGTACACGCGCGCTGTACACATGCGCTTACAAACGCAAAATAAAATATGTTTTACACACACACGTGGCCATAGTGTTATAGTAAACAGTACACGCGTGCGCGGATGTTGATTATACCAGTAAGAGACGAGCACTAAGACCCAGCAGGGGAGACGATTACACACAATTCCGCAGCGTAAGAGAGAGAAAAACCATTGGCTGAGTTGTGATCACGTACAAGAAAACAAAACAAGAAGCGCATGCGTGATACATGATACTCGGTGCTCGTAAACCAAGACTTGCTCGTTTTTCAAGTCAAAATTTATTTAAAATCTTTGCTCGTCTCGCGGAACACTCGCAAACCGCGTTACTCGTAATCCGAGGTTTCACTGTACTAAATTTATGCATAAAAGATACCCATACACATGATTACTGGAGTCGATCAAATGTGCATATGCACAGCTGTATGCTATGATGATTGATCTCTTGTACACATTTTAATTAGATGCACTTGGCATTGCTGATTTGCATAAAGAAGCACCCTTATTCTACAACATATGGGGAACAGCTTGTTCGATGGCATGAACATTAAACCATTTTTGAGGTCTTCTCCTCTCCTAGTTTTGGAAATGTAATATATTGCAATGTGAGAGAGATGAATGAAGGTAGGATTTGTCATCATTTGACACATAGTTGGATGAAAGCATTGCCTGCACCAGTCTGTGTATATAATAGATCTGTAAAACAATGCCAGTACCATTTCTAATCTCAAAAAAAGCTCTTCGTGGCTATAAAATTTTTCTACCACTAGGGGTTATTGTGTGTGCATGGCCCAGAAGGGTGTGGAAATGAATGTGCATCCTCCTGCATTAGCAAAGATTCATTTCAGTGCACAGAAACATGCGTACACAGTCTGTTAATGAGGCCCCTGCTGAACGTATATTTTAGTTCATATTCATTGGCATCGAACCATTCAGTGAGCCCTTGTGCATGATCATTCTGGAAGAGACCACTCTTAACAGGATCGAAGTGCGTCTTTATTTGCAAGCGACTCTTTCCTCTGAGAGGACAAATCATGAGTCATGAATCAGCACAGAGCCCGTCTACACCTGACAGTGTTTTTGTTTCCATAACTTTAGAAGTTGCTTCCTGATTTACACATACACTACTTTATTTTTTAGCTGTTGCATTACTCCAGGGTGCATTACTCCAGTGGACACGTGCCACATTTCTGCATAGGCAGGCTTGCTTTGGTGTGTAATAGTAAGTTCTGAAGGGAAAAGCAGGTCTTCTAAGTGCTTAGCTGGATCCTTGTTGATTGACCTTTTCTTAGCAGTATTTATGTTTACAGGGGTCAGAGTGCGAGTTTAGTTGTGATGTGGTAATAGTTGGGCTAAATGCAAAGTTTCGACTCGCTGTTTTCAGAAATAGCCCAATTATTTGCCTGCTGCTTGACAGAAGAGGAAGTGTGAGTCTTATAAGAGGACTTTTAGTTTGATTATTTTTAGTGTTATTTTAACCTTGTCTGTATTCGGTTTTGCTCTGGATGGGGAGGGATATGGATGCAGAGCTGGGTAGAATGTGTGAGATTAATTAAACTAGATGCTTGTGAGCCTGCATGGAATCTTTCGTCATTCTTAATCCTTTCTCTGATGCCTAATTTTAGATTGACGAAAGCTTGAGAATGCATGGGTGAAAAAAACAAAACAAAAAGAATTGTAAGATAGAGAATGAGTGTAAAAACTTTTTTCTTCTTTAGGTTGTATTGTATGCATGAAGATACTTTGCATAGAGAAACTATGCTTTTGGTTTCACCCTCCAATACTGCCCTCTTGTGGCTACAGCCTTTTTGAAAAGACCATTTGTTGTTTTTTGTACTTGGATTTATGTGGCAAATTTTTAAAGCTGTACCTTTTACTCTAAGGAGAATGTTAAATGTTAAATTAAGAAAAAAAAAAGCAACAAGATTGGTTTGCATGGATTTCTTTGCTTTCACGAATAAGTCGAGCATGAAAATGTAGTGATGCACATTATTTGACTATTTGTCTTATCTAACACGCACACTGTGTTCTTACAGCAGAAGGATGGCAGACCTGACACTGAGCGATGCTCTGACTGACAGCGTGTCCCCATCTGTTGAGGAGAACGTAGTGGAGAGGGACTTCATAGCCACACTGGAGGCGGAGGGCTATGAGGACAAGGTCGGGGAGACAGTGGACAAGGCAGACTACATCCCACTACGAGATGACGATGAAAAGGGTGAGCTGCAGACATGACCCGGACTCAGGAAAATGTTCAATTAAAAATTATTCTAATGTTTGCCACAGGTGTGAAATACACTTCCAGTGGTAGCCAGCAGAATGGGTTCGGCAGTACCTGCCAGCACAAAAGTGGTCTACTGCATACAACAAACAGCAAATATATATGATCTTTAACACAATATTTTTTAAAACTTATATTAAATTCCCTTATTAATTTCAGAGATCCAACATACTGGGCCTCCGAGTGGCGCAGTGGTAAAGTGCTCGCCCTATCATCCGGAGATCACAAGTTCGATTCCCGGGTGATGCTGTAACCTCTTGCAGCCGGAGGTCTGATTGGCGGAGCTCTCTCAGAGGGGAGAGATGAGAGGTACCTAGTGCTCCCACATTAATCACGGCTCTACAGCCAATCAGGGGTGTCTGTGAGCTCACGCAGGCGGAAGGAGCGGATAGCGCTTTTTTCCGAGTGTGTTACTCCGCCCCCAACGGTGTGTGAGCGAGCAGTTCGAAAAGATGCGGGCGGCTGCCGTCACGTGGTTCGGAGGAAACACGTGATGGTCTTCGGCCCTCCCGACTGAGTGGTTGTAGTAGCCTTAATGTGGGAGCCCCCTAGCGACGGGGAGGAATTGAACACGACTAAATTAGGGAGAAAATTGGAGGAAAATCCAAAAAAAAAAAAGAGAGATCCAATATACTAACCCTCACTTCTATCTACCCGTATGTGAAGAGTAAGACGAAGTAAAAAATTATAAATTAAGAGCTAAATACTCTTCAGTGTACAAAGATGGCACTATTTGTCAGAGCACATAGGCCTTTAAAACAGTGTTATCAAATTATTATTTTTTTTATATGAAAATTTTAAAGCTATTTTTGCATTGCTATTTTTTTGTATATTTCTATATAAACAAGCCTGAGGAAAAAAAAAATAATGGGTGTCCGGCAAAACAATAGCACATACCCATAAGATCACATGTTTTTATGGTTGTTTTAGGTTGTTTCTGCGACCAAAAACATAATAATTAAAAAGAATTATGGTAATAATATGAACATTTTGTGAGTTCTACATTTGTGTGACGTACAGCAGTAAAAGTTACATGTTTTAAAAGTAGTAATACATTTGCTTTTACATAACATCAGAAAACCCAAATGTACAGTTAGATGTCTGAAGCCTCCCGTGTCAGTTCACACCAGCAGGACTTCTGTATAAGCTATGACCAATGTTGTGTTGCCCCCACCAATTGTGGCGCTTGAGTTTTAAGACCCATTCACCGTGTAAAACTGTGTTTCTCTGCTGCAAAGCATGTTTGACTGTCAGTACACCCTTCTTACTCATTTTACTGAGAGGCAGTAAATGCAGGCGTTCTCAGGAGTGGTAGCGCAAGAGTGTCAACTACTAGTTAATCGATCACAGCTGGCATCGTTTTCCCAGACAGATTTTTTTTTACAAAGGCCCAAGTATACTCTATGTGTGGGAAACACTGTATATATACTTTAAATATATACATATTTATTTCAATTGAAATGTCTTTAAATTAAATAAATCACATAATTTTTGCATAGCAGATATATTTGGTATATCTGTGCTCAAAATGTGTGTAAGAAACTCAGCTTGGAATTCTTAATTAGCATTTGGATGTGAGTAGAGTTTATTCATCATCACATCACCATGTGAACCTTTTCCCTGCGGTCCGAGTTTATGCAAGAGTGTGTCTTTGACTCTTTGTAAACCGGACGCTTGTATTTTAGAAACGTTTAGAAACATCCTTGTTCATGGCTGTGTCTGTTACTGTGTGGTAATTCAGCTTCTTTTACTGATGGATTTAAATAACAGATCTTGTCTGTAATTGCTAAATACACCATGGGCAATTTGGGAACGCCCATTGACCTAATCTGCATATCTTTGGATTGTGGGAGAAAACCGGAGTACCCGGAGGAAACCCACCAAGCACGGGAGAATATGCAGAGACAGACCCCGGAGGGTGAGGCCACAGTGCTAACCACTATGCCACCGTGCCACCATAGTTACAACATGCTTTGCACAAAAAAATACATTTTTCAGAATTTTTTTAAGGATATCTTTACAGCCTTGCAACATGTTTGACAACTCATCTTTGTGAAACAAAACTCGGTATCAGGGTCAGAAAACAGAAGACTGTCTCAGCCAAGACAATTGGTCCAATCCCACAGAAAAGTCAATGTAGCACAAACGGCTGTAAAAGTCAATGCTGTCCAGGAGAGAAAGATATCAAAACACCAGAATGTCTCAGGGGGCTTAGAAGGCAAAGAATTGATGTGGCCTGCACATTCCCCAGCTTTCAGTTCGATGGAGCATCCATAAGATATGCTGGACAAACAAGTCCAATCCGCTGAGGCCCCACACAGTAACCCACAGCACACAAAGGATCTGCCGCTAATATCTCGGTTCCAGGCACCACAGAACGCCCACAGAGGTTTTGTGGAGTCATGCCCAAGGGGACAGAGCTGCCCCAGTGGCACAAGTGAAGCCTACACAGTCCTGGGCGTAATGTTTCATGTTTTAATGGTGTGTTATGAGGTGCATTGTGTTGTGACTCACTTGGTCAGGCTGAGCTTTGAGAGCGGTGTAGTCCAAAATAAAATAAAATTAAAAAAACCCCAAGGAAATAGATTTAAAAGCTTCAGTTTGTAATCCTCTGCTGTATTAGGACTGAATGTAACCTGCAGTTTGCTGTGCTCTTTACTGTGAACTTCTAAAGTAAAGTAATATTTGCCTTCATTTCCTCACGATCATGTCCTTCAAAACAATTCAGATGTCCTCTGGAGCTTCAAGCCATGCACGCAGTCATGCTCTGATACGTTTTTGTCCAGAAATGAGATCTGTTTGCTGTATTAGGGTTCATGTTAATAATAGTAATAAGCAGAGCAGTGATGCCTCACAACTGGCATTTTGTGGATCTCTGTGAAATAGCCTAGCGGATGAGTCTCTATTTCTGTTCTGATCTACGAGCTATATCTAGACTCATGATTCTTTAGCTATGTCATTGTACAGTCTGAAGCTTCAGGGGTTGAGCAGGGTGTGTGTCAGATGACTGGAATCGAGTAGTTTCATTTAAAAGCTCTGTAGTGTTGAGTCATGTTGTGATGCACTCCTGTGTGTGTGTGTGTGTGTGTGTGTGTGTGTGTGTGTGTGTGTGTGTGTGTGTGTGTGTGTGTGTGTGTGT
>JAQQZT010000033.1:26091452-26108392 GCA_030068275.1 Clarias platycephalus | reverse complement strand
GTGTGTGTGTGTGTGTGTGTGTGTGTGTGTGTGTGTGTGTGTGTGTGTGTGTGTGTGTGTGTGTGTGTGTGTATAAACAGAAACAGGTGCAGTGTTGGAGAAGGGAGAACAGAATGCCCAAGGGGCACCCAAACCTGGTAAGAGGCATCAAATTATATCCCTAATGTCCCTGGGTACACTTGCTGTTGCACTTTTGTTGTATTATTTCATCATAGCGTCACATCATGTCCTTTTTGTATTTCATTTGTTACTGCAGTTAATGTTGCTGTCTACAGTTTGACTGATGGCAACAATAAATGGTGGTTGCATGCATGAATAGTGCCATGTAGTTTGTGTTGTCTTAATCTGTTGTAACTATAGTGTCTATCATGATTTGTTCAGTATCGTCTTGTTCATTATTTGTTTCAGTAGCGGTTTACTGGATAATTATTATTTAAAAAAATTATTAGAAGCTAGAAAACCTATAATAATAATGAGCATCTTTTAGTATAGTGATTCGTTAGGCTGATATGCCGACAACAAATACATCAGTATATTTGCGTAAAGATTTCTAAGAATGCCATAAAATTCTGCATGGATCTGAAATGACAGCCACTGACCTGACAGATGAAGGGAAAAACATTTGGGAGGATATATTAGGCCGAAAGTGAACAGTCAGTTCTCAAAGTTGGTGTGTTGGAAGTGGGAAAACATGGCCGAGTACATGAATGTGAGCGACTTTGACAAGTACGTAATTGTGATTGCTAGATGACTGGGCCTGAGCATCTGCAAAACAGCAGATCTTGTGGGTGTAACCAGAATGCAGTGTACCTACCGAAAAATGGTGACCGGCGAACTAGCTCACTGGTCTGATTTTTACAGAAAAGCTTGTGTTGCGCAAGTTACTGAAAAGGATAATGCAGTCTGTGATAAAAAGATGTCATCACAGTGCATCCCAACTTCCGGTGTATGAGGCTGCATAGTGGCAGATCAGTCACCGTGCCCATGCTCACCCCTGTTTACTTCTGAAAGAGTCAACAGTAGGGGTGCGAGCACAAAAAACTGGACCCATGGGGCAGTGGAAGAACGTGGCAGGACCTGATGATTCACATTTTATTTATATCATGTGATGGGAGCGTGCACATTGCTTATCTGGAGGCAGGTTAATGTTCTCTAAGCATTAACCTGCCTCTAATCTGGTCTAAGTTCTGCTGGGAAACCTTAGGTCCTCAGATTCATTTGTTTTTTTAATTGTACCACCAACATAAATATTGCTGCAGATCATGGCAGTGGAATTTCCTAACGGCAGTGGCTGCTTTCAGCAGGATAATTCATCCTGACACACTGCCATGATTATTCAGGAATGATTTGAGGAACATGACAAAGAGTTCAGGGTGTTAACCAGGCTTTTAAATTCCCCTGATCTCAACCAAATCAAGCACCTGTGTGATATGCTGGACCATCCACAGAGGTCCTACTGTCTTGGTACTCGATACATCCTCAGAGGTCTTGTGGAAGTGGCTTTGGCTCAGTCCTTTTTCAGCGGCAGAAGGGAGCGGCGGTATTAGATGGTATAGCTCTAATGCTATGTTACATAAATGAGCTCAGCCCTTTTTGATGAGGTCTAATCTGGCCTCCTTTGCAAAACGTTACGGATATGTCATGAAACGTCTTGAATGTCATGTAAGAATGTAATAAAGACCAAAAGTAGGCAACATTTCACAATATTCCAAATAAGTAATAAATCCATAGAAAGTCTGTTTTCTTTCTTCTCTCACAGAATATATCCGATTCTTTCATTTTTGAGAACTTGGCTTTCCTACATGTCAACATTTCCAATATGTTCTTTCTGCTGAGGCTGGGATTTCCTAGACTCGTTTACAATGTCCGTAACATCTTTACTGTATGATCAAGAGGACTTAGTAACATGTAATGAAATATGACACTGGAAAGGTCAAAACTATGGAAGAAACAGCACTCCATACATATATATAATGCTGTGAAAAAGTATTTGCTGCTTCCTGTTTTTTTTATTTATTTTTTTGGTCACACTTACAGTAAATGGTTCAGATCATCAAACAAATTTTAATATTACTCCTAAGCAACCCGAGTAACCACAAAAAGTTTTTAAACGATGAATTCATTATTTAAGGGAAAAAAAACATCCAAACCTGCCTGGCCCTATGTGAAAAAGTAACTTTGCTGCACCCATGTCTGATTACTGCCAGACCTGCCGAATCAAGAAATCACTTAAATAGTACCTGACTGACAAAGTGAAGGATGCTAAAATATCTCATAAAACAACACTTTTTTTTTTTTACCACGTTTGTGTACATTTATATGTGTGTATGTATAAAACTAGCCAACTTCTAATATAGCAATGGCATGAAAGTTATTGGCTGAGTTCTAGTCAAAGTGATAAGTGCTATGAATGATTAATCAAACAAATACTGTGCTAATAAGATACATGTTTAATGCTTGTTTTTGAGTATTTTAGTTTGGAGTAAATCGATTTAATTTGAGTGGCATATCAGATACGCTTTAATAAATAAAGCTAAACCTAATAACTTCAATTAGGGTGGATTGTGATTTACACTGCTGTAACCATTTAAATCTCAGACAGGCTTGGTTGAAATGTCAGTCATATACATTAAGTACAGTACATAGTAAAATGAAGCAGTGCTACATAATAGAACACAGAACTACATGACACTACGCGTGTCTAAAAATATCCCAAAAATCCCACAAAAAGTGCAAGCTTGTCCTTTTACAAATTGGTGTTGAATCCAAACTTTCATTCTGTAATGTAAGTGTTACTGATTCCAAGCTCGTGTACTTGCCCTGTCGAATCTTTTTCGCTGAGCCAGCCTTGGCATTTTTCGTAATCGAATTCAGCTACTGTATATTCCACCTTGTGACACGTACAGGAATAACTCAGCTGGCCTCCAAACCCAAATCTAATCTAGCATGCAAGAGTGAAAAGTTTTAGACAGGGTGAGTCAGAGGAGCAGTACTGCATGACGTGGCCCGCTGTGCCAGCATGACTGCCCGTGCCACAGTGTGTTATAAGGACAGGGCCGCCACTTGTCTGCTCTGGTCTATCCTGTCTGTATGCTGAGGTCAGTGCATAAAACAGGCAACACTGAGAGCCCAGGCATCAGACTAGTCGCTAATTCTACAGACATGTTCATATATCAACCTTTGCGCGCGACAGCTAAGAATAAGCATTTAACAGAATTTAACATCACGCCTCATGTTTTAGTTTCAGTCTCCTAATGGTGGCACTGCTGTGCCTTTGCTTTGTACCATCATAGCACAAGATGTGCCTTAATGTCTTTTTCCGGCATGCAGTATTTAGGACAGAGAATGTAGTTGTTCTGTAAGCAGTGCATCTGTGATTGGTGCTTCGGAGCCACTCTGCTGTGCTTTGCATGCTCTCATTTGTTATAGAGGCGACTCTGCATGGCTGTGCATGCTGCATGAGAAGATGCATGGGGAATTGAAGGGAAGTGAAACAGATTGGATTGATTGACACCTGATCCTGTTGTGATCACTTACTAACCAGCACTTTTGTTCTCTTCCCATTGCCTCTCTCACGGAACCCTCTTCATTAAACCCCTTCTGTCATTTATTTATTTATTTATTTTTTTCATTTACCATATTTTTATCCTTTGTTTGTATCTCCACACACCTGCCTTGGTTGTTCATTTATCACTGTTGTCTTTGGACTGCTTTCTGCTCCATTCTTGCCACTTCTCCACTTTCCTCTACCCCTCATCATGTGCTCCAGAGGATTAGCTTTGCTGCTGCTGCTGCTGCTACTGGCTTAGACCTGCCTCTGCCTCTGCCTCCGCCTCCCAGCCCAGCGCCTCCATTCCTGTCTTCACCACACACAGCCACCTCACCATGCAGCAACGCAGCAAGTGCACCAGAGAGACGACTTTTTGAAGTCTGTGGGACGGCCCCTACTCCTTCTTTCTTACTAGTCTCCCATGATGGACTTGTGCACAGCAGGAAGAGCAAACTCACATAATGAGATCAGACATGAAACTAAACACACACCGCAATGGGACTCATTTATTAGGCATAAAAGTTTTACTCCTCCTGTGATAGGAAAAAAACCTATGGATAAGGAGACTCACTAAGGTGAATCATCACTGATTGCACTGCAGTTGACCTGAGTTTTCAGTTGCACACATTTAGTGTGACTTAAAATGAAAATAATCCAAATCAGACGCATAAATTAGGACACATAAGGTTAGTTGTTAAATTGAGAGAAAGCAATTGTGACTCGTAGGCCTTGTCCACATGTACAAGGGTAATTAAAAAAAAAAAAAAAAAAGATTTATCTTTAAACTTATATAAAACTACTTTGACGGTAAAGATATGTAGAAACTCTGTATTGAGTGTTGATGTATGAACAGGACAAAGAGGGCGTTTTGGCTTGTGACATCCTCTGTGACAACTTTTATTTTTATTTTTTTAAATATTTTTTTAAATTTATTCTGATTGGTCAGCATTTTGCATGGTTTGATGATCTTTTTACATTTTAAATTTAAATTTTTTTTAACAACGAAAGAAGGAGAAAGAAGTCATGTTTTTAAACTTACCTGTGTAGGTGTGGACTAGGCATTAAATCTGGTGTGTGTCTGTGGCAGCTGGTGTCATACAGTGGCAGAGCTGTGATACTAAAAGAGGTAGACAACAGTACGTTTAGGAGGCATTCTTTCACTGCTTATTATTTTAATTCTTGCGAGAGTTTGACCCTTTATGGGGTCAGTGTGGCCTGAGAAAATATCTCAACTCAACTTTTACTGAAAGATTAGTACAGTAAATGACGGCCAATACGTGAGACAATCTTTAGTGTATCCCAAATCGCTTCGATTCTCCACCAAATACTCGTCATAGTACTCTGAACATATGAAAAGCCAGCATAAAATATTTTTTACAAAAAAATACAAATGTGCCTGTAGTCATCACAGTGGTTGTAACTCCAACATGGCCTTTACTGTTGTGTGTCTTTAGGATAGAATAGGAAAGGGGTTTTTCTAGGACATTGTATCTGAGGGTAAAATCTGATATGTCTGGCAGTGACAGAGTACTGTTACACACACACACACACACACACACACACACACACACACACACACACACACACACACACACACACTGATGTCGCATTTGTCCTCCTTTGCCCAGCTTGCAGGATCCTCCTCACCCACACTGTTTATCAAAATGGCGACTACGGCTTCTGTTTCTTTCCATTAAATGTCCCCTAGAAATATTCATGCACTCCTTTACGTCCATACAGTGTACTGCAAATATGTAGCATAATATTGAGACATCTCTTTCTTTTACCTTACCTATTCTTGTTCACCATTACTAAAAATGCAAGCGCAAATCACTATACCAATGATATAAATCGATCACATGAGTACAAAAGAGTGTTTGATGATATTAAAACAACTTACTGTATCTCTAACTGCCTTTGCTTTTTTTCTTACTAACCTCTGTATAAAGCTTTGTTTGAAACCCTTAAACATGACTGTAACGACTCTGTTATCCTTGCCTGGGTCAGCTCCCTGTCCCTGCAGATTTTACATAAACAGCTGTGTGTCTAACACTGCAATCTGATGCCTTTAGGTCTAATATGATGATTTCTATTCCTATGCAGCATGGTTTCTTGTCTCATCTGCTGTTGCTGTGGTTTCTAAAGGCTTGATTTCTGAATGTACCATGGATATAAATAGTCTACACACCCTTGTTAAAATGCCTTTTTTTTTTTTTTTTGGGTGTAAAATAGAAACCATGATAAATCTCCCCCCCCAAACTAATACTTTGTTGAAGTACTTTTTGATTTTATTACAACACTCTCAGTCTTTTTGGGCAGGAGCCTATCAGCATGATTTATCTTCCTTGCAAAAGTGCTCCAAATCTGATTTGCAAGGGCATCTCTTGTGCACAGCCCTCTACAGGTCACCTCACAGATTTGCAATTGAATTCAGGTCTAGGGCATTCATAAAACTTTAATCATCTTCTGGTGAAGCCATTGTTTTGATGATTTGGATGTGTGCTAAAAGCGTTTTTGGCAGATGCCTGAATGTTTCGTAACAAACTTTACTGGTATTTTGAACTGTTCACAGTTTCCTCCATTTTGACTAAAGCAACAGTTTCTGATGAAAAAAAAAAAAACAGCACCAGAGGATGATGCCGCCACCACCATGTTTCATGTGGGTACGGCAGATAGTTGTCACATGTCGTGCACAACCAGTACTTGCCCGAAATTCATGCAACTTCATTACTGCTGTTGTGGGTGTCTTAGCAGCTTGCACTTCTTGTCTTTTAATAAATTATAAAGGGACGTCTTGTTCTTGGTAATGTTCCGTGTTGTGCCGTATCTTGTTGATGACTGTCTACACTGTGTTCCAGGGTATATTTAATGCATTGGGTATTCTTTTATAGCCTTTTCTTGACACCTTTGAACAATGAGAGATCCTTTTGAGGATTTTTAAGCTCTTTGTAGAACACAGCTTTTTCAGTAAGTAAGTAAATGTTAGGAAAATCCTACCAGAAGAGCTGAAATTTAACTGATGGAAAGAGTGTCTTGACAACAACTTTACATGAGTTGGAATGTGATTGGTTAATTTTGAACCCATCACCAATTGTAAGAGGGTGTGCATGCTTACTGTATGCAACCAAATAATTTTTTAAATGAGGAAAAAAGTTCTGAAATTATTTATCTTGGAATTTTTTTACCATCATAAATCCTGGCATGTTAACAAGTGTGTGTAGACTTTATATCCATTGTATGTTCAATTTGCATTTAAGTATGCAGTGCACCCCTTGAGCTTTTTAGCAACCAGCTTGCCACTTAAAATTGTGTTTGTAATTGTGTTCATCATTAACTGTCTTTAGAATAGCTTTTTTTTTATGAATGATGTTAATCATATTTGGAAAAGAAGGCTCTGATAGCATCACACATATTGTGTGCTACTACATTATTACAGTAAACCTAGTGAATGAAAACAATGAACACACTTTCCTTCCAGTTATACAGAAGTGTTTTTTTCCCTGTTAAACCCACTCATTTTACATCGCAAACCTACTCAGTCCAGTTCATGAAGGTTTCGAGAAATACTGTGAAATGAAAGAGCTGTATTTGAATGGGAAAAACTCCAAACTAGAAACACCTGTGAATTGATCTTTACACATTTTTAAAAAGTATGTACATTATTAGTTGATTATACACTTTATGCATTTATTTTATTTTTATATTCTTTATTGAATTGAATTGAAAAGCAGCCAGCTCTTGCAATACATTTGAGTAAACTTAAAAGTTTAACTCTTCCATATTTTACTAAAATTTTTTCTTTTTTTTTACAAGTTAACCCAGGTCACAGAGATCCAAAGTGTGTGTTAATGTTCCAGTTGAAACACTCAGGAAATGCATTTCTTCATACAGTACCTCCAACTCCCTCTGTGTCACTCCATCTCCACATGTACTGTTTCAGTGTTTATGTAAATAGGCCACTGCCGAGACACACCCAGCCAGAGAACAGTGGAGCTGGGGGACAAGCTTCTTATCTGAGGTCACATTAGGGAGAAAAATCAGATATGCTTATTTGAGCATAGGTCAATGAAAAAATTGGAAAAGGATAAAAAGCAGGGAACGTTTTCCTCATTCACTGTTTGTACACAAAATGACTAAAAATATATATTTTTCATAATAAGTCCACTTTTAAAATCATAGATAGATAAAATCATGCATATATACTTTATTAAGCCCGAAGGAAATTACAGACATGCAGTAGCAATGAGAACAGTAACACGAAGGTGGGTTTGTTGATGTGATGTCATACTGTATACAGTATCTTACATATATTCAGTAGACACAGGGTAAGGTGTTACTGGACAACACTTCAGCTGATTTTACTATTATTTTTAGTATCTAAGCTGCTTTTTAACAAGAGTTAATCCCTAATCATTCTGAAACCAGTAGAATCTAAAACTGGCAATTTTACTGTGAGACTCTTTTCCTTTGAGACTTCTATTTTATTTGGGGATCAAACTAAATATATACATCTTGCACTCATACTCCGAAAGCATAAACTCTTTGTTAACATATTGCAAAACCATCCTTTGAAACGACAGCATCTCGGCGGCAGCTTGTGCCGAATTTGGAAACAGCTCAAGGATTAACACAGTCGACCGTCTTTTGATTCTCTTTCACACACATTTCAGATTTCCTGCAGCCTCACCAGTATTGGTGTTGTAGCGTAAGTCTCAGTAAGCTTTTCTTCTTCCTGCTATTCAGCATCTTTTAAAAAATCCTCCGAAACGACTTTTAGTTTATTCTGCTGTCTGTTTTCTTTAGCGCTTGGACACGTTCCATTAATCGCACAGATTTTTACAAACGCAGCGCTGCCAACAACTACAACTTACTGTAGCTGTAACATTTACAACTTTTGACCTATTGCTATGGCAGTAAATGAGGTGCTATTTTTTTTCAGGTAAAAGCAGCAGGCACATAAAGACCACAGGCAAATAAAACGCACCAGTAGAGAAGACTATACACTGAAGGGAAAAGGGCACAATGTGAATAAAGCTTATTTGCTTTGGGTACTGATTACTTTCACTTTGCACCAGGTTTTCCTAGGTGAGCTTTGACCTGTAATTTCATAAACCTCACTCTTGAGCCAATGTAAACCAGGCACTGTGATGTCTTTGGTCTGTAAAACACCGAGGACCTGTTTAACTAGAACTCACACTGGACTTAAACCTCCTGTTTGTTTCTGCTTGAAGCAGAAATTGCCGTCTTATCTACATTCGATTTTCTTGTGATAAAATTCCATGATTTCTCTCCACCTGTAAGTATTATTTCTTACATTTTTTTCCACCTTTGCAGACGTTGGGACAGTTAGCACATCTCCTGTTTTTAGTTATCTTATCGTGATCACTTGTCTATCGAGGTGTGGCGTCTGTGAGAAATCATTCAAATGTAGCTGGTTTACTAAACCAGTCTTAAACATTCTTGTGACATTTGCGCATTGTTCCACTTTTACGTGTTTTCACTTTTACTTTTCTGACTCATGACCTACCCTGCGTTCTCTCCTCCTCGTGGTGATGGTGTGAATGTGCCTGCTCCAGTAAGAAGCAGGCAGCAAAGTGAGGTGATGCAGCTCTGTCTCATGAGGGAGCTGCAAGTGGGTCAGCCTTTCTCCTAACTTTTATTCTACTTTAAGCACATGCTGGACAGTGCTGCAGCAGATATTCTTCATCTGCAGCCTCGATGGCAGTGGCAGCATCTCGATGCATTAAATCCTGCACATTAACTGTAGGTCACAGTCTTTAGTTAATGTCTCATGAAACATCAGTGGAGATCATGGCATGGTTATTAGTGAGTGATTTAGAAACTGCTAATGTCCTTAGAGTTTTGTACACAACAGTCACTAGAGTTTGCTGCGAAAGACAAAAAACTTCCACTGAGCAGCAGTTCTGTGGGCTGAAATGCATTATTGATGAAAGAGGTCAGAACGGAGAAGAACCATTCTGATTCCACCAGACGTCAGTGAAGCACTCTTTAAAGCTGTAGTGAGCAGAAAAGCACATTGGAATGCACAAAATGTTAAACCGTAAGACAGACTGTGATTCAAGATTTAAAGAACTTTAGTAATGCCAAAAAGCAAATTGGGTTCCTCATTGGGTTACACTTCTGTCAGCCAGAAAATAACAGGAATCTGATGCTACTGTGATTACTGGCTCATGTGAACCCAACAATTGAAGCCCAGGTAACATTTTTCAGGTTATGAGGCTCTTGATTTATATCTGCATGATATGCATCGTTTTGCTGCCACGTGATTGGCTGGTTTGGATCCTCATCATCGTCATCATCATCATCTTTATAAGATGTCAGTTTGTTGAAGTGTGCAGTTAGCTATTACTTGTTGCACAACCAGCACATTATCTGTAACACATTATTAACTTACCTAAGAATTCAGAATTAACTGTCTATACAAATCTGTAAAATGAATGAATAAGACTTTAAAGACTAACATTTTAAAAATGACCTGTGCTTTTTACACCGTGTTTACAGTCAAGCTAAAGAATGATGCCAATACTTTATAGGTTATACGGAGTAATAAGAAATGGTAAGTTTTACAGGCAAGATAAAAAATAGCACAAGCATGAACTACAAAAGGGTGCAAGGTGCTAAACAATAACAGCAGTGTCAAGGATAGGATAAAGTATGTGCATGTTCAGAACAAAAACTAAGAAAATACCTTTGCATGATTAAAATTCTTCCTGATAATTAGCATTATCATTTTTATTCAAAAGGAGTGAAAAATGTAACATGTTAAAACATTAAGTTAATAATGCCTCCATGTTTTTCTCTGTAGTGAGCATGGGGAGCAGCCTGCTCCAATCGTCTTGCTCTTCCCTCGGCTTGGTACTCGGTGTCCTCTACAACAGGACATGCATAAATGAGAAACCAGCCCTTATGGCACAGAAATGGCATTTCCCTATGAACGCAGCAGCTTTTCTCACAGTCAGCCCTCGGTCACAGAGGAGATTTTTAACTTGAGGCTTTTTTAGGCAAATAAAATACAAAAATGCAAAGGGTGATGTTTTGGGTGACATTTTAATTTGGTTTGTGACAGAAAAGTTCAAGTAAACATGTCTCAGGAATTTAAAGGGATTTTATTATAACGTAGAGTTGCTAGTACGTGGGACATTTGTCAAGGAATGTTGACAGTATTTATCATGAAACTGAGTTATTTTAGTTCCTGTTTTTCTGAAAACCAGACATATTCATTAAATAAGCAGGGGCAGATTTTGCACTCCTACTCGGATTATCTCTGTGTATGAGTATGTGTGTGTGTTTGTGTGTGGTCACAATAGGCAAAACACACATTTCCATTCACTTGCAAACAAATGAAGATTTGTTCTGTGTGAGCAAGCAGCTGTGAGAGAAAGGGTGGAACAGAACAACAAATCTGTTTTCCAGAAAGTGTTGATTTAATAATGCATTTACAGTTTGCTGCAAAAGAAACATACAGTTGTTGTTTTTGTTGTTGCAATAACTTCGAATACGGTAGAATAGAAACCATACTGTACATTTGTAGACCTTTTAAAAACACACAAAAGATGCACTTTTATCTAAAGTACAGATCAGCAGAGTTGTTTAGTTATTCACTTATTCTATCTTTTCTCGAGTAAACTTTGTAAAATTTGAATAACCTTGTCATATTACAGTTTTTTTTAATCAATTAGGGTGATTAAAGAGCTGTATCATTTAGTGCTGGACAATTAATTGCATAAAAATCTAAATCTCATTATGGACATTTGCAAATATTTAATCGCAAAAGTCGATTAAATATTTATTATATTTAATAATTTATTATAGGTATACATAGATTTTGACAATAATTTAAGTATTTTGTTTATTTTTTCAAATAATTTTGTGATGCTAACCCATCAAGCATGGGGAGAACATGCATTTTTTTCTTGACTCAGGTCAAATATTTTGTATCATGCTTTTAAAAAATGTTGGATGATGGGTGGATTTTGTATTTCAGAGTCAGACTGAATTGACATTATGGTTATCCTGTATTGTGTTGAGTTTAATATTTAAAAGCATATTAAAGCTATGTAGGTCGAGAGGCGAGTCTGTGATATGAGTGTCCTAGTTTGATGTCTGTCTGCCTAAGAGCGTCAGCTGGAGAACGTCTGGATGCAGTTCAGACAGAGGACATATCCTCTTCCTCTTCTTTCTCTCATCTCTCCTCCGGCTCTCTCCTTTCAACTGTGATTTATTTAGCTTTCATCACTTTCGTTTTCAGAGTACACTGCAATAACTGGATGTTTACTCGAACCCATGTCTGCTTTGTGCGTTATAGTTGTGTCAGAATTATGAAAGTGTTAATTATATAACAATGCAATGAAAATGTCGAGATTGAAGGTCAGCTCCTAGACCGTTTGTCTGTGTCCTGGTTACTCGCCACCCAAATATGTCACTGGGCACAGACAGCTTGGCAGGGTGCTTTGCAGAGTGCTGTGTGTCCTCAACCACTCAGTGTAAAGCTTCTGTGCGACAATGAAAAATCCTGTAAAGCTTCAATGTGACAATGATGATTGTTAAAAGCGCTATACAAATAAATTTAACTGGACGACCAGCATCAGACATCTAGTACGTATGTTGATCACTCCTTTACTGACCTGATGAATACTTTGAATGGTACCTGAGAAAGTGTTTCAATTGCTGTTTCTCATGAAGTTCTCTTCACTGGATTGAGGTCCAGTGATTTTGAAGTCAGACAACTCGCACACGGATTCCGTTCTATACCGTGTGCGTTTGTTATCATAGAAGTTGGGTGTGTTCTTGTTGTGTTCAATTACACACGAAGCACAAAAGGCAACCCCCAACCCCAGTATCTGACCTAAAACTGAATGACTGGTTTTATGCAAAATTGCATTCAGCCAGCTGCACAACTTTTCTCGCATTTTACAGCAAAATGTTTTGGTTAATTATTATTATTATTATTATTATTATTATTATTATTATTATTATGGAATGTTTTTAATCAACAATTATTACTGTTTTATGAACAGGGAAAATGACTGTAGAACTATATGGTAACGATGTACTACAGAATTATAGAATAAAACATGACATTCCTGTTATAACTTGTATTACATAATTATGGACATGACCATCAAACCCATATATGGGTTTTTTCCCTCCAAAGTACAAAATTATTTAGCATGTCCTTGTACACTGTGGCATTACAGGTTCCCTTTACTGGAACTAAAGAGACCCAGACATGTTTCAGCAAGACAATGCCCATGACAATATGCACAGCCAGCTCCATAAAGACATAATTAAAAATGTTGGAGTGGAAGAACTTAAGTACTCTGCGCAGAACTCTGTGAATGATTATGTGTGACCCAGTCTATGAAAACCAAGTCTGATCTAAAGTGAAAGTAATCTCAGAAATCTGAGTTTGTCTCTGTCTCTGATAAACTTTACAAAAATATGCTGCTCCCATTTTTTATACTGCTGAGTCCCTTTTTGATATCGCTGCCTTTTTTTTTTTAACACTGTGTATCCAAATGTACTAGATTTCTTCTCCTGCTCCAGCTATGTCAATAAAAGTGTCTGTAACTGCCACTAGATTACAGAACAGCATAATTGTCATTAAAAATAAGTAATACAGGAAAAGTCATTATTGAACACCCCAAAGAAACATCTGCCCAAGTCAAATAGAACAGAATGCTTTTTCTGTTTTCTTCTCAATAATGTTGGCTGCTTGTACATATAACACCATCCTAGTGGAATATTACACTCCCTCTATCTAGCCATCATCAGACCTTTGGGTTGGATTGTTGTTGCCTCCACACTTGGTGGTCATGTCTTCATATTCCTTGTAGACTTGAATATATTCAGCACTAATGCATTGCCATAATTCATGAACCGCTTGGATCAAAAGCGGGTTGTTTAATGTACTGCTGAGATGAGCAGGCTGTCAAGTCCGTGTAGGGAACAGCTCTTTTACATGGATTAAATTGCCTGCACACGCCTCAATGCACTTCTTTCAGTGCTTCTTTCTGTCCAAAATCCTCTGAGGGATGACTTATACTGTTGCATCCACCAGATTGCTGGTAAACATACTGACTTAGTCACTACTTAGAAGTTTTTGAAGCAAAGCTCAGCTTGACTTCAGAGACCTCTGTTTGGGTTTAGTTGGGCTTTATTTTTCTGAGATTAAACAAGTTTCTGTGGAAATTATCAAGGAGTTAGTAATGCCTTTTCACAGCTCCAGTAATTAGAATCATGGTGTTTAACATGAACTATGTTCCATGTTGGTGTGGGTTTCTTTTGGGCTCTCTGGTTTCCTACCACATCCCGAAACAGGCCAGTAGATGGATAGTCTACAATTGATTGCTCCTAGATGTAAAAGGATGTGTAAATGTCTAAATGCATGTTTGTTGGACTGCCATCCAGCCAAGATTTTCCAGTTTTTCCCCAGGATAGCCTCTAGTACGCAGATGACACACAATCACGTTACTGATAAAGAATGAACAGATCACCAAAAATATATTGTGATTTATTTAAAAATAATTAATTAAACCCCTTCTTGATTATGGCAGTATTTCAGAGGGCTTCCAAGTATCAGGAGAGCGTTCACATAAAATTGATTTCAGCATACAGTACAGTGTTTGTGGCTCCATCAGTTGTGAGAGCAGACAGAGCTGGAAGGGTAGAACAGAGGAGGTCAAGTCAGCAAAACTCAAAGTGACAGTTCGATGTTGGAGAGTGCAGCATAGGAGCTGATTTGCAGAAGTGCTGTTGAACATTTATGTTTTTTCTTACTTGAATTTCAACCACATTATTTCTTTCGCACAGCATAAACAGCCATAAGAGACTGTTTACTTGGATTACCTCCTCCAGTTTTCTTGACACAGTACCAGACAGGTTATCTAATCACCGCATGGAGCATGCTTTAATAAACAGCAGGAGGCTTAAGCGGCGAAAGCCCCAAGTGCTATGTTTTGGGGTTTTTTCAGAGCCTTTGGTGTTTTCTAGTCCCCGTGAGTGTTGTTCTGTCAAGTCTTCTCACTGTCACCCTTGAAGGGTCAGGGAGGGTGCTCTAGCCCTGCTGCGGTCAAACCAAGTACTTCAGATCAGGCGGCAGACCCACAAAGAGTCAGGAGGTTCCCAGTCGAGACGGGACCGCGGGCTCTCACTGTGCCAGTCACACACGCACACACACACACACACACACACAGATGCCTGCTCCGCTGCACAAACTCGGAACATGCTCTGTCACTGACATTGTCCCACTGATGCCTGTCAAACTGCATTTGTTTACTTAAAGGGTAAAAGGGATTAGACAGCGGTTCAGATAAAGGTGAGTTTATGACATCATTTTGGTCATGTTTTCAGCAAGGTTAGGCAAGTACTAAAGTTCTTCATGTGTGTAATTTTCAGGTTTCTGACAATAATTGGGGTTTGTTACTTGCACTGTAGGTCTAACAGGGACGACGGAGGAACTCATTTCATTTTCGCACCAGGAGTTGCAGAAGGAAGTACAGCCACATCTAATAGATCAGCAGGCCTTGGTGTCAGACTTTCTGCCAGGTGAGAACTGCTGGGTAATAAAGCCAACTGCATACATGTGAATATACAGTACTAGTCAAAAGTTTGCACACACCTACTCGTCTGAGGGATTTTCTTAATTTTGACCGTTTTCTACATTGCAGAGCAGTTTTAAACCGTGAGAACCCGTTTATGAAATAACGCATATGGAATAACGTGGTAAACAAAAAAAGTGTGAAAAACAATATTTGTTTCATATTTTAGATTCTACAATTGATTCTAAGTTGCCACCATTTATCTTGCTGAGAGTTTTGCACACTGTTGGCAGCCATCGAGAGCTCAACATGTATGGGAACTGCTTCAAGTGTGTTGAAAAATCTTTCCAGGTGACTGCCCCATGAAGCTAGGGAGAAAAGAACAACCCTCAAATGAGTTGGTGTGTCCATACTGGCCCTGTCGAAAATAAATCTGTAATGTTGCATTTTCAGACACTAATTTATCTGAGTCAAATGTATCAGAATGTTTATAACAGCAAGCGACATAATTAAAACACTTGTTTATTAACAACAGATTTCATGAGTGTTTTGTAAGTCATTCATTGGTAACGTTCGAGTACTGTCCAAAGGAAAGGATTGCACAACTCTTCCTTCAGTGATGTCTGAGTGGTTGCGGCTTGTCTTTTTCTCACTCTGTTTTTACTTTCTCTGCTTTGACCTTTCAGTTTTCCTTCTGAAGCACAAACACATCCTTAGTGGCATTTTATTGGGTTTACTTCCTTTCTCCTCCTTTCTTTCTCATAGGCACTATGTCGGATTTTCCTGATCACTGGGGTGCTCAGTCTCACCCCCCTCAGATGATGGACACTGGCTTCATGGGACCTTTCTCAGGTTATTGTTCTACTGTTCCTTGCCATTGTCTTGCTACTGTTAAAGTTTTTTTTTTTTTTTGTCTATTGTCTAAAATATGTTAAATGTATTTTTTTGTATATGCACACATACTTTTATCTGTATTCCTTTTTGGCAAGCACAATGTCAGGGTGTCTCCTGGGTATATTTACAGTGCGCGTGGTGTCCATCACCTGGACAGCATTACAGTCACTTGGGCTTAATATAGCACCAGGAAATTCAGGGCACAAACATTTATATAGTTTTCTTTAGTATGCTAAATTTGGTGGCTTTAGCACTAGGGCCGGGCAGTATGATGATAGAAAATTGGTGCAAGTTATCTTGATTCATTAACCTCAAGCTTTTTTTTGTGAATCATAATTATAGTCATCTTTTATAGCTTATTTGAACAAATGGATGAATCTTAAGCACCATTTCCGTGCCAAGCCATTCGTGTACCTTATAAATAAGTATTGTGATTAAAAAAAAAAAAAAAAAAAAAAAAAATTATTTATTTTAGCCCAAGTCTAAATAAATCACCCAAGTCTAAATAGTTGTTAGTCTTTCAGCTGCTCCTGTCGAAGGGTCGCCACAGCGACCCCCATCCGATCCACACACAACTTGGCAAGGGTTTTATACCACATGCCCTTCCTGATGCAACCCTCCCATTTTATTCAGGCTTGGGATCGGCATGGCAACCTCTCGATGGGAACAGCCAAAATAATGACAACCACCACCCTAACAAGTCTAATTAATACACTTTGCTTAGTTGTCATCGTAGACAGTGGACAATTAATGTTTTCCTTGTACTATAAATACAGTAGGTCAAATGAAAGCATTTTGATTATGATGGATCAGGTAAAACTTAAAACTGACTGCATTAAAATGGGAAGTAAGATATATGCCAGGGGTAGCTCAGTGGTTAAGGCATTGGACTACGGTTCAGAAGATCCCAGGTTCAAACCCCACAACCACCAAGT
>JAQQZT010000033.1:26063423-26088741 GCA_030068275.1 Clarias platycephalus | reverse complement strand
ATCATGTAGATACCAGTCAAGAATTTAGGCAATGAGGAAAAATTGTGATCTCCATGACTGCGAAAAGGTTGTTGGTATTTCAGAAACTTCTGATCTCCTCGGACTTTCTCAATCAACAGTCTCTAGAGTTTACACAGAATGGTGCGAAAAACAAAAACATTGAGTGAGCTTTTTCCCCATTATGATGTTTGATGTGAACATTGACCTGCTGCCATGTGATCAGCTGATTAGATTCCAGCATGAAGACATTACCCATAGCAGAGGCTGTTCTAATGTGCCATCCATCTTGAACTCTCAGGGCCTTTAATGGTGACATCTAGGAATTATGTATAGAATGGTACGTGACCATTGAGACAGAGTGTTGTATTTTATTGGTGGTGTGAGTCACCTACAAGCACAGCTTGCATAGCAGTCGGTGTGTGCTGATTAAAAATGTGTCATTCTTACCAAATGGAGCTTGGGGCCTAAACACAGGCCGCATACATGCAATTTATAGACCACGACCAATAAGATGACAGAACATATTCATATGGATTAAAAAAAAGTTACTAGCTCTCAGATGAGAACACCATTATACTTGTGGCTTCGTATACATCGCTGCTGAACATGTGTATGTATTGCAACTAAAATGTGCCATAATGGCCAAATACTTCAATGTTTATTAGTAAATACAGTAAAGTATTGCTAAAGACAGCAACTGTGTTAGTTCAGTTTTGGAGGTACAGTACAGGTCTTGTAGTTGCAAAGGAACGTAGGTATACAGTGTACTCCATAAGCTAATTTGAGGGACAGTAAAATGCAGAATGTTTTCTGATAATTTTTATTCCCTCTTTGCAAATGAGGTGTCTTTGGTGACTGCTGGCCAGATGATGCTGGCATTCCCTCTGACCTGCCCTTCACTCCCAGTGTCTCTACTGTGATCAGTCGTCATGCAGGCCATCTAACAGAGAGCCAACAGGATGCCCCTGACAACCAGTGGTCCCTCAGAGATAGTGGGCTGGGTGACAGGGATGAAAGAGAAAATGAGGGATCTGATCACAAAAAGGAGAAAAAGAAGAAGAAAAGAAAGCCCAAGGATGAAGTCTTTGACCAAACAGACAGTAAGATTAAGCTTGAAATGCAGAGTGAGAACATTGATCTCTCTGAGGGATCCCATCGGCTGTTGATGCAGAAGGAACATGATCGAGATGAAAGCTGGAAACATCAGGATGTCAGTCGGGCTGGTGGAAGGATCAAGAAAGGCAAAAGCCGTAAGAAGATTCCAGAAGAGTGGGCAATTCATGCAGAGCAGTTTATTCCTACTTCACCATTAATTCGTCATGAGTTTGAAACTGAATTAACTTGTCCAGTACCTGGAGACATTCAAACCTCTGTCCAGGGTCTGATCTCTTTCACTGAGGATTTCACTGATGAAGGCCTTATGCCATCATCACTTGCCAGTGATCTGCATTCACTTACAGCTACTTCTCCATTAGCACCTGTGGAAGGCAGCCTTGCAACTCAACCAGGAACATCATCATGTGAGGGACCCAGTTTTTCAACCACAAGCCACTTGTCCATGTCATCTGGTTTCCAGGATATGCTTATGGAACCAGATAGTGGTGACATGGTTACTACGAAAGATGCCTTTACCCCTCCAGTTACATCGAGTAAATCTGACGTTCATGTGCCTGTGATGAAGCCCCAGTCCTTTGTGCCTAGTGAAGGAGCTTTTGAAGAGGCCATATTTGAGCAAGAGCCATCTTTCATTGACCCGACAGTGGGCACCCATGTTTTGGCTACTGATCCTGTGGTTGACCCCTTGATGTCCACTCCTGGTAAAGCTGGTTTTGGATCATCCATGGAAGCTTTGATCTCAGCTCCTCCATTCTCACCATCTCAAACTGCTTGGTCCTTTAATAGCTCAAATCTGAACAACCAGAGCGGGGTCTTTGATATGTTAGGCATGGAGGGTACTACCTATAATACACCTGTGTCAGTCCCTTTACCATCACCAAAAAGCAAAACACCAAAAGAGGCCAAGCCAAAGCAGAACAGGAAGACCCGTTCATCCTCATCAAAGAGTCCCACATCGTCTGAAGCAAAACCGCTTTCTCCACCAAATTCTGGTTTGAACCCTGCTGCTCCACCATTCTTCCCTAGCTTTGCTGAACCTCGAGAGCATGTGGCAGACCTGCCTGCCATGCCGCAAGGTTTGTTTTTAAAGGATAGAATTTGGATCCACTCATTGCATGACTTGGTGGATCCCAAGCCTTGCCTTGTCTGTACTGGGTTTGGGTTACTCTGCTCTTTACCTCAGCCACTAACACATCTGTCCCTCCTACTGGACATCCCACTATCCAGGTTTACTCAAAGTTGGCTGGCTTGGTTTGGCTTATGTGTTTGATGGGTGCCTCACTACAAATAAAAACAGCACTGGTGTGTATGTTTAGGTCAAACTGTACCTATTAATCAAGTGTGATCTGGGGTACTAACCGAATGCCAGTTATATTTGCAATGTTACAACAACACATTCTTATTCATTCACCACATTTCAGTCACTGTGCCACTCTCTTTTCTTACTGCCCGGCTGCACTTGATCTACTTAACAAAATAGTCCTTTCTGATCTTTATCTTTCATAATGTGTGCATTTATTAAATGTGTATTTGCTGACTGGACATTTAAAATTGATTCTTTTCCTCCCCCCCCCCCCCTTTCTTTCCCCAAATAATGGTGGTATCCTTCCGTTGATTGACATCAGTTACTGCAGGTAAGCTAGTAATCGCTTGTGGATGCTTATTCGTATGATGTCTTACTGTTATATTTTACATGAAGTGAAAAATTGAGTTGTACTTTGAATTCATGTGGGTAGATATGCCACATTTGTGTAATACTGAGTTAACCCTGGGCTATGAGCATAAGGGACAGCTTTTAGATACCATAATAGCAACAGTATGTACTGTATGCCTAGTGTTCACTGCCATGCTAATGAACAGATGACAGAAAATGAAAGAGATCTGAATGAGATTCATAATTAATTATGAAAATCAAAGCATCTCCTTACAAGACAAGAAACTAGATAAAACACTTTAAACAAACTCACAAGGAGTTAATTACTGGAAGCCCATCAGAGCGAGCAACTCTCCAATGAGCATGGCTAGGTAAGAAAAAATTGTCTACAGGGAGACCTTTAGTCTATAGTGAAACTAAAAGATTACTGCTCTTCACTATCTATCCATCAGTCTATCTTCTGTAGTTACTCAAGCTGTTGAATATAAAGGAACACAGCCAAGTAGGCACAGATCTATGATTAATGAAGATACAGTCTACTTTCACTATGCTTATCTAGCTTCATTTCCTTTAACAATTTGCAAACCCACAGGCATGTCGTTCATTGTTTCTTTCTTTTTCATCCTACTCCATTATCAATCGCAGACCTCTCAAGCAGAAACCAAAACTTGTTTTTGTTTTTTTGTTTATTAATTACATGTGTTTCATAATGTGATGTTTTCAAACTGATTGTAGTATGAACAGGAATATATCAATACAGATACCGATATCCATTATCACTTTTCCCAAGGGTTGCAAAATTTTATTTTAAAAAATCACATTGCGATTATTTTGACATATAAAGGAATTGGGATTTAAACTCGGATACAGTCAGGCCCGTACACTTTTGAACTAAGGCCAAATCCCAAAATCTTATCTATGTTCATAACCACGTTGAATTTGAAATAAAACCTGCACGATGTGAGGGAAGTCAAAACTTTTGGGAATTACAGCCACTTTCAGAAATTTAGTAATTACAGCCATTTTTATTAACCGCATTATTCATTATATAATTACAAACATAAGGATTGCCTTTAATACTTGGATGAAAATCCTTTGTAATCAGTTACTGCCTGAAGTCTGGAACTCATGCACATGACCAAATGCTAAGTTTTAGGTTTTCTCTTCTCAAGATCTTTTCTTAAGTCTTAAAATATAATACCAGTCAAATCACTAGAAAATAGTTTTTCATCTGTTCATGTATTAGTGTAAATTGTTCTATATTTGATGTTTAGTAATTGCAGACCTGAACCCCACCACGCCCCTCCCCCCATGTATTATTATTTTTTTTTTCATTTGGGTATTGTTCAGTGTCGCAGTGTTAATTGTAAAAGCTCCCTATGAATGTTTGGATAGATGCTGAGAAAGTGCTTTGATTGAGGTTTGATATGTTGAGGTACGAATGAGGTTTGTTTGTATGTCTGCTGCGTGCCTTTTGTGCCCATGATTGTGCGTATGTGTGTGCGTGTTTGTGTAAGGCGGGTGTGGCAGTATGACACAGCTGTCTCTGCTGCCTGTGTAATTTTCAGCTCTCTCTTCGCCGGGGAGGATCTGTGTCACTTGGGGTGCTATTTATCTGCAGGAGGAGGCAGGATACGAGGGTTCAGTGTCAGACTTCCAACATGCAAATAAATATGCTATGGGATTTAAGATTAGGATTTACGGCCGTTTAAGTCGAGCGAACATTTCATGTTGTGTGTGTGCAAATGTGCATGTGTGTGCACATACTGTATGTCTCTGGGTGTCCGTGTTTGTACTCTATGAAAATACATTGTATTGGAAGGAAAACTGACATCATTAGGCACAGAACCCAGTTTGCTTGTGATGTTTCCAAGCTGTCGTGTCAGCTGCTGGTTTTAGTCCACCATATTTTATCAAGTCAAATATCAATGCATCTATCTACCGGGATACTTCATGCTTTTGTCTGCTGACAAGCTTAATGGAGATGCTGATTTCCTTTTCCAGCAGGACTAAGCACTAGCACACAGTGCCAAAACTACCACTAACTGGTTTGCTGTCCATGATATTACTGTGCTTGATTGGTTTGCCAACTCACCTGATCTGAACCCCATAAGCAATCGGTGGCGTTTTGTCAAGAGGAAGATGAAAAACACCCAACCCAATAATATAGATGAGCTGAAGGTTGCTATCAAAGCAACCTGATCTTCAATAACACCTCAGCTGCTCGCCTCCTTGCCATGCTGCATTGATGCAGTAATTTGTGCTAAAGTAGCCCTAACCAGTAACAAGCAGTTTTAAGAAGTTGGACATTCCTGTATTTTAAATTCAATTTTTCTTAATCTTTGGAAAAGGGCATCAAAATTAAAACAAAACAAGCTTGAAGATTTTCACTTTGCGTGTAAGGAATCTAGAATGTATGAGAGTCAAACGTTTGTGTTAAATTATTGGGTGGAGCAGTTCCACAATAATTTATTTTTTTAAGGTGCGTTGTATATACTGTACTCATACAGATAAACTTGGTATAAACTCTAGCAAGCAAATGAAATGAAGGGCAGCTATTACCTTAAAGAATCTCGTTAATGTTGCCTATGGGAATCTGTGATGCTGGCTCCAATACACTGATGACTTTCAGGTGTGGATATGTTCAGCAGAACTATTTTTAACATCAGACCAAATGGCTGTGTGCTTTCACCCTCCCCTGCATTTTAGTCATCACTCGGGCATCTGTGTCAATTTTTGACGCAAATAAAATGCTTCAGTACAAACCGAGAGCATCATGCATGTTTATATTAGTGTGTATAAATTGAAGTACTAGGGTATTTGTGAACGTAAGCTCCTTTACTGGCTTGTCATTTATTTAATCATTGTGCATCAGTGGGTTGATTGAACTTCTGATGAAAACTATTTAAATGAGAACGATTTAGGTGCAAAAAAAGAAAATAGCAGAGAAGGTCAGCTCCTTGTGTTGCTCATCGGCAGGCAGACTTCCTCGGGTAAGAGGTGTGACTTAGCTAGTTGCTATGGTAACAGAAAATCAGCTGATGTTTCCTTGGTAATGGGGACAGATGCTGAAGAAACTAGGCTTGGGGTAAGCTAAGCTCCAGTTTGCCCTTGTGAAATTATCACATGCGTGGAGGCAGACTATTTAGTAATAGTGCGTTATAATATTACACATTATTATGTAGGCTGTTGTAGCACTTGAGATTTACAGTTTGCATGTAAATCCATCACTTTCATCATATTAATTGATTGTCCAGAGCTATTGCCATTCCATGAATCTGATTTGCAGTCATGGCATCTGGTTGATGGTGAGAGTTTGTTGTGTTGCAGAAAACAAACACAAATAACCAGAAAAAGAGACTGTAAAAAATGTATAGCTGTATTGAGAAAGAGTATCAGTGTGTTAATTATGCAGATATGGTAATCAGCCAGCCTTGGGCTTGTTTCTATATTAAGCACCAGAACTTGATGGCTTGAAATCCGTGGGTGGTAAAAGGAGAAAGGAAGAACAGTCTGTACTACGAAAAGCATCTTACTCTACGTCTTGATGCAGAATTAAGAACAAAAAAGATTATTTACTGATATCCACTCCCCGTATAATTGAGAGCAGCCGGCTTGCTTACCAACATGTTTTTGTGCGCTTGGAATGCTCAGGATCGAACAAGTGCAACCTGCTGCATTACCAATGAAACTGTCAATCTTTTTAAAGCTTTTTTTAATGCCCCTCTCTTGCGTAAAAGGGCTTGCGATGAAAGCGTCAGGTCAGTGAGGTCATCTGGACAACGACTTTAGAAATGAAAGATGAATCGACTGCCAGTCAGTAGGAATGGGGTTCAGTCTGACAACAAGTACAAAAACTTTAGGTGGCATTTGTTTGCAAAATAGCCAACAAAATCTGTACAGACAAACAGATTTATTTTCACTGTCTGCTCCTGTTGTTGTCAGCATTAAGAATATGCATTTTTCCCCCTGTTCCTGAGATCAATATGTCTGAGCACAAGATCAGCCCTTCGCACACTCACTCCCTTACTTGCAGCCACCACCATGACAAGACTCAAGTTGTCATGGCAACAGGAGGCAGTTGCTTTGGAGACTTAATGAAACAGGGCGACCAAGGAAATAATGGCAGCTCGCTGGAGAGTTTACGGTGGGTGGGTTACAGAGCTAAACATAGAATCATCGCAGCCGGTACAAGTCGTTTAGGCCCTTGTCGTATCTTCTTTTTCACTCACCTTTTTTTATGTGACCACTATGACTAATGACATAATGACTACTTACAGCTTAGAGGATTAAAAGCTGAGATTTATTTATTAGAATGAATATTTGTTTTTGTGAACACTCTCAAATATGCTCCTCATTAACGAAATAGTCACTGTTCAAGAATCTTCTGCATGTTGTAGTGACAGGCAAAGTCTGGAGACACAACAAAGTAAAACTTTTAAAAATAATTTATTTTATTTTATTTTCTTATTTGCGACACAAGTCCGCCTTTAAACTTTCCAGACTTTTACCATCTAGGATTTTGTGTTCCTGTGTACTGTTCCTCACCTGTTAATTAAGCAGCTTGTTTTTAAAAGATGCAAAAACATAGTTCAAGTACATCAGTTCAGGAACAGGCTGAAACTGATTTCAGGTTTTCATGTCTCCTGAGTGTGTGCGTTCTTTTTGCTGTTGATTTATTCGTTTCAGGTTTGTCATCGGTCTTGTGTTGGGTATGAATTTTATGGCTGGTAGGCATTTCCAGTGCTGTCTGGCTCATCTCCTCTAGGGAGTCTGGCAGCAGGCTCGATACATGACAAGATGAAAGACAAAAGACTTCAATTTGCCTTTTCATGGTCACTGTTTTTCAGTCCATTTGGCATGCCCCCATGCTTGTTTATCCCTCTCCCTACACCTCTCGTTCTCTCTCTGACTGCAGTGTGATGATCTAGTGTGAGAAACTGTTTCACAATCAGAGCACACGAAAATGCCACTGATGAAATTGGCATCAAGTAAGGACTCTGACCCTGACAGCATATGACTTTGGAGCACTGATGTGAAAAGCCCCCTGCTGGTAGCCTGAGAATGCACAGATGCATTTTAAGAGACAGAGATGTGAGGCTTACCAAGGTGGATCTGTAAAGTAACAGTTTTTTTTTAAATCTAAATGGGGAGGAATAGACGGAAATTGTTCTAATTAGTGCACATTGGTCAATGCTGTGACTGGTTTCGTTTGTACACAGCGGCTGGTAAATATTATTTATTGGTTGTAAGTGATAACGTTGCAGGTGCAGCAGGTCTTCTGAGTAGTCTTTCACATCCATCTTTTGGGTGAAAGGTAATAGTTTTGCCAGGATTCATAAGCAAATATTATATTCTAAGCTAAACGGTTTGCAGAATTCAGACAAGGAAGTAGAACAGGAGAGGAAGGATGGGCATAAAGCCGCCAGCGTGGAGAAAATGAGTGAGGCAAAAAGGAAGGGCTCTTCAGAACAGGGAGGGAGCTTATTCTTTCAAGCAGCGAATAAGCTGCTACACAAGGAATCATGTGACATGAGCCAGGGAAATGGCCATCAAATGGGGAGGGTGGAAGGGTGTCAGAGAGAGAGAGAGAGAGGGCTGCTTCACTCTCACAGATTCTTTGTGAATTGTCGATCGTAGATGCAGAGAGGGGGTCACAGCTCACACTTTCATCCACTGAAAAACTAGACCAAAGCCAGAAAGGATAAGCCTCAGCTATTATATTGTAACACAGAAGAACAATAAGGACATTTAAGAAGGAAGAAGACAAAAATTTATATACATAAGGACTAGATAGCAATAGCTAGAGGAGGAAAAGAATGTCCTCTCTCTCCAACCAACAGCCAGCATCTCCATTCTCGGAGTACAGTGAGCTATGCAAAGGTTCATCAATGTCCACACAACCTGCCACACAGGGATGGGATTGGCAGCATGGTGACATTGGGGCTCCAAGGAACTTCGCTGGTACCCCACGAGCCCTGGGGCTGACTGATGAAGATAAGCTGTGTTTCTTTGACTCTGCAGCGCCGGTGGGGAAGGAGTCCGAACTGCAGGTACCTGGGAGAAGTGCAATTCCTGGAAGCATGTCACTAAGCAGCGTAGGAGAGAGCTTAGAGAGCCCTCTGTCTTCATCTTCTTCACCTGCATCCCCTGGGAAGTCCACGGCAGCTTTCGAATCGGCAGGTAATCGTGGGATGATGCCTCCTGCACAACTTTCAGGATCACAGAATGCTGATGTCCTATCCCCTTTTGATTCTCTGAAACCAGCCACTGTAGCGGAACGGGATCTGTCACCTTGTGTTCTCAGTCCAGAGATGAGCCCCAAGATGGGCACTCTCCAAGCACCCCCTAACTACTGTGTCATAGGAGTTGTTAACGATAATTACCTAGAGGGGGGAGATGAAAGTGTTTGTGGAAGACCGGCGGCTGAGGGATCATCCAATGAGAGTGAGGAAGAGGAGGAGGGCGAAGTTCCTGAACCTTGTTTCATGGGTCGAGCTGAACAGCAGAGGAAGGCTATGAGGAGAGCCATGTCTGAGTGTTCCCATTTGTCAGTGCCAGCCAGTATTCAGCTACCAGACAAGTACCCTGGTGGAGGAACGCTAGATGAGCTAGCCTCACCGGTAGGAGGACCCCGTCGGCCCCATACTGGAAGCATGAGACGCTCACTGACCGTGGCAGACGATCAGCCCCCAACACCTCCACCAACTCTCTATGCTACTGGAGGCCGTAACGGAACTGGCACAACACTTCATCTCACCTCATTTCCACCACTTAAGAGTAACGGAAGCTTTCCACTCTCACCCATGGAGGACGTTCCAGAGGGTTCAATTGTGGACAAGGACAAGGGTGTACTTGTGCCTGTGCCATTCACAAGCCGAGCTTTCAACGGTGGCACTACTGGTACTGAAGGCAGTGTCAGTCTATTTCCTGTACTTGAGGGTAGGTGATGCAAGCTTGTAAAAAAGCTGTAAGAAATGCATATTTATCACAGCAATAATAGTAATCAGAAGATATCCTAAACTCAGAGTCTTTATGGCAATTGTTGGTTAAAATTAACATTTAAAACCAAATGCAAGATAAACATGCTCAGGATGAATAGACAGGTGGATATGAGAATGACATACTTTTTGCTTATTCTGACTGCTTTGTGTTGGTTTGTGTGGGTTTCTTTTCTAAATACATTTGAATGCAATTTTCTTTTCACAACTATCAAGACAAAGGCATACAGGAGCATCTAAATCAGAGGACATTAAATGGCTAGACAGGGAGAGAGAGTCACTCTGATAGTAGTCTCAGTTTCAGACGCTCTACCTACTAAGTTGCATAGACTTATGAACATTGCATGAATTATACTGCATACTAATATAACTGCTAGTGTAATCACACTCATTGAACGTCTACACATGCATATGCACCTGTACTGGTGTGCGGAGGTTCTGTTAGTGCAGCATAATGCAGATATTTGTCTAAATGCTGGCTTGTGCACCAGAGGCAAGCAGCTTGATAATCACAAGCTTTTCTCAGTAAGGTAGAGTCAGTACCTTTGTCAAAGGTCATGGTCTTTTATCATGGTCTGTCCTTGCAATTTTATTTCAGACTTGAAAGATTAATTTTACAGCAGTGGTTTTACAGTCTGGAGCCTAGAGCCAGTCTGTCTGCTCCATGATCATTTTTGTAGATTGCATTGGATCACAGTGATACGGCATCACTTGCATCACTTCTTCAGTAAAGAAAGAGGTAGAATGTTTAAAGTTAACATTTTTAGATTCCCGTCCTTAAAATCCACATTGTAAATATCGTTAATTGTAGTGAAGCACTTTGTACAACAGTATAGATGTGAGCAAATGTTCCAGAGAGATTATTTGCAGTTACATATCTTTATTTTCTTCCATCCTCTCAGTGACTATTAAGGTGTTTAAGAGAAGAGTATACATTATAGCCTCCGTTATTTTACTATCCTTCGCTATGGCTAATAAGAATAAGGGGATTTGCTTTGACTTGCCTCAAATAATTCTTTTCAGCTATTTAATTACCAAAACTATAAATATTTTTCTAATGCACTTTTTAGACCACTGTTTAATGACTCACTCATTGTATTCCATTGCATGAAATATCTCTTGTATCCTTTTTTTAAAACTTGTTTGCATCACAGCACCATACGTAAATGCAATTTTCTTTTTTTTAGATGGTAATCAAATAACTCAAGACTGACTCAGTCCATGCACTGTCCTAATATAATGATTTTGAAAGATTACTGCATGCTAAAGATTGAACTGAGTCTAAATATAGCCTGTACATTTTCAGCAGTTTAGACCACGTTTAAAAATGTCAGATACAGTTTTACACCCATACATACACACACATGTACACACATGCAGACACACACACATATATGTAATATATAATTACAGTGAAACCTTGGATTACGAGCATAATTCGTTCCAGAAGCGGGCTCATATTCCAAAACAGTTGTAAATCAAAGCAAATTTTATCACATGAAATAGTGGAAACTCAAATTATTTGTTCCACAGCCCCAAAAAAAAAAAATTATAATAATAATTAACACAAAATATGAAGGAAAAATAGAACAAATTAACCTGCACTTTACCTTTAAAAAAAGTAAAAATAATTCCTGAAGTGTTTCCGTTTATGCGTGCAGGCGCTGTGTGTTTGTGTGTGTGTGAATCTAAAGTAAAAGGAGAGGAGGAATCAGCCACTCCCGTCTCCCCCTTCCCATCTTACACAGTAAACTTTTCTCCTCTCTTATTTGAATTTCACACACACACACACACGCACATTAATGGAAAGACTGTTCTGTCAGAAAAAATTTGCAAGGAACAACGCTAATAACACTTGTGTGTTAATAACGGAATCACTGCTGTAATGTAAAACAAACAAACAAATGAACCTGCACTTTACCTTTGAAAAGAATCGCGACAGAGCAGAGTTTCTGTGTAGAGCAGAGTGTGTGTGTGTGTGTGTGTGTGTGTGTGTGTGTGTGTGTGAAGCCAAGAGGGGGTGTGTGAAGGGGCACGGTGTCAAATTATGCGCACACATAACGGCAGCCTAAAACAGAAAGGGAGAAAATGGATCTTTAAACTCTGAGACTTTCTTTTGCTTTACACTCGCGCACTCGTGTGTTATAAGAAACAGTACACGCGTGCTGTACACACGCTTAAAAAACCTAAAATAATGTATGTTTTACACACACACACACACACACACACACACACACACACACACACACACACACACACAAACAAACACATGGTCACAGTGTTATAGTTAACAGTACATGCATGCACGGATGTTGATTATACCAGTAAGACCCAGCAGGGTAGACAATTACCCACAATTCCGGAGTGCAAGAGAGAGAAAAACTATTGGCTTAGTTGTGATCACGTGACGCGGGCGTCAAAACTAGAGCGCACGCGTGCTACATGATACTCGGTACTTGTAAACCAAGACAATGCTCATTTCGAAGTCAAAATTTATTTAAAAATGTTGCTCGTCTTGCGGAACACTCGCAAACCGTGTTACTCGCAATCCAAGGTTCCACTGTATCTAATTTCATGTTGATTGGTTTGTTTTTAATTTGACACACACACTCATTTGGAAAATGCAGAGTCATTGTTTACACTAAAGACTGGAAGAGCAACGGGGCTTGGGAATTGTACCTCACACAATTTGTATTATTTTTTTAATTTATTTAATTTATTTTTGGGGGGTTATTTAGCTTTCATCAATCCTTATGTATATTCATGTATTCTGTTATCTTTCCTTGATGCTTAGGTAGTCTGTCTTGACTTTGTTTTTATTCATCAACATTGCATACACCTAACTGAGGGCAACAAAGCACTTTCATTACCAATTCATCTTGTATAAGTGATCAGTGTTTGTTTCAGAAATAAGTAAGGACTTATTATGAAAATTGCTACTTGCATAATAATATATTATTTATTAATGTGGTGACTACACTAAGTGAACACATTTGAGCCTCACACTTATGCTGATGTACAATATTGCTATTTGTTGTAGGATGGTAAAGACTTTAATTGTCTTTGCTATACTTTATATTGTTAAACAGTTTAACACGCAAAAGCTATAAAAACTTTGTATTCTTATTCCTTCATTTGATCTTTTTTTTTTTTAAGATGTGTGTCAGTAATAAAATTTGCATTGTTATAAGATTCTTGTTCTATGTACTGTAAATAATTTGTCTTTTAAAATTTTTTTTTAACAGTCAAAACAGAGAACATTCAACCAGAGGTGGTAAAAATAGAGAGCCTGGAAAAGTCTGATGTGTTCGGCAAAGTGGACAAGATGGACAAAGTTGAGAAGACAGACCATCCTGACCAGGTGGCCAAAGTGGAAGAGACTGATATCAAAGACCAGAAGGAAAACAAAGACGGTGGTGAAAAGCAAGAGGCATTTACCAAGGTGGAAAAAGTAGAACAGACACCTGTAGCTGATAAGTCTGATAAACCTGAGAAAACCGAGCAGCTTGACAAGACAGAAAAGGTGCAGACACCTGAAAAAACAGATACAAGTAAAAAGCCTGACAATTTAGAGCAAGTAGAGAAATCGCCGGATATTAAAGCTAGTGAAGGTAAGAAAGATTTGTCTCCAGAGATGGACAAGGAGGTGAAAGTGGAAAAGGTGGACAAAGTCGAAAAGGTAGAGTTGAAAGCAGAAACTACCAAAGTTGATAGCGGCAAAACGGAAGAGGACAAAAGTAAGAGGACAGAAGAAAAGCCTGACAAGAACTTAGAGGATAACTCTGCTAAAGACAAGCTCGCTCAGAAGCCTGATGAGAAAACAGAAGAGGAGAAAGCTGAGAAAGACAAGCTCGATCAGAAGCTTAATGAGAAAACAGAAAAGGAGAAAGCTGAGAAAGACAAGCTCGATCATAAGCATGATGAGAAAACAGAAGAAGAGAAAGCTGAGAAAGACAAGATTGATCAGAAGCAAATGAAAGACAAAGCTGAGAGTGAGGTTGTTAAGTCAGATAAAGATGTAGCCCAAAAAACTGGTGTTGTGGAAGAGACAAAGGTGTCTAAGGAAGGAGAGAAAACAGAAAAAGCTGGAACGGAGGTGAAAAAAGACCCATCTGCCAAAGTGGAGAAAGAAGACAAAACTGAAAAAGCCAAAAAAGCAGCACCTAAACCTGTGGTGACTAATGGTGCTAGAACTGTACCAGGAAAAGACCTGCCTAGTCCAGAGAAAAAAACCAAGGTAAGTCACATCCTGTTCCAGTCATCCATATTCTCCATTGGTCATGCTGCTGCTGCTAATGCAAATTTTTGTTGGAGTTATTTACCCCCCGCCCCATACACACACACCCCTCCCCGCCACCAACACACACCCTCAAATCAAGCACCAATACATGATTAAGATCATTATATCTTGTTTATTAATGCTTTTAAGGTTCCACAGTATTTCTTGGAGGGAAAATAGCACTGATGCTCCTTACTGGAGTAAAACAGAACAACAATGAAAATTCTACATACGTTTTATTTATTTGGGCAGTTGAGATTTTTCTTTTTTTTTTGGCTGGGCAGCTAACCCCTGCTAAAACACTCAGAGCTGGTCAAACTGGTAGCTGTTCCAGTATGTTTTCTCTCCCTTATTACTTGACCCCAAGAAAAGGATACTGCAACAATATTCTGCTGCCTTTGGCGAAGATTTTAAAAATTTGCTAATTGTTATTTTATAAAATAAATACTAGGGTGAGTTACAAGTGATCAGCACTCTGGCTGTAGAATTAATTTAGAAATTATTCAACATAATTTCCTTGCTTTTTAATACGCTTTGTCTATCTGTCAAGAAGCTTTCGTACTCCTTCATTAAAAAATGTTTTAGGCTGAGCTGCGAGCCACGAATGCACCACCGTCTTCACTTTTTTTTTGCTCACACACTGTAGTTACAAATAAATTTATGTAAAATACCTGCACAACAGTAACTGGGGAGACAGTAGCAATGGAAAGCACTGATAAGATAGTGTTGCCAACAGAATGGTTTGATATAACTGGACTGTAGATAATTTTTGACTCATTCTTGTAATATTTAGTTATTCAACCTAAAAAAAAAAAGCCTCAAAGAGCAAATAGAAGCAAAACACTCACACTGTGGAACCCTAGCTAGGAAAAACAAAAAAATATTTTCCATTATAACTTTGAACTACAGGGTGTACCTCAGGTGTTTTAGCACTCCCCCTGCTGCTTGGGTCTTGCTGCTATTATTTGTCGTTTTATGCTTTTGTTACTCCTTTGCTTTCCATTGTTTTGGGTTTGCCGTCCATCCATGCAGCCTGCTACCACGACAACCAAAACGAGTGTGGCCAAGTCCCGGCTAAGCACGGTATCCAATGCTGTGACCGCTCCTAAGCGCCCAACCCCAGCCCCTACCTCCACAACCACCACCTCCGCTACCCCCAGCAAAAAACCTTCTGTGCCCAAGGCACACACACCAACGGCTGGCACCAAGCGTCCTGCTTCGGCTGCCAGCCGTCCCTCCACCTCAACCACAGTGGCCAGTGAGGTCAGGCATAAGGTAAGACCCTCAGTCCTCTCTTGGAGAATTTGAAAATTAGCCTCTTTGAAGATCAATTCTACTATACTTTCAGAACTCATGTTCCTTTTGCTTGCATGATTGATCAGTTCATTTGCAACGCCTTTAGCAACGTTCATCCATTACACATCTGCCGAAATTACTGTCATACTGTCATAAATGTGTAATTTGCAGGAATCATGTAAATATGAAATTGGAAAAGGTCTGCTAGTGCTAAAGAATTAATTGCATAAAAATCTAAATCACAATATGGACCTGTACAATTATTTTATTACGAAAGGTTGTAATTTCACAGTTCGTATACGCATAGTCCGTAATTTAGGTAGAGTTTGTCAGTAATTTAGATATTTTTGTATTTTGTATAACTTTGAATTGAGAAATAACTATTGGCAAACATTCCTAATGAGATCGTTTGTCCAATTATTTGGTAAATTAACTGTATTCAAAATTAATAACCTTGAATAGAAAATGGCACATTTAATAGTCAAATACCAAAGTTTAAATTGCAATACCCGTCATATGCAATGTGTATTTATTTATTAATTTGGTTATTTATTTAAATCAAACCGTGCCGCGCTACTCTCCACCATAGTCTTTTAGTAAGGTGCCTTAGACGGTGTGATGACTAAAGACCTTTGTAAAGGGCATAGGCATTTTGAAAATTGCGTGGACATTGTCCTTAGAGAAAGGTTGAGGTATGTCTGAAAAATATTGGTCATAATAAATGCCATAGTTTGCATTAACTCTAGTGTCCCAACCCCCCTTTTTTTTTAGTCAGCCACAGAGTCTTCAGTGCCAAAGTCTCATGCTGCTCCATCCCGGCTCACAGCCTCTAAGAATGGTACATCTACCACAGCGGTGAGCAAAACCACCACATCGAGTGCCCTGACAGCACGGCGCTCTGTGGGTGAGTCTACCACACACACACCCTGAAGTACCGGAGCTTAAAACCAACAGCACAGTTCTCTTTCTAATTATTTACAGAATGCACTGAGAGTTTGCTATGCATACCGACTCATATTAGTGAATTTTGAGTATCTAAGAAAGAAGTGATTGACGCATACCTTGATGTTGTTATTTGCAGCTACAAAGACTGAGAGTAAAACAGGGGAAGAGAAGAAACCGAGTACTCTGAAGACCACAGGTACATCATCATGCATTTTACCTACAACATTATTGATCCAGTATAAAATTTTAGAATTGTAGCAATGCAGAGACAGACATGAAAGTCAAGGATTTTTACGCAAGTGAAAGATGTTTTCAGCTATGGAGTATTTGTCTTATGTATTGTACCCTGTGGGATATCCTAGTCCTGGATGTTCCTGGAAACACTTGATGTTACAAGCATGACTGGAACTTGCTCAGCATCATGTTTTGATATCTCTGTGATACACTCAGATCTTATAGAAGGTCCCATATTTTATAATTTGTCCAACCAGGCATCTTTATTCCAACTAAATTTTTCAATTCCAAATTGAGAGATGTACTTTGATGTTCTACACTGTCAACATTGGTACCAGACGTGGTCTTGGTCTTTGTTATCCTATTTGAGAAACAGTCTGATAAACAATGCGTCCTGATGTGTCATTTTACACAGCAAAGTTTGAGACTCATTTTACTCGCACATTTCTTACCATTCTCCACTGACCCCAGTGATTTCCAAGATGGTATTACCTACAGACTCACAGATCATTGTTAGTTTTTTCCCCCTTATCATCTGTTGTGAACCCAGAAACAGCTGTGTACTTTTTTTTTATTTTTTTTTATTCTTATGCGTGTTGAAAACAAAGCACATTCTGTACCTGAGAAGTAAAGCAATTCTCTGGTGTAATGTGTGAACTCATCATACAACACTGTGCCCAGCAGTAATCCTTGCCATGACAACCAAATATGTGTACAGTATGCGTCCCTTAACGTCCACTATACTTTCCGTGTTTTACGTGATTTGCATGTTGTGTAAACACAATATTTGCTATATATACTTATTAAATCTATAAGGGGTGCATTTGTGTACCTGTATTGACTAAATAACTTAGGGGTGCTCTGATCGATCAATTTTTACTGATCGGTTGTCTCTCAACTGGCCAATCACGTAAATCAATATTATTGTGATGACACAAAATCCATGAGTTGACAGCCACATCTTCCTGCCATCGTCAGTCTGGGAATATTACCAAGTCTCTTTAAAAGACATGCTAATTTCTTTTTTCACCACGTGGGGGAACATCTGCCAAAATCTTTAATGCAACTTGCATTTGCCACTAAAGCACTAAAACACAGCGTGAATAATTTGAGTATGAAAAGTTGTTCCCGAAGGCAGCAGCTCGAGACGACCCTGACTCACCCACTTATAGCAGAAGCGTTCAAAAAGCCTTACTCTGCAGAGAATAGAAAAGGTTCATCTATCAAACCAAAAATAATAATGCATGATAAGAGGAATAGACTGGCTCTTAAAAAAGCAGAACCTCTGATATACATGTATATGGAAATGCCTGCCTTCGTTACTTACTAATAAGTGGCTCGACAAATACAAAGTGACTGATGTGTGTGTTTTATTTTAAAATGTTTGGCGCAGAGTTTTGATTTACTACTCATTGACAGAGCTTTGTTTCATGTGCTGCAGGTTATAACGAGTGAGTAGCAGGACAGTCACATTTTAGATGATCGTTACAACATTTGTAATTTTGTATTTTTGTATAAAATTGTACCTGTACAACAGTTATTTAAAAAAAATAATAATTTAACCACATTTCGGCACACTTTGAAAAATCGAAGCAAAAATTTTAAAGAAAAAAATATTATTATTTTTTTAACTTCCAGTAAAATAAGAAAATGTAAAGCATGCACTGTGGAAAAGCATCACAAACTGGCCGAATAATATTAAATTTCATTTATAATATTTCGATATTAATAATATCTATTAACTAATAATAAAAGCTATTAGACACAGTACACTTGCTTGTATTTATGATATTTTTATTTGCTAAGGTGCAGTGTAGCCTATCTAGTGAACTACAATGTTTTATCTTTGGCCTCCCGTCTCCCATCTTACTCTTTTTTTATTTTCCCTCCAATATTCTCCATCCTTTCATCTTTGTAGACTCCACCAAACCCAAATCTGCAACTGCCAGAGCATCCACCATTACCAGTAGTACCGCAACCCGCACCCGCACCACTAAACCTACCACGGCCACTAACAGTACAGCCAGCACAGTGCCAGAGAGGAAGCCTCCTGTGCCCCGTGCTCCTCGAGCCAGCTCTGCTACCACAACAACCAGTACCACCACCAAAACCAGTAGTCGCCCAGCAACAGCTCAAGCCCACGATGGTAAAAATGTCCGCTCCAAGATCGGCTCTACCGACAACATCAAACACCAGCCCGGAGGAGGAAAGGTGAGGGGAATACTACTGGAATCCTTAGTTTTATGTCAGTGCCACGCAGTATTTGGCTATGAGCCTGGGTCCGTACAAATTGTACCTCTGCCAGAAATAAATAAGAAAAAGTGCAGCAATCGATCTGTTTTTGAAATACTGTACAGAGGAGCAAGGCAGAGTGGTAAGAATGCAAAGAGATATTTGTGCATTGCATTTTGATCCTCATGATCAATTTTGACCTTTTATAATTTATTTTTCAGATTTAGACTTTTCTAGATCCAATTGTTCATACTGTTTCATAATTTGCATATCTGTAGTTCTGCAAGACGAATCCTGCGCCGCATGCCTGAGTTTTGTCGCCTTACAAACATTATTCAGTACCTGGCATCTCTTTATTAGAGTGCTAATTTTTCTTTTTCCATCTTCTTTACTGCAAGCATATTTATGACTTGCCAATAATCACACTTTAGTTTATCCACTTTCTCCATCTGCAGTGTCATTCATCTGTTCCTTATCGTTCACCCCACTAATACTTTTCCTGGCTGAGATTTCTCCTTGGACTTCACAGAACAATATTTGTCACCACTAACCTTTAATATTTGCCAAGCATGTAAAATCTGTTGTTCTTAGTATCGATGTAGAGCACGAGTCATAATAGTATCATCACCGATGTAAAATACATCATGTGGTCTCACTTCACAGCATGCTGAGAAAAAAATATATTATGGCATGAGATTTAAAACTCTGACGTACTAACTATTATTCCCCTTCTCAGTCTTCACATTTTCGTCTTGTGTGGTTAAGGATGTTGTGCAATGATCAGTGATTATTGTTTATTAAATCAGAGTCAAAGGGTTAGTTGTTGTGGTGTGAGTGACTGACCTGTAGGGGATTTGGGGTTGTCTCTCCAGGTCACAGTTTCTCAAAGCAAGACGGATGCTCTTGCTCAGGGCTCCCTCTCCAAAGAGACCGGCCAGGGCAAAGTGAGTTCACTTCATCTTCCATACTTGCCATAACATGCTTTTCCCACCAGCCTGCTGCGATATCTTTTTTTTTTTTTTTTTTAATTAATTAATTTATTTTTTAACCCTGTTGTATTTCTGTTCTCTTTCTCTAGCAGTCTTTTCACTTTTATGGTGTCCACATTTTGTTTTATCAACTTCTTTTTTCTGTTTCCCATAAATACAAAATGGTTGCTGATTGTTGAGTTTGGAATACAGTAGTTGTTGTTTTTTTTTTTTTCTTCCTTCATGAGAGACTTTTAAATCCAAATATAGCAAAATAATAGCAAAATAGTCTACAGAAGAAATACAAATCTTATATTTTTAAAAAAAAATGGCTATAAACCCTAGTCAGTATGTGTTCGGTAGTCTGGGAAATCATTTTTATATTTTTTTAATATTTGATATTATATTTGATATCACTGCGGCTAGAAACAAAATAATTAGGATTTTTGGCCATAGCTGTAAATTGCATGCCTACTGTATAGCATACCTTGACCACCCAACTTCAAGAAACTGTCAATATATTTCACCAATATACTTTGGAAATGTTTTATTTACTTCCTACTCTTCCTTAGACTTCCTTAGACCAGAAATCGTCTCCTGGTATAAATAAGTAAAAAAGGACAATCTGCCAAAACATCATATAATTTTGTAGACTATAAAAATTTTACCCTCAGTTTTTTTTTTTTCCAGTCTGCCACTATAACATACAAGAAGAATGTTGCTTGATTCTGCAAAACTTCTAAAATTAAGATATTCTGCCTGGAGTGTATACTAAAACCATCTGAAGTAGCTGCATGAGATTAACAGTACACAGGGGGCCGTTGGTATCCATATCGTATTCTTAAATCCAGAGTTCGCAGGTTCGAATCCGGGGTGATGCTGTAGCCTCTTGCAGCCAGGCCCCTAGATTGGACAAGCTCTCTGAGAGGGGAAGGATATGATGCAATTAGTGCTCTCACATCAATCACGGCTCTACAGCCAATCACGGCGAAACGAAAAGAACGGAAACACTCCTTCCCTGATTGGTAGTTGCAGCCTTGATGTGGGAGTAATGATGTGTGGGAATTGGATACGACTAACGTAAAAAACAAAACAAAAAAAAAACTGCATTGCTATGTACTGTATGTGTGTGTGTGTGTGTGTGTGTGTGAATAAAAGCTTGTTGAGTGGGTAGTTGTTTCTACTGAACACTAATCAATAACTCGTATTGAAGAGCTTGAAGGTAAACTAAGCAAATCCTCATGAATTCAAATACTGATCAGAATCTTAGGCAAGATTTACTGTAAACTGAACATGAAATATGTCTGCAGCAGTGAGTTTTATGCATGATGACCGGTTTCGCTGCTTATTGAGAACTGGTACTGAACTATTAGTTGTTGTTGATCATACAAAAAGTACGGTCAGTTCAGCCTTTTGTTTGTATCCTGTTTGATAATTACATGGCGACAGCCGGGGCACAAGGCTTTTTTATTTCATGCAGGAAATGTGTTCAACAGCTAAGTAGTTTTAGAAATGATTCTTCAAAATTCTGTGTTTGGATCAAAGAACGTTCTCCCTGATTAATCTTAAGTTTGATTTAATCGTCCTTTCATTATCACATTTAGTCTTCTTTAAAAAGAATTTGGAACTGAGAGGAGTGAGCTTAGGGATCAGAAAGCTAAACACAGTGTTCATATGGTTATTTAAAAAATCCTGTGAAGTTGAACGTTTTAGAAATGCGTTTTTGGGAAAGCGTATTCATTAATCTCGTTAAGACACTAGAGCACTCATTTCATCTTTTTTTCCCCAGATAGTCAGATTACAGGTACAGTAGTACAGCTTGTAGTGAATATGAATGTGCTATATTAGTTTATTATTCTAGGTACATTTGGTATAAATCAACATTAATAAGTGTTTGATTTATGCGTTACATGATTTGTGTTTATGTTTTTAGTTTGGTTTGGTACATTTTAGTTCCTCAAAGAAATGTGTAAATTTTGTAAACTTGTGTTTACAAATAAATGTGTACAGTATGAAACTGATCAGACGATTACACTGAGGCAGGTATCACTTAGAAAAAACGTATTCAGCGGTTGTCACTGGGACATGCATAGGATATAATTGGTGAATCTCACAGGGAACTGTTTTTCTGATTTTTTTCTTTTTGCTGTGTATAAATTAAAATGTTCGCAGGTAATATCTAAAAGTCTGAATGCTTTGAATTATGTCCACAAATGGTCACATATATCTCAACGTGGTGTACATTTATGCAATGAAATATTAGTATTATGGACATTTTCAAGCATTTAGTCTCTATTTAGAGTACAAAGGTGGGGGAACAGTATGGGTGTCACTTTATTCCTAATCAGTGGTGCTATTTTAAACACAGCATGGCATGTACACTTTAGTCACCTGTAGTTCCTAGCCTGATGAATATCTTCATCAACTTGTGTAAGCTTCTAGATGCTTCAGCTTTCCCTTTTCTCCTGTCTTTCTCTTATCTGGTGATCCTTTATGTGCTTCTGCCCTGTGCCCGCCATGCTGTGTTGTAGGTTCAGATAGTCTCGAAAAAGGTGGACTACAGCCATGTTACATCTCGCTTGGGTTCCAAGGACAATCTCAAGCATGTTCCTGGTGGTGGGAATGTAAGTACTTACTTGGCATGTGGTGACGCTATAAAAAAAACAAAAAACGGGACTCTTCTGATGACAGAGACGTCGATAAATATGCAATTATTTTGCAATTAAATTGTTTATTATTATATATTTTTTTTAATGGTAAAACAACTGTTGCTTCCTTTGCTACCTTCTAAGCCAGTTCTCAGTAACAGCAGACGTTTAATTTCATTTCTGTCCAGTGGTTACTTTCTTTGTCTTAAATTGTTTTAATGTTAGTTCTAAGGGCAGAAATATACTTGCTTTTTCCTATGTAACTGTGTGTACGCGGATGCGCATGGTGGCTGCCTCACACGTCATGGGTTCATTTGGTGCAGAGCTTGTGCACATTCTCAGAGATTCTCGCAACGGGCCCATGCACACCAGAAAGATGCAGTAAGCATGTAGAGGGTAAGGTGAGTGTAGTCAGCTAACACTTCAAAAATAGTTGAAAGTTTCAAGAAAAAATGTTGTGCGACTATGTCTGAAATTAACCCCCACCTGTATGATCTTTACCGCTGCACAGTGACAGATACGTCAAAAGAGTTGAGTGTCATTGAGTGTCGCCATGTTTGTTTACTGATTGAATTCTTTGTTGTGCTCTCTATTGGAATTCTCAGCTAACATTATATAGGAAAATATACAGTATGTGTATGTGTACAAATACGCTCACGATGTTGCCGGTTGACTATGCGAACGCGTGATTGAACAGCAAGTATATTTCCACCCTGTGAGGCAAATTATTTCTTTGTTTTTTTTTTTGTTTTTTTTTCCCTTTAAACTTCTCTACCTTTTTTTCCTCATATGATCGCTGATTGCAGCTTTCTTTTCCTTTAGCTCTTCAAAACTTACTGCCTTTAATAATGACTGATGTTAAAAAAATATATATTAGTGGCCATAGATCTACAGGCACATTTTAAATTGATTTAACCTGTTAAGACACAAGGTGCCTAAAAATGATTCTAAAACCTAAGCAGCCATATTTACATAAGATTTTTTTTCTTTTCTTTTTTTTTTATTGTTTAATAATTATAACAGTGTAACTATATTAGTTTGTTCGGTGTAGTTTGTTGAAACAATGCCATGGCAAATCTCCACCATAATTAAAGCTAAATGTAGACTAAGGAAATTATTGTGTACAATTTCCAAAAAGACAATTTTTCTCCTTCCTTATGTGTATTTCAGTGACTCACAATGCAGTTCATAGATCAGGTCTCTTGAACATGAGGTATCATATAAAACGTGCTCACAGCAGATCTTAAAGCCATATCCACACATGGCACACCTGGTCTTAATGGGTTAAGCATAAATAAATGATGATTATTTTTCATCCCTTATCGTTCGTACCTGTGGCATGCCAGCCTGTGTTGATTTAATTGCACTGCATGTGGATTTTGCACTCTGTAAACAAGCCAGGTAAAACCTGATGGTGGCCTGTATCTCCAGTCCAGAACTGCTTTTATTGGATTAAGTTTGTTGTGTTTTCAGGTCCAGATTCTCACTAAGAAGGTTGACTTGAGTAGAGTGACTTCAAAATGTGGTTCAAGGGTCAATATCAAGCATAAGCCAGGTAAGGCTTTGGACCTGATTAAATGTTACTAAAAGGTTCTGGGTTGGAGCCAAGCACTCATTAATGGGGATTTTAAGTTATTATTAATAATAATGTTTCTTGTAGGAGGTGGAGATATAAAGATTGAGTCTCATAAAGTGAACTTTAAAGACAAAGCCCATTCTAAAGTCGGCTCTTTGGACAACGTCAGCCATGCACCAGGAGGGGGGAATGTTAAGGTAAGATGGTGAAGAAACAATAGAGTGATTTATAGTGCTATTTTATATTTTATTTTTAGTAGACTGTCCTATACAAATTGTTATTGTATTTTAACATTATGCATCTGTGCTGCTTGGGATTTAAAAAAATTATCGAAAAGCACTTGAAAGGACTTGATAAGATAAGATTCAGAGAAAGATCAGATAAGATTCTTCATTTACTTTCACTTTACTCTTCCTGGCGAGGTTGCAACGGCAACAGTCTTTATCGGTCAGCACCTGGCTCTCTATTCCAAACCACATATTCTAGCTTATCCTAGAGGGTTCCCCAGTCAGCTTTGGGAAAGATTCACTACAGTGGGTCTGCTTTGGGGTCTCCAACTAGTGGGATATTACTTACGCAACTCTAACAGAAGCTGATCAGGGGCATTCTTGTATAAAAAAAACAAAAAAAAGAACAATTAAGACCTCTCTCAATAAAGAGGAGCAGCATATGTACTCCAAGCCTCTCCTATTCAAATTCAGCATCAAAGTAAATTGTCCAGCTCCTCACCCTAGGTGCCAAACAGTTTTCCAGTGCATCTTTGGGGCCACTTGAAAATGTATTTTCTATAACTTCTGACTCGCCTGTACCTCAGTTAAAAACAGAACGCTCTCCATGAGCAATTTTGAATGCCTTCTTTTTCAACTTTCACCACCAAGGAGGATAAAATATTCTCAACTTCTAATTAACACTTTGCAAAACTCGTACACTATATGCAACCCATATATTTCCCCACCAGCTAAGTACCTGCATTCCTTTTTTCCAATGCCAGATTCCTCTTCTAGGGTCGGGTTTGCTAAGGCCTTTTCTCATATGCGTGTTACTCAGACACTGGCAGTGCACCTAATCTGCACCCTTGATTTTGTATGTAGTAAGACCCCAAGATGTATGTACATCACCAGACTGTGATGAGCCTGACTGGGTCATGTGGTCACTAGATGCTCATCTTTGACTCAGGCTTCAATTGCTATGAACAGTTTGTTAGATATACAGTATAAGAAATGTAGGTCTAGTTAGATTTTATACCTGTATTGTGTGTATATTGACACAAAGATGCAAGATTAATGTAATATGGTGAATTGAGTATGAAAAGGGTGTGCTCTCTCTCTCTCTCTCTCTCTCTCTCTCTCTCTCTCTCTCTATATATATA
>JAQQZT010000033.1:25952917-25979814 GCA_030068275.1 Clarias platycephalus | reverse complement strand
GGTTCGTGCAGGAAGGTGAACATCGCCATGTCCTCGATTTTATCGAACTTTGGCGGGTTCTGAGGGTGAACGTCGCAGTCCTTCACGACAATAGTCTGTATGCAAAAGCATATTTATGTCAAATGCTTCTGTTCTAGGACTTCTAAAAAAAAAAAAATTTCAAACATTCTCAGTAAATTCTTACCTTCCCTTTCTCAGTCTCACAAGTAACTTTTTCTCCATCACGACTGAGCACTGTTCCTTTAACAAATTCTTCTTCTACATCAGGAACAAAAACTGCCTTTTTCATGTCAAAGGGCCGCGTTTGGGCCTCGAGACGCTCCATTTCTGACTTTCTCAGGAATGAGGCTGCAGCCCCAAACTCTGCCATCTGAGCATCCGACATCTTTCAGCCTATGCAACAAAGATGCCAAGCTTTAGGTTATATGTATTGGTACCAAAGTAAGGCTATATAAACTATATAAATCATCGAAGAGTAACTAGAAGTATTGCTATAACTCACAATGCTTAGACGGCATTGCCAAATGTCAAGTCACATCAAGCATACACATGGTTACCGCTTACCTCTGTTGTTCCCCCTCTTAGTAAATATGAATGGTGTTTTCACTCTGGAAAATTAAAATTCAGATTATCAAATTCAGCAATCAGAATGACATAAGAGAAGGCTTCTTAGTGTTTTACCATAGCCGAGTACTTGGCATGTTCAAAAATTATTTCACTGAAGTTTAATATGATGCAAATGTATTGCATTTGCTTCACATAAAATGGAATCATTCAGGACTGAGACATCACAGCAGTTATAAGACAATAAACAATATTAATATAAAGATTAACATTAAAAGCACTACTAAAAGGTATGTTTACCTCTAGAAGACTGAACTTCGGAAATCACCAATGTCCAGGCCATCATCCCCTTCTTTTATAAAGTAAGCACCCTCTAAATATGGCATTTGGCATTGTTAGGAAGGAGTGCTATTTTGTTTGATTAAACTGCAGGTGGGTGGGGTACCATGACTTTTCCACATTATAGTGGTGGTGGTGGTGGTGGTGCATGGAAAGAAGGGAGAGGCTGGTCAAATTTGTGCCAGCAACCAACTCACCAAACGATAGTTAAGCTGAATACTTACAGACCAGTGTATTTTTGGTATAAACATACATGGGTATCACTTCTTATTTAGTTCTTTATTTATTTGTTTATATATATATATATATATATATATATATATATATTGTAATTTAGTATTTATTTAGTGATTTAAATATTACTATAATTTTTTTTTATTGTTATTTTTTTCAGCCTGCAATACCCTGATGCACTCCTGGTGCTAGAATAAAGGTAGGAACAGCCATTGGAAAGATTTGGTTCGTAAACAGATGTATTCATCAGTGCAGAACATCATTTAACATTTTTCCGTACAGATCACATGTCATGCCTTCCTATGCTAACACCTGGGAAGAAGACCTTTAAAATAATTTGATAAAAAAAAGTGATTTTAGTACATGCAAAATACAGCTATTTCATTCACTTGACTACTGTCATGTATTTAAACGGTGACTCATCTCCTGCTCAAATAATATGCCTTAAACTGGAAAGAAAAACATTGCCGCGTGTCTGAAATGGCTTTAAAGATCTGTCATAGTTAACAACGCTTAGCAGGACCCGAGGTCCATCAACAGCTGTGACATAATTCCTCATCTTATCGGCGCTTGGTAAACTCCACTGTTTTGTCCTTGAGTATACACATAACCCCAGTAACATTCCTGGTGGGTGACAGTGTTTGATTGAGTAGCACAGGTTTCTCTGCACACAATGGCACACCCATATTAGTGCAGCTGTGGTCAGAGCCAGCAAAAGCATGTCAAACAAGGCAAATGTTACAAATGTCATTTCTTTATGATAGTTACATATTTTTAGCAATATTTAATTTTCTAAGCACTAATGTAAAAAAAATCCCTTCTGGATATTTTTTTTATTTTTTATTTTTGGCATGGTAACTGATTATGCCATTGTGACTCCTCTTAAATATCCCTTTATCCTGATAATACACTATGCTTAGACAAATGGAGACTATAATGCACTTCTGTATGTCACTCTGGATTGGGGTGTCTGCTAAGTGCTATAATGGTAAAGGCTGATGTTACTGTGATCTGCTGTGTGTGCTGTGTCACAGGACATGGCTGATAAACAATAAAGCAATAAGCAGAGTCTTATAGTGCCAATTCTCGTTCCAAAGTCGCCATGGTAAGGACATAGATTTGGATGCCCTTTTTGCGTACCGGGTATTTGGTCGCGCCAGTGGGGGAAATTATTTTCAAAGTCAATTGACTAAACAATTGCCTATTTCTATTTTGGTGAGTGATGACACTTGGGAACGTGAAGAGCAAATGTTTGAACTTTGCTGGCACAAATATTATTCTGATCAACAGATGTACTGGTGAAATGGTTTCCTTTCTATATGCATTAGTACATAGTTGGTACATTTAAACGAATAATATTAGCCAGCAAAACACTACACGGAAGTATGAGGAAAGGTTTATTTTTAGAATGAAATATCTAATAGGGTGAAGTGTGAAGTGAACAGACATGCCTTACCAAGTGAGAGAAATGGAAACCCTTACATGCTTTACTAAGTGATACCAACAACAAGGCAGAGGTCAGTCCACTTAATTCTCTAAGTGTCAATGATGACTATTAAAACTGTTCTCCTTAATACCCTCTTTAGTGACAGAGGACTGTTCTATACATCCTTTGCCTGTCAAAGAAATATGAGATAACATTAATGAGCTGTCCCAAGAGAACTAGGAATTGACTAGACAGAATGAGCATTCGTGTTAATTACACAGCTGACCTAATGGATTAACAAGAATGAAGGAGTGTATATGGGGTTGCAATCGTGTGCTTTGCTTGTAACTGATGCAAAGAAACTTATTTTTTCACTTAAGAAATGGTCAACCCAGACATGATCCTGCACTTCATCTAAGATGACAAATGACTTGTAAGCATTGTACTTCTACATTGCAACTCGCATTCATCAAACGTTTCTACACAGACCACAAAAATAAAAATCATTGGAAAGTGGAAGAAATAAATTCATTTAGTGGTCAACACTGTTGCATTGCACTTCCAGGGTGCAGGTTCGATTCCCACTTCTAAAGAAAGCAGTATACATGTAGATGATAGCAATGAAAAATGTGAATCTTCAGTGAACTGGCTTTTCCATCGTGAATAGGATGTGTATTTGTTCTGGCCATTGTTTTATCCGAAAGGCTTATTCCAGCGTGTTTTCAGCTTCAGATCTTAGCCTAGTCATATTTTTCTAAAGCAGGCTTCTTACAAGCCAGAATGTCATCTGACTAGTATAGTCTCACAGCTGTTGATTGCTACAGTTCTCCCTTTTGTTGAAGGTGTTTTCACACTCTCTGAGATACTGGCTCTGGCTGCCTGTCTACAGCAGACCAAATTGCATTGTTCTGTACCCTTTTTCGGTCAGTCAGTGAGAGATATGAAATCAGATATAAGGCTAATAGTCTCTTCTCTGTCTTTATCGATTTCATGTTGCAAATGTATCTTTGACATGTGCATCTTTAGTGCAAAGTTGATTGATTGAAGTCTGATTCCCTCTATATTGCTCATCCCAAACTCAGTATATGCTTCTATGGTTTGTTACGGAATGTATGCCAAGTTAAACTCATTATATTTAGTAAATAAAAATTTTCTGATTTTGACATGTAAAGCTGCATGCATGTGTGTTATGGGGCAGCTGTTCCAAGAATTGGCCCTACGACGCTCAGTCAGAAATAGTGGGACAAATTTAGTCATAACAGAGCCGACTGGCTGACTGACCACACCACATGAGAGGGAGTGCTGCTGCCTGAGATTTTAACAGGATGAATCACTATCCTTATCAAAATAGCACAATGCCATTGTTTATAAAGCCTGAAGCATTTAAGCAGGTTTTTATATTGTAACAAAATATTAACTTTGACCAAAAGGAAACTAATGAAAATCTTTGCATTGGGAAAATGATTCCTTTCGAAATGCCTTTTATGGTTTGCACTATTTTATACACACACATCATGGAGTGAATAAATAAAGCACGTGCTTGATGCTTTATGGCATTTCAAAATAGATCACAAACCCCTCCCAATACCGAAAGGAGCGTCCAGCTATTTGCCAAAGGTTTTGAATAATCTTACTCCATAATCCCACAGTGCATATGGGACCCCAGGTCTATACTTCAGCTGTTTCAGATTACAACAATATCTTAAAACAATAACATGTGCTAAATATCAAATCTTTGTTCAAAAGGATGTCAGTAAACACTGGTGTGATGTTTCAAAGAGAATTAATTGTACAGTAAATTACATTCATCATTCATTCATTCTCAGTAATCACTTTATCCTGGTCAGGGTCGTGAGGTCGTGGAGTGACAACAATAACAACAATACTCACCCGTCCATCACATGGTCGGATTTCATTACATTCATACAAAGACAAATTTTCTTTTTTTCTTTTATTTTCAATTAAATTAGGTTCAAGATTTATTAACATAATTACAGCATGTGAATTACTTGGTAAATAATCATAAGCAGTCAGTCATTGTTACTACTGTCAAGTTTTTTATTTATTTATTTATTTTTAGCAATTATTATACTAATAATGAATTCTCTTATTATTACTACCAATAGAGAATTAAGTGCAATTTTCAAAACAAACTAACAAACTGACAGAGCAGTGATGCTAAGACAAGGCTGCATTATTCATTCCTTCAATTTTTTTTGGCCCCTCTTTCACATTTGTGCTCAGAGCATGACCAAACAGAAATTACAGTATAGCGCTTGCCCTTTTCTTCCCTGCACACTAATACTAATAAGATTCAGTCCTGTTTCCTTCAAGTGTCTGTAGGCGTACTACAGGAGTGTTATCTGTGTGGCATAAAATAAAATGAAATCCTTCTCTGTCAGCATGCCACAATCCAGCATACACAAATCAGAATAATCAGTACCAAAATGCCATTAAAAACTACCTTTTGATAAATAGCAGAAGAACTTGCAATGAAGTTTTTCTATTGTGCTGATAGGCCAGCAGGAGCATACTTCTATTTCCTCCCTGCCTTTTATATCCTATTTCAGTTCAAACAGAGTATTTTAGGGTATTTACAAAACGCCTGTAGTATTTTGAGCCCTTGCCTGTGTGAAGTGGGGTTGATATAATTAGATGCTTTGTCACTAAGTGCTATATGGGCCATACACACTTGTATTGTGTCTGTGATGTCATCTGTCTGGTGTGTTACTTTTCTAGGGTTATCACCTGTTGCATCGTTTATGAAACTGGCCCTCACTGCAGTGACTGGAGCAGCTCCGAGGGATACTGGAGAATACAGAGGCTCTCCATACCATTGAGTTTCTCACCCTTCGCACTTCAGCAGGAGCCTGGACGGACTCAGCATGCTGCAGCTCCATTTACGCGTTAGGAATGATTACAGGATGGGAGGTTAAGAAGGTTTGTCCCATGTGCCCCCCTCTCATCCTCTGCCACACAGACATGATGAGAGTTGAGGGAAGGGCTGAGGTGAACAGGTGTACAGTATGTGTGTGTGTCCACAAAGAAGGCTAGGTCTCTGGATTTGGAGTGGCGAGCAAAGGAACGTTGTCCCTCCTCTTCCGGCCTAGCGGTGGACGCCTGTACTGCTCACCATCAGCCAGCGTCTGTGGCAGGGGCTTGCGTTTGCTCTCCGGAAGCAGCAGGATGGACAGGACAGCAAGCAGGGCGAGAGACGAGTAGACAACGTGGTGCAGGAAGTAGCCGTAGTGGTTGCGCAAATCCATCAGAGGAGAGCTAAGACGACCCACGCAGCCCAGAGCCAGGATAGCGCCCACACCGCTTCCCCTGAAAGGACCAACGAAAATGTGCATGGTTTAATATTTAATTTAATTACTGCAGAAATACTGTTACATATTAAAATGGTTTTATTTATTTACACAAAAACAAACAAATATCTCAGTTACAATAGACTTGAATCATCTTATGTTCTATTTTGATTCACTTAGTCTAAGGTTCGCTCATCCCACAGGCTAAATGACATTTAAATGCATTCATCCTTAATCATTTTTCTTATAATAACAATTAATTAATCTACTATTTCTGAGTCTGAATGTGAAATAATGATCTAATAGGCATATAGGCATTGAAGAGGTTTAAATAAAGTGTTACCTAATGATGGTGGGCATGATTTCAGCAGTAAAGAGGACACACAGAGAGGCGGCAGCCTGTGATGAGAACAGGCCCATCACAGAAAACACGGTAATGGCAGACTCGCTTAGATCTACAGAGAGAAACATCAACAATCATTAAATCCACAAGCAGGAAAATATTTCTAGAACCTGACCTTTGGATCTTGTAAATGATAAATCGATTATATAATATACGCAATTACTACAGACTGTGAATGTGTGTGTTCTACCGCTCTGCCACATGATGGCAACATTGTGCCAGGAACGTTCATGACATAATGACTTATTCATATTTCAGCATTTTCAATTTCAAAACTATCATTTCAATCAGTACAATCTCACTCACACTCCATCAGGCCCAGGAGAATAAGAGAGGCGAGTCCCGTCATCGTCATGGACAGCAAGAGGATCCCACGACGACCGCACCGGTCCACTGTTGCCCAGAGCAACAGCCAAGCTCCACCTCCTGCACAGACAGACAGCAGGTAGGTCCAATAGAAACTGGAAGCGGTGCCTCGGACATCACCCCTGAAGGAACTGTAGCAGTGACTGATGCCATGAGAGATGAACCTGAGAGAAGGAATAAAAACAGGAAGGAAGAAGTTGCAAATTTCTATTCTTTGATTCAGGATATTAATAATAGGTGTGTCCCGGAGGTCAGGAGTATATCCCAGTGATGCTGCAACTAATGAATATTAAAAGGAATAATCAACTATTTGGATTATGAATCAAACAATTACAATTTGTTTTCTTAATATTATTTACATTTCTTAGTTTTCCTTGAGATTGTTTTTGACATGTGCTAACTCAGAATAAAGTCAAATATTCAATAATGCGATTTAATGAACTTTTCACTAAACTTCACTTCAGTACCTAGGGATGTCTGACATGTCAGAACATTTGGAGTTAGTGTGAAAAACATGCGATGACATCAACTAACCAATATTTAACTACATTTGTTGCCAACTAATTTGGTCATCGATTTTAGTGGACTACATCGATTATTTGTGCACCTCAAACACATTCATACACTTGTTCACACTTCAGAATAGCCAATCCACCTACAGGCCAACCCTAAAACATGCACAAGTAAGAACATGCACAGTGACTCCACATAGACCCCAACCTGAGCTTAGAATCCGGGATTTTGGAGCTACGAGGCGCCAACCTGACCTGCAGTGCCTCATTAACTACAAATACAGACATTTAATTTTGACTTACGAGGTAAAGCCCAGCACACATATGTTTTTCCAGATGTTTCGACTCTGGAGTAGCTCAGGGAAGGACAAGTAGGGACGCCCGGTCTGCAGGGACTCTGACTCCAGCTCTACAGGGTCATCATAAAAGGTCACATTTACACCAAATTATACACTACACGCATTCTACCTTTATTTATCCCACACCAAAGCATTAGTGAAAACAAATCACCAAGAGCTGTGTGACTTCAGTGTTTTGACTGTAAACTAGTTCAGTGTTCATGAACGGACCTGTGAAGCCGTCGTCTTCTCTTTGACGCTCACTGTGTTCACTGAACGAGCTCATGTCACCTGCTCTCTCTGAAAGCAATAGCCAGCGTGGAGACTCTGGAAAGACACCTGGAATACTAAGGACAGGCAAACAGATATGACTGTTGACAAATTGTTTAAGGCAAAAAGTGGAATAATATTAATCAACACATTAATGCTAGCAGAGATGTCGGGGAAGCCATAGAAACCAAGCTGGTCTGCTGTTACAGACAGGTGCTAATCGACACTGGCTAATGTCTTCATGTTTCTGAGGGAATTTCAAATCGATAAAGTTTAATGACTCTCAAGATGCAGTCAGTTTGTATTAATCTCTTTATCTCCAATGACTGGTTTATGATTGTCGAGCCGCTCTGTCAGGAACGCATATAACCAGTAACCTGCCCTCCTTTAAAGGGGGCATATTATGTAAAAATCCCCTTTTTAGTTTTTTTTCTTTTTTAGACATTCAGCTGTGTATCCAGCTTGTGCACAGAAAACACCATTTTCTGTCTTTTTTCTTTTCTTTTAAATTTTCTATTGGCTTGGGCTTAAACAAGCTAATTAGATTTTTCCCCTATTGTGACCTCATATAAGAAGATCCCCTGTCCTGGCTTGCTGCTCAGCTCTGCTGTTCTGTGTCTCAGCAGTAGCCCATGTACAGAGACTTTAAATGGTGCATTAGGAGGAGAAGTGAAATGAAGGTAATTATAGGTATGACGTAATGCATTAACTGAGACTTATTTCAGCTGGAGCATTAAGCAGAGACACCTTGGGGGAATCCCTGAGATCAATGTTATATAGATAGCTATATAAATAGCTCATAGATATAAGCTGACCAACTCCACTCCTAACTTTTATAAACCGACCGGGTGCAAAAGCTCAGAGCTGTAACATTACCCAGACGTCCCTCACCCGTAGCAGAGGAAGAGAGAAAGAGGTGCTGCTCCTGTTCCTATCAACCCTCTCCATGTTGGACATCCAACAGCTAGTGCTAGCAATAACAGCTCCCCAGCAACCGTCGTCAGTCCTGCGATCATGGTCACCATAAGACGCAGGGAAGGGTCACACAGTTCCAAACCTTTCATTAAGCAGTGAGACAACAACAAAAGCAAAATAAGCAAATACTGTACAACAGTCATGAAGAAGCAATAACGATATAGCATACATAAAGTATAGTACTACCACAGGACTGCTGAATGCTTAAATCTGATTAGTCAGTGGTGGATTTAAAAATTTTTTGATTTTAAATAAGTTAAAACAAGAACGGGAACATTTCTGGTACAGTAGATACATAATACCATATGTGCTATTTCTCCACATAAAAAAAAATTCTATACTAAATGATAGGACGTTTTCTGTAAGAAAGCATTTATGTATTTAACTATTGAGAAAGGAGTGTGCGGTGTCAGTGCTTTGTAAGAGTCATGGTTAAGTGGTAAAGCTGTTACAGGAAAGTTTTCAGGGTTTGAGGTCTTTGGGTTCTCTGCAACGTAAAAAGCTGTGTTTATTTTTAAATCTTAAAGAGAGCACTGGTAGGGGAGGACAATAGCTGTACAGTGCATGGTCTACTGTAGCTGCTGTAATCTGAATGAGAGAACTAACTTGATTTCAAGATGTTTACATAAGTTTAATTGTTACTATAAACAGAGAAAAATGTGTGGTTTTTTTTATTATAAATTAGTTAAAAGTATTGTAATCATTGCGAGGTAGAAAACACTTCAGGACATTCAGGTTATTAGAAAATGATTAACTTTTAAGGGTGTTGCAGAATTAGAGGCTGCATCACACCACCCCTTCACCGAGAACATCACATCCTCTCACTCGTTCTCATACAGCTTTTGCTCTACAGGGTCACGGTAGGTGTGGAGTCGATCCCAGGGGAAAACAACATGGACGAGTGCAGGTCCATAGCACGGCTGAAGAACACACACACTCACTCTATTACTTACACACTACCAGCAAATTGGAAACGACAATTATTTTCCCGAATCGGCATGTCTTTGGACTGTAAGAGGGATAGAACGGGGATAACATGCAAACTTACTGTAGGTGGGAGTCCAGCCCTCAAACCTAGAGGTGCATGGCCGCAGTGCATCACTTCCTGAAGTGCTTTATACCTTATTCATCTCATGCCAATGCTGATAGCATCCCCTCTCATGAATTAATATTCAAACCATCAACAGAGGAACTAACAGCCTCTGCGTTTTAGCACTACTCAAACATGTCAGACGAACTCGTTTGATTAATGTTTCCTTCAAGATGCACTTTACTTACGTGCGATATATAGCACTAGATAAACACCAGCAGTGGCTGCAGCCAAGCAGAACCGCATGGCGATGAACATGGGGGGTGAGGGAGACACACACACCAGTATGCCGAAAACCACAGACAAAGAGAGAGAGATGAGCAGGGTCTTTAGCCGGCCCAATCTGAGGAAGGGACAAATCATCATGGAGACATTCTACACCAGGACATTATACCAAACACCGTGTTTCTACACTGACGGAGTAATAACTGCAGCCATTATTGTGCATCATCGTAATGTACTACTATAGTCATAATGTGCACGCTACACATAAGGTAATTAGATTTTTGGTGTTCTTGCACTGATTCTCACCGGTCAGCAGCATATCCAAGGCCTAGGCAGCCTATAAGGACACCCAGTATGAAGCACACCTCCTCCACTGGGACCAGCCAATACTGAGTGCACACCAGATTCCACTGCGAAGACAGGAGTCATCCAGACAGGAAGTGAGAAAATTACAGTTTCATTACAAAGGATAAGGTGATGTAGTGCTGCTATTTTAATTGGATGGTATAGTTTATAAAAATCTCCACAAAACGAACTGATAAAAAACTACATGTACCTTCCTCTGATTAGCTGATATTATCTAATTTGACTTAGTTGATTCCTTTATTACATAGGCTAAAAATGATCTAAAACTTAAACAACTCAATTGATTATATATGTACATATATAGAGAGAGATATACCATAAATTAATTGAGTATAATTCAGAGTTTTAAGCATGGCAACCAGATCCTATATAGAACTTTCTGTACGCAGTGGTGTGTTTCGGGCATATGAGAAAAATGCAAGGCATGTGGAAAAGTCTGCGTGGAAACTCATCAAACAAGTTTTACAGCAGTTTACATGGCATCTAGTAGTTATGATGAGAATGCAACTCTTGCTGCTTTTTTCCCCCTCCATCAGTCTGTCCACACCCTGAAAATGCCAATGACACTGATCCTGGTTTAAAATGATTAAAAAATGTCTATACAAATGTGTTCAACCTTTAGCAGTGACTGTGAAATGCTGAAGTTTCACTTTAAGGCATTACTGCAAAGTCTCTTAAGGTTGCTAGGTGAAGTACGGAGCAAGTTATTTCCAAGTTTCCATAAGCACTGTGCCTGTTTATTGCCCTGTGCTTTAACTCTCTAAGCGGGGAGTGTGTAAACCGTGTGAGAAACACACAGGCTAAACACCACAGGATGCTGATTAAAAGCAGCGAACAAAGTGAAACTCAAGTATATACTGTACTCAACGTTTACTCTACACTATTTGTTTTAGTAGGCTCAGATTTTCAAATGAACACAATTCCTACAGCGTGCCAAGTACTACCTGTTGACCTTGGCATGTGGTTGCACTTCACGTGCAAAATAATCTTAACGGTTCAGTTATTTTGTACATTGTACCCATGAGTGTGTGTGTGTGTGTTGGTGCTAATGAGTGGAAGACAGGCTATGTTTCCAACACACCGCTGCTAGAGAAAGGACACCCAGTGTGGGGTAAAGCATGAGAAAACACCAGACTATTGTCAAATCAGTTACTCTCACAATTGTGACAGTAATACATCTATGGGCCTCAGATAAAAAAGTGTTCAAAGCAATCACTATATAACTTTCTTAGCTTTATCCTAAACTTTTATTTATTATTAACTATTTATAACTATTATATTTCTATAAGAATCTGTCAAACAAAGAGGACCAGTCAAAAGTTTGGACACACCTTCTATTTCAAAGGTCTTTCCTGGTTTTCATTCGACTTTGTAAAGCAATGCTGAAGGCATCCAAAATATGCAATAATCTCCTTCGAACAGTTGATATTGAGATTTGTCTGCTCTATAAAGTCTTTATAATTGGTGATTTCTGAGGCTGGTAATCTAAATTACGACTTTTTTTGGTTGGTTTGAAAGTATGCACTTGACGATACTGTTCTAACAAGAAGCAGACCTTCATGTCTCGAAATAACAGCTGATTGTTGTCGTCGTTACTTAATTATATACAGTAATTCCATACGTGTTATTTCTTTGTTTTGAAATCTCCAGTATTGTTCTAGAATGCGGAAAAATCATCACAAAGCAACAAACATTGAAATAAAAAGTGTGTCCAAACTTTTGACTGGTACAATTAAAATAAATCCTGCTCAATGATAATTCATTCATGATAAAAAAAACTTTTTGGGAAATGTATAAATGGGAAATTGTCAGAGCAGATTTTAAGCTGTACTACTTAAAAAGTTCACATAACTAAAAATCTCACTCTACCAATTGTACATCTTTAATGATAATTTAAATAGATTTTACTATTATATTTATACGTTTCTGCTCTAATTCGTCTATATTATAACTATAATAACAATAATAATTTTCAGCTTTTTCATCTTTAACCCGTATGCACCACCACTGTAGTGACCACTTTATAGTCATTGAAATGACTAAAAGAGTACCTCAGTGACAATGTTATTCCTCAGGCCTTCTGTGACATTAAAGTCCCAGCCATCTTCACAGTCCACTACACCCGAGCGAGTGCCATTAACAAACTGGTACTGGGTGCACTGGGAGAGCCCCCCACTGTCACCTTCCCTAGTACCCTTCTCCCAGGGCAGTGAGGCATTTAGAAACTCATCCGTGGGGTTGGACACTGGCAGGTGACAGTGATGAGGTGATGCCAGAGTCAACAGTGGGTCAGAAGACAGCAGGAAGGCCAAGAAGAGGTTGGGCAGGATGGAAAGCACAATGAAGAGTCTCTGTTTCTTTCGTCCCAGGGCCATCACCATTACCTCACCTGTAGGGGGCAGCGAGGGGTGCACCGGGACAGTAGAGGGTGCAGGAGAGGATGGGGCAGGGGATGAAGGCAGAGAGGGAGGGGGAGGTGGGCAGGGGCAAGGGGAAGCCAGGGGAGAGGGTGGGGACGTCATTGCTTAAGGTGAGAGGTCAGTGAAAAGCCGTCTGCTGTGCGGTATGGAGTCCGGCGATTCGCACCTAGCTTTGGATTCACCCTTTACTGCTGCCGTATGAACAGGAGGAACAAAGAAAAATGAAAGAGAGACAGAAAAAATATTTTAGATATTGTTTTTCATCTTATTCTTCTCTTTTCCTCTATCCAAAGAAGAGAAAAAAATTCTAACATTGAAGTACACTGAACTCATTACTATTACAATTTTGTTACATACCGCTATATCAGAATCAATGAATTACATTTCTGAATTATTTTTGGCAAAAGGCTTTACAAACATTTCCTGAAATACTGCCCTGTGTACACGCCTACTAATCTATAATTATCTTGGGAATTGATTAAACCATTGTTCATTCTAACCAGAGCAAAACAAAGATAGACATTAGATACAGTGTCTTACACACCTGGAATAAACTTCAGAGGTCCTTGAAACTTTATACCCTTATGACACACAGCCATTTTAATATGTAACCCTTTAAGACCTGATGTGTTACAACTTTTGAGAGCTTCTAAGCACATGTTAAACTTATAAGTAAGTGAAGATATTCTGCATTACTGTGCTCACTCGTTTTATGCAATATTGATGAAAAAACCACAAACATGTACATAATGTATAATGTCCAAGCAGACAATGGCATTCCCCTGGAAAACGGATCTACAGAATTTCTATAGAATGCTAAATAATTGCTATAGAACTATATAAAGCTTAATATGCAAGTTCCATAGAACTTTATTAAAGTTTAACACACATCTATAGACCTGCCACATGATGCTATAGAACGTTTGCTTTAAGATTAATTTGCAAAAGAAAAATTTATTTAGTCCTATAGAACACTATAGACAGTATAACTTTACAGAGCTTTGGTTATGACATTGATGATGTACAGAATTCTGACTTAGTTCTATAGAACGCTGGGGAATTACTGAGAAGACGGGCGGGTTATATGAAACTTTAAATTTGTATATGGAATATTTTCTTTTAAACAAAATCCTATCTGTTCATTATTATCATGTTATAAAATATCCACACGTTAAGCAAGCGTTCTTTTTGTCTTTGCCAATATTTTTAAATAAATGTTGCTCAGTCTTTAATAAATTAAAGATTAGTTCTCCAATTGCATCTTATAAGATTTGCTTACGTATTAATATATTATAAGGCTTATATATATATATATATATATATATATTAATAGGAAGGAAATCTGGAGTCATTTCTTGGTTTAAGTGTGTCCTTTTGTGCACATTCTACGCCTTTCAACCTACGCTGTTTACACTTTGATTGCCATTATCTCATGTGATTTTGTTGACAATGGTTCACAAAATGTTTGCCCTGATTGCGTATTTCAAAATGACGAGGGTGGAAAAACATTATTTAATTCCGTGGGCTCGAACAGGACTTACTGGGTTCCCTGGTGGACTAGTGGATAGCAGGTGGCACTTTCATTGCTGCGGCCCAGGTTTAAGTCCTGATCAGAGACGCAATGGAAGGTGCTTGTAGTGCACTTGTAGTGCCCGTCCCAAGCCTGTATCTATTGCTGAAGCACTTCTATAGATTTGTTTACCTTCAGAAACTGGGTACTTAAATTCTTTAGGATTTTACCTATATTTCCTACCTATATTTCCTATAGACATTGTACAACATATGCTAATCTTTAGGAATTTCATAGAATATATTCTGCAGGGGATTACAGTTTATAATTGTCTTGTCTTATGATTTGGATATCGCCACAAACATTGCCCAGCTCTGTTCAGTAGGTCTGTCACAATCATCAATGTTCATCAAGAATCCAGCTTCAGGCACCTGTAAAGACTTCCTCAAGGTTTAAAATAATCTGGTTTTCAGTATTTCAGTAGAATATTGAGATGTTATGGTGCTTAGTACAGCCTAGTGGCTGGATGTGTGCATTCCAGCATTACATAAGAGAGGCACCTTAGAGATTTATTTAAATGTTACATAAATTAACATCAAAAGAGCAACACTGTAGCATGTTGCTACAATGTGGCCATTAACAGAACGCAGTGCGCGCGCGCCCGCGCGTGCGTGTGTGTTACTGTAGAAACAGCTGAGCCCTTCTGACACATGAACACTGTAAACACTGCTGCTCTGCTTCTCAAAGACACATCTTTCTGTTAGAGATCGAGAGTGTGATGTTTAAGGGACCTACCGTGTCCTGTAGTGATGATGATGATGATGATACTCTAAGACTAAGTCTCCTAGATGTCACTTGGTCAGTGAGAAAGCAACCAGGCGCAGGTAATTATTTTCTCTCTCTCTCTCTTTCTATTTATAAGAAAATATCCTGTCTCACACACGCATTGCCATGTCACTTAGCGTGTCCGTATGTCCACTGTCCAAGGCGTCATGCCTGCCAATTAATGTCCACCAAGCACAGGAAATTCAATGGCGTGGCCCGGGAATGGCACAAGTCACCCTGTGTCCGAACAAAGGCTGTTGCTGTGCTGTCCTCCTGCTCCAGCTGCTCTCCGCCGACATAAAACACACGCGCATTAAAGACACGCTCATTTCCGACACGCGCGTCTTAAAGACACTCTGCACAAACCGCACGAACGGGTTTCTCTGGGACAAAAAGAGGGCGGAAAAAAAAACTGCAACGGAACAACGTCCGGAAAAAGCGGCTAGTTTCGGAAAGACTCGGCTCCATTCGGGCACGATTCGATACCACTGTGTGGCCACCAGAGGGAGCGCTACATCGCACAAATCACGAGTTTCTCTCTCTCTCGATGTTTCTAAGCATAGTTGCCAGTCAGTCTTAATGTTTAAACATACATAAATATGAAATATGAAATAATAACATAGTAGATAAACAATAAAATAACAACAACAAAAATGACAATTATCAGGTGATCCATCATCTGAACAATGGTGATGTTAAATTCTGATTAGTCGGGTGTGTACACCAGGTCTGCCCTATAATAAAAGAGTACATTTAGTTCTGCAGTCAGAGATAAAGTGGCTCTCGTGAACATTATTGAAAAAAAAGAAAGAAAATTATTAATATTATTAATAATATATAATGATTATTAATCATTTTTATTCTCAATAATATTGATAATATATAATTAGAAATTATTATAACAGCAGCGATCAGTGTGTGTATGTATGTGTATGCGTGTCTGGGTCTGTGTGTGTGTGTGTGTGAGATGTGATGTGGTCACTCACTGGCCCTCACCTGGTGGCAGGTGTGTGTATATGTATGTGTGTGTACTGTGCTGCTAGTGTGCAGTTCTCTCTGTGCTCTCCCAGTAGGTGGTGCAGTTTGCCAGGGTCAGGGGGGAGGGGCAATTAATGTTGGGGATGATTTTATTGAAATTATAAGATAAGATATGATTTAGATTAGGATGAAGAATTCAGTGTGAATGTGGTGCTATTTAGGGCATTCAGTAAGGAAGTGCAGCTCTGTCTCTATTTTATGACAGGACTGTGTGTGTTGCCCCGTCTCTACGGCCGCACAGTTCTCGCTGAGTCTATTTCATCAACGTTTCTTAGCTTTTACTTATTCAGTCACCAGGCTCAAATAGTCTGCCACAAGGTCCTGTTTGTTCGGGATCTTTCTGTATTTCTCTCTTCGTCTCTCTCTCCACATGGTTTTTGTACTTTAAATTAAATCCCCTACAAACTTTCAAATTAATTTTCATCCATTAACCACCTATACAACACATTAAGCCCAAATCATTATTTAGAATCCAACTTTATTTCAGTTATTAACAATAATACAGTAACTTTAGCTGTGAGTTGTGTTTTTCAGCACTGCTCGGACCCCTGGCTCTTCTCCATGAAACCCACACTGAAACCTACTGTTTCAGGCAGTCTAATGCAGCTATACACAGATCAGTCATGACATTATGACCAACTATAGCCCAGCAAAATGGTGACAGGATCATGGGAACCCATCAAGGATCTCCCACAATTGCAGGGGGCAATGGCCAGTCCGTCTGGTCTGATCCGCTGTAAGGTAAAGTGCAAAAAAAAAAAAAAAAAAATTTATGACAGATGATGGTCTAAGCTTTAATAATAATAATAATAATAATAATAATAATAATAATATTGTTGTTATTATTATAAAAAAATAATAATAATATTATGATGTACTCTTGAAGAGGGTTTCTCCAGAGGGAAACATACAACATTCCTCATCAGAAAGTGTTCTAGGCAAATCACTTTTAGGAAGGTAAAATCATTAAAAGTTATTAAAAAATTATCCTTTTTTTTTTTTTTACCTAATGGTTCTAATGTTGTAGACTGTCAGAACTGGAATTTGGTATTTGTGGAGTTTGTGGAAAACTGACAATGTCATTTTTGTGACAAAGTTGAAAGCAAAAAACTTGACATTTACAGAATGTCTTTGTATGCCATAGCATTAAGATTTCCCTTTACTAAAACTAAGAGGCCAAAAATGTTCCAGCATGACTATGCTCCTGTGTATAAAGCCCATAAAAGACCTGGTTTTCCAAGTTTTCTGAATAGAATCTTGATCTTAACCCCATTTAACAGCTTTGGACATTGGACAACAACAGCTCTTGACCTCTCTAATGCCCTTGTGGCTGTATGATCACATCATTCCCATGGCCACGCTCCAAAATCCTTCCTAGGAGGTTTAAGCAGCAAATAGGGACTCAATCTGGAATAGCATTTCAACACGCATACTGTATATGAATGTCTATGCCTAAACAAACCTTGTCATTATAAAAGTTGTATTGTATTATGACTATATTAGTAGATACAGATGCTTCACTGACTGAAAAGCTACATGAACATCACATATGAATAAAACAACTTACAACAAGTGTCAAACACCTTTCTTGTAGGTGCATGTGATTTTTTTTTTCCAGCACACATTATTCACATAATCACATACAGAAAATGAGTGTGAAATATATATATATGTGCACCTTTCTAATAAACTCTTTATCACATCTCCTTTTGGAGGTGTTTTCTTACACTCAGTTTATCACTTATAATTTTCCTTTCTAGTCGTTTGTAGGTTGTATGATGGCATTTAGCTTAATCACAATTACCAGGAAATATCGAAGTTCCCTCTAGATTTATTAGCCTTTGAATTAATGCAAGTCATTGGTCATTTGGTGTTGCGCAACACTGGGTTTTGAGGTGCTGAGACTGAGCTGAAATGCTGTGTTTCCTAATCGTGTGGCCATATTTCAGTTCTGGAACCGCATATTGCCCCATAGAGATTGGTGCAACCCAAACATTTGAGCACAAAGATGTTTCAACATGCATTCAGGTATATTTGTAAGTTTTCTGAAGGTTTTCCACCACCTATCCACATTTCTCCCTTGCTCTCTTATACCGTTTTCCCTGATTGCACTGTTGGTCTGGTGTTATCAGCTCTAGCCATCTGCTCTTATGGCTTAGTTTTAAGTTGGGGTAAAAACTGAACACACACACACACACACACACAAACACGTTGACAAACCACCTTGTATATTTTGCTTTCTTTCCTCAGTGCATCATGTTTACAGCGATACTATAGAGAGTGCAAAGGCACATTTTATCCCATGCAAATGTTACAGTGTGAGAACAGATGACAGGGACTGATAACACTGGATCGCTAGCAAACACAGACAAACAAGCAAGAAAAAAAACCTTGCGCATGTCCACTTCCCACTCGCTATCTGTGTGTCCTGTGTCTGCAGTGGCAGCCACAGGAAGGCTCATAAAGCCATGCTTGTTGATGATATCTCCAGTTCTGTGTCCCACATAATGATGAAATCATACCCGTCCCACCAGTGCTGGGCCTCTGCTCTTCCCCACTCAAAATCCTGTGTCATTGTGTCAGTTAGCAAGTTTAGTAATAATGAAGTAAGTAATGTGTTATATTCTTCATGAAATGGAGTGATTTTCTAGTCTGTGCCTACTAAAAGAGTTCAAATAAATTTCAGAAGCAGTCATTTTGTTATTTGCAGAAGTGGAAAGCATACAGACTTAGGTAACAGAACTGTTATTGTTTAAGTAACAAGAGTAAAAAGTATTCATGAAAAAATACATTTGTGCGAATAAGAAAAAACTACTTGAGTAATTACTTTGCAAATTACTTTGTCATATGTCTAAATGTAAAGTAAGTAATCAAAAAAAAGTTACATAGTAACTCACCAAATAAATTACAGTATGCTGAAAAGAACCTCAAAAGTATATTAGATCAGGTAACTAGATCATGTTAATTCATGCTGTACACATATATAGTTTCCAGCTAAATAGTAAGCTATCCAGCTAAAATGTTCCTCGCACATTCTCCTGAGCATTGCCTATAGACTATACATCTTTTTGCACAGGTCGAATGTTGAGTTGTAAACTGGTGGCACACCCATGGGTTTCGAGTTGGGTAATTTGTAGATTTTGCATTTTAAAACTTTTAAAACAACGATAGCTGATAAATTGGACCGGGGATGAACATCTGTCTCTACTGCCTCAGACAATGCTGCTGCCAATTAAAGCCTTTGATGCCTAGATTTTTCCAAGGCTTTATTCTATTAAAAAGTTAAAAATTAAAAAAACTGAACCTTTTATTAGCGCACAGTATACCAGGGTTAAAAGGCAAGAAAATACAAGGGTGTTCAAATCAAACCAGGATTCGTGATGAAATTTCTTGTGAATGAAGCCATAAATGCTAATGTTTTAAAGAAGGCCACACGTCCATGAATGACGACCCCAGCCAAGGTGACTCAGAGTGCATGCATCTGTCTGTGGGTACTGTACACTCAATTATTCACCAACACCACTTGCACATTACAGGAATTCAACTGCCACATCCCTTGTACAGTCCTGACCTCGATCCAAGCCATTTCCACATGTGTGGAGAATTAAAGGAGTTCCTGGGAGGCCAGTGTTTCAGATGTGAAACAGACAGTCTGATCCTGGCTCCGGAAAAGAAAACTTTCAACCTTGATGGTACTCAAGCATTTAATGAGATGCTGGGATAAGTGCATTAGTGTTGCAGGCGATTATATAGAGAAATAGAGGGAGTTTTTAACTCTCATAACTGTGTTCTGTTATTCTGCACAATCAAACATCCCAGTTTGACCTGAATGGCTTTTGCAATAATAATAATAATAATAATAATAATAATAATAATAATAATGAAACAGTCAACCATGTATTTAAATACTGCAACAAAAGTAAATATAGTTTGCTACTTCCCAGTTATAAATAATGAGAATTTAGTTGTTTTCCAAAAAGAAAAATCTAGGTAAAAAATATATAGGTAAAAGAAAATCTGCTATTGAATGTAAATCAAACAAGTAATAGCTTTAAAGTGACCTTTATTTATTTCACTTTATAGCACAAAAACATCTAAAAAAAAAAAAAAAAAATCCAAAGTTCATTATTTTGTTTTTGCTCTTGTCCACTCTTATGTGCAGTAGGTTCATGTATCATGTACAATTTCTGAAGTATATACATGTCCGTAATTACCTTGAAATATACATTATTTATATGAAATATAAGCTCAATGTAAAAGATTGCTTACACTTACTTAACAAGACATTAAAAAAGAGCTTTACATCTGTATCCTCATTACTACTAAGTAATAATGGTGAAAAATTATATTGGTAATTAAAAAAATGTTATATAAGAGTGAAATAATTTTAGTTGCCTCTCAGGACTTTTTCTAGTTATCCTTTGCGATTTGTTGGATATTTTTCCTTCACTCTTATTATATGCTTTAATCAAAAGTTACCATTATGTTCACTGAAAGTTTCCTGTCAAAACTCATGTATACATACAGTATATGGTACTTAAATGAATTGGGGGAAAAAATAACAAAATTTATATTAAATTCTACACTTGTTAGTAAACAGAGACAGAAAGACATTACTTGCAAAGCTGATGAAGGACCTTTGTATGTAACATTCTTTTGAAATGTGTTTAATTAACTTCTACCACAATAATGCTGCAATAATTAGTGAAATATGTTGTAACTATAGTATCCAATACATTACACAATAGAGGTGAAAAAATCTATAAGGCAACAGCATTGACCTGATAACCAAATCCCTCTGAATGGCCATCCTTACAGTGCTTTCGGGAGTTTTTAACTAAAAATATTACAATAAGGACTACAGAAATTGACAAAGTGTGCCATTTTTCATTTCTAGGAAGCTCTTTAATAATATGAGACTATCATAATAACAAGCCACTTAATTTAGCTACCCTAACTCCATTTCAGAATCATTTTTTGAATATTGTTTTGCAGACTATCCTGTTGCTACACTATATAAACTGAACGTGTTCGCAAATTTAACATTACAATCTTACAGTCTTTAAATTTAATCATTATGTGTTTATGTAATCAGGTTCACTAACCTGATAATTTAGGTAAGTGATTTTCTAAGTTCTCTTCTACGTCATTGACTTTGCTTTGTAGGTGGCGCTGAGAGAGATAGCGACTGAGCATGTCCACCTCATGGCTAAGCTGTTCGATGTGTAGTAGCAGCCTGTGATTTTCTTCCTGAAGCTCCAAGGCCTTTTGCTGGGTGAGCTGGATGCGGCGGCGAGCTTTATCTCGGCTCTTCCTCACAGCGATGTTGTTGCGCTCGCGCCTCAGACGGTATTCCATGCTATCCTTACTCAGGCCTCTCTTTTGGCCTGGCTGCCGAAATGTGGACGGAGGCGGTGGAAGAAGGAACTGAGGAAACTCCTTTAGCACATTGCCAAGTTCACAGAAGAGGTAGAATAAACACAAAAACAAGATGAACATCATAGTGGTAGGGTCAACAACAACAAAAAAAGGTTTCATAACAGAAGTTCTTTTACCTGTTGTATAACATGACTGTGCTGTGCTGGTCTTTCCATTGTTGAGTTTGAATTAGAAGAATAGGGCAAATATGCCATGCCCATCATCGACTCTCCGCTCCTATCACTTGTCCTGGACAGTCCCTGAGACCCCATCGAATACCCATACAGTCCTCCTTCCATCTGGGGAATGTGACCGGGCAGGGTACTGGAAGATGACGTGGTGGAGTCAGGAGCCAAGCCGTTGTTGACCAGCGAAGTGCACGAATGGTTATTGGATGAGAAGATGTGAGCGGTAGAACGACTGTGTGACATCTAGGTGGACAAGACGTGCCGAATAAGCAATAAGCGTTTCTATGCTGACTAGTAGCTAGAAGGATACCCATACTTAAAAAGTCAAATTTAGTCATGTAAAGAAGGAAGTACTTCCTTAAGCCAGGTAGATAAAAAACAAGATTTAGTATGACACAAGGTATCTTTTAAAGTCTCCTTTGGAAAGAAAAGACAGTAAAATAGAGTTGTGAAAAGAACTCACCTTTAATTAGATCCCCGTCGTACGTTTTACTTCGCACTTACACCCAAACTACACTGGTCTGTCCACAAAATCCGTTATGATACAGGTACTCAAGAGACCATGACACCATCATTTCCTCTGTCACAACCCCCTTCTCTGTCTCTCTCTGTCTCCCTCTCTCTCTCTCTTTTTTTTTTTTGGTTTTTAAATTTGTACTGCTTTTCTAGAGGATAAATGTAAATGATTTAATATTTTAAAATAACAATATCTAAATCATAAAAATATATCTAATGAAAGCTGAATAACGATGCTATAACAGGACTATAAAATATAGTTTCTCAATCAATATGACCTACAAAACTGGGCAAATGTGGAAGACTCCAGACATACAAGTCAGATAATTTTTTTTTTCTTTTTATAAAGTTTGTCAATATTTTAATTGCTCCATGATTCATATTTTTGGTCCACAGAGCTATCTATATTCGGATACATTCGGCAAAAATGTAACAGAACTCTGAGAAAAAGGTCAGAGCAATGTACTTGAATAATGAAACCATGAAGAAAGAATCCTTGACAGGCGGAAGTGATGGACTGACACTCAAAAAGAGAGCAAAACTGAATAACTGTTCACAGCATAAATATTCTTGAATTAATACAGTTTAGTGCCTTTTTTCTCTATACCATTGGATCAGGGTTTTAAAAGGCTAAACTGACTTTTGTCTGCTGTTAAAATGTATGATAGTGCTTCTGTTCTTCACAGAGACAAGTCAACAACATACTTGTTCCTCATTTGTTCAATTTTTTTTTTTTTTAAAAAGGACTTAAGCTTGTATGATTACTGTCTGCCTTTTATAATATATTTATATTAACATGTATACTGTAGTATGATGGTTATTTTGTAGGTTTTAACCAACAAACAGATATACTTAAAAAAAAAAATCATACACTCTTTAACGTTTGTACAGATTGCTTTGTCTTTTATTCAACAGCCACAAAACATTTTGTGCTTTTACACCATTTCCTGTAAAAGAAATAAGAAGACCTGTAAGTAAAGGGAAGTAGACTTCACAGACTCCGCAGTAAACGAAATCACCATTGTTAACTGAATATAATTTTGGTGATTTTATATCTCCAATGAGAGCAGGCCATAATGTTTAGTGTGTTTATTGTTGATGTTTGTGAATCTGGCCAGCAGTTTTCATATTTAGCTTTTCAATCTATATTCATATTATATACATCTTATATTAATATTATATATAATATTTCATATCTTATTCTACCATACTATATATTGTATAAGTTTAAGCAGGATGCCATCTTTCTGAATCATCAAAGCAAGACCTTCAAGGTTTAGCACACATTCATCTAAAAACAGGAGAAAAGGTAAAAACCTACAGAATACAGCCAGTCAGTGAAGGCAGACACACGAGTGAAGACTGTTGGTTTGCTGTACAGGTTGCAGTTTACAGCAGAGCCAAAGCTAACAATACCATGAACCCTCCAATAGCCATCACTCAAGCAGTTCAAGGGTCCACCAGAGTCACCCTGAAATGTTCAAATGGCCCACAGGATCAGGACTCAAGTTAATTATAACTATAATAATATAGTCAAGCTTGGGAAAATATCTGTACCTGACACCCAGAGGTCAAACCATCGCCCCCAGCACAAATCATGGTTTTCTTGACTGCACTGCCCCACCATGCAGGAGTGGAGCACACAGTGTAATCCACCACACCGATGGACGCCTCCTGCAGGACGTCTGGCATATAACCACCAGCTGAGGACAGGAAGGTCAAACAAGAACGCGTCAGATATTTCAAATGAACATTCCTTAATTTATACAGAGGAATTTATGATTACAGGTGCAAATAACTCAATCTGACACATTGAATATGGCTTAAATATACTTTAAGTAGCATTTTTCTTTCTAATTAATGCAAAAGTTTTGATTTATGTTATCCTTTGTAGAGCTTAGGGGGCACTTGAAGCTAATAATATATGCTAAAGGGGTTCAGCTGTCAGGACAGTTTGGGAACTAAAAGTTAAACAGAATAAAGTTCAGTCCTTGAGAGCAGAAGCATCAAGAAGACTTTGTTATTAGACTGTCTTGTTTTAGACAGTTTTCAGACTTTAGACTGATTTTTAGACTGACTAAAACAGAATTATTAGTGCACCAGTGAAAAGAAAAGTTTATACTTACTAGCCAGAAGTCCCCAACCGGTAATATAGCAAGTAAAGCCATTGGGCAAAATTTGACCAGGATAAGGCAGCTCTGCAAGGGCTACATAACTACTGCCATAGATTGGTGAGTCCAACTTCATCAAGGCAATATCATTTCTGATAGGAATTACATATGTAATATAAGTTTCATAAGTAAGGAATCAAATATATAAGGAACAATATACAACTGCTGTTAACACTATGAAGTAGAGTATTTTGCCATAACAACAACATCTCCTGACGTTTTTATATATACATATATAATATTTCTTATAACACAGTGATTAACCTGTTAATTCTTTTTAACCATTTATAGTTACAGTGTAGAACATCTGTGTGGCAAGAAACGAACAATATTTTATACTGTACTAACTTATATCCACATTACATAAATGTATTCTAAAACTTATTACACTGATTATTAGATCTGGAATCTGCCATGCAAGTCCTCAGTAACCTAATATTTAAATTACAGCTGGAACCATCGTCAGAGCTGCTGTTATAGAAATGTAATCAACAATTTTGGACTAACCTGATTTATGACCTTTAAGACTAATATGGTATGCTCTCCTTAACACAGCAAATATGAGATTAACACAATATAAAAACGAAACATTAAAATGTCACCCGGTTGCCAGGTCTTCTGTCCATCCGGGATGAATTTTAATCCTCGTCACACCACGAACCTGCTCACGGCCTTCAGGCTTACTGAGATCATATTCCCCCACAACCACCCGATATTTCTTGACATTTAAACTGAGAAAGAGATAAACATATTTTGTGCTTATATATTGTGCTTTTATAATGCTATGTTTTTAGGAGTACTAGACAGACAAGCGAAAAAGCCTCACTCGAGGATACAGTGGGCTGCAGTCATCACGTAATCCGAGCTAATAAGGGTGCCTCCGCAAATGTGAGCAAAGTCACCTGTGTTCCAGTGATCATTCTGCAGGGATATCTGCAAAACACACAGTGCCAAAACTACAGTAGATATACAGTACAATTAATAGTATAATATTCAAGAATATCGTCAACTTGTTTTAACACGTTTGCTTTCAGGCTCTGGACAGATATACGAGTATGACTGATGGGTCATACTGTATGTTGGTTAATTTTGTCCATTTCTTGAATGTACAGTAATTACCTGCCATTTCCATAGATTAGGGTGAGCATTGGACCCACCTACAACCTTCCCATTTTGTGCCTCAATGTCCACTGCCGGATGGGGCAGGACAGAGGCAGAGATGAATCCTGCACACCACAGATACATTCAGAGATAATAAACAGAAGGGCATTATAATAAAGCACAAGCAACTGAACAATCATTTCATTGTTTAATGTGCATTAACATCACCAGGCTACATTTTTCTATATGGAAAGCATAAAAACAGCAAGCGTCTACAGATGTTACCAATACAACTCAGAAGAACCGCAAGGTGCATCGTGCTGGATTAAAAATGATTTTCCTTCAAGAAGCATCTACTATTTATATACCTGATGAAAATCCAGGTGTCTGGTGAAGGCAGGTGTTATTTACATTTTAAAAAAGAGTCAAGTAAAAGATATGTGGTATCTTTCTGGAGAGTTCATTGTTTTTACTGGAAAAACACGCAGACTCAAGGCTGTGAAACGGAGCAGGTGGGCCTAGATTTGTTCTATTTATTTATTTATTTTAAGCACACATCGTACCAACAGTAATGCAGAAAGCAGGGTGGCAAAAGAAATAAGAAATTTTAAAAAATGACACTTTTCGAGAACTTGGAACATTTATAGGTACAATGAAACATTCACACGAAATATTTATCTTCGCACATTCAAGTCTCCACTCATGGGAGCATTGACATCACATTGAAAATATAAGCAGTATAATAAGTTACTGTGCAGTTCCGCATTTTTAAATTATCCAAAATATGCAAATAAAATGCAGGTTGTACGTCTGTCACATATTTGCTTATAGCCATTTGAAAGAGTACAAGTCGAAAGCGTTTAATATAGTCTAGTTTGCTCCTAAATAAGTCCAATGTGAAAGGTTTGATAAGATCATGTCCTGACTCCTGTTATTGTAAATGTGTTCATGTTGGTGCAATGTCTGTGTGCTTATGGTCTCAGAGAGAGCTGGGCCCGGTGTAGAATTTCAGTTTGGATCTGAGGATAATTAGGATGCTCCAGCAGGACCTGAGAAAACAAAAAAAACAGCCTTCACTTTCTTAACTCATCAAATTGATGATATAGTGAGTATCATCGGCATGGAGTTTAAAAACTGAACTGCAGTTGTTCCAGGTGTTAAGCCGGAGCTTTTAATCATTAACAATTATTTAATCATTATAATAATTAAACTCGAACGCATGGTGGTGTAGTGGTTAGCACTGTCGCCTTGCACCTCCAGGGTCCGGGTTCGATTCCCGGCCAGGCTCGATTCC
>JAQQZT010000033.1:25930491-25940501 GCA_030068275.1 Clarias platycephalus | reverse complement strand
TTCAGTAAAAGTTCACTAAAGTAACAGTACTTTTACTTAAGTACAAAATTTTATTACTCTTTCCACCTCTGGTAATATCTAGCCATTCTATGCAGTAGACTTGCCATAAGAAAAAGCATTCAATTTTTTTTTTTTAATAGTAGTAAGTAAGTAAGTTGAACGAGATATGAAGAACAAAAGTGTGCCATGTTCTATTGTACTTCAATGGTGAACAGAGCCATAACCACAACAAAGCTCTATATCGCACTGCTCAGTGTAGTTACATTTTTAATGATGTTCTCTCCTAATAGAGCACTATATATGCATGCTCCAGTCCCTTTGATAGATGAAGCAGATGTCTCACCAGTCTACTAATGGGCATGGTGACCTCCATATGAAGACTTGGAGTGCTGGGCTCCATGACCTCAACTGCATCCAGAAGTAACTGAAGATATTCTTTCACCTGCAACACACAGATATAATAAATCTAATGCTGAGGATATTGATGAAAGACTAAAACTGGCCACTTGATACCTCAAAGGATTTAACGTGAACTATTTTTATTAATAATATAAATGCTACCAGTGCTATTTAATATACCAAAACTCTGGTTGGTAGCTTTAAACTTAAAACATACTGTTCATGAACATCATGAACCTACATTACTACCTTCTCTATATCACCATCTTTTGCTGCAGAGATGATGCTTAGCATCTGAAGTGCTTTAACGTTATGTGCATCTAGCTTCAGGATCCTGTTCACCAGATGAAAAGAAAACATGATTAAATCACATTTAATCTACAATAAATGGATCCAAACGCCTACCTTTCAGCCATCTCAGCTGTGTGTTCCCAGTTACGTAGAGCCATAAATATGTTCATCTTGAGAACCAGTGCTGGAATAAAGTCAGGATAGGAAACTATGATCTGATTGATGATATTCAGAGCATAGGTCTCCTTCTGTCTCGCCATGAAAAATTCCACCTATTAGCAAAGCAATAATTGAAACCCACATTAGGGTTACTTTGTTTGTAAATGTTTGTTTTATTGAGAGGTAATAGTGATTCTCATGTAGAATTCACAATTATGTACCTTTCCCATCAATCCAAACACGTTTTTTGAGTCAGATATGCCACTGTCAAAATACCGAGAAGCCTGCAATCGTTCTGCATCATTCTCTGAGGTCAGGACAATCCATGACTTAAGAATAGAGCCCTATTAACACATACATTAGTGTCTCTGAACATATTTACAACAAATCGGCACTGTTCATGCTAAATTGCAAAACATGCATCAAGTAATGAATAAAACCTGACAGAAAATGACTATAAATTAATGAAACACAAGTTGTTGTTGTTGTTTTTTTAAGACATCCTTGCTCCACAGCATTTATATGCATGTGTCTAAGGACTTTTGCACAGTATTAAATATTTAAATAAAATTAAACTTTCTAAACTCTACAGAATCACAGCTTCCACTTTAGTTGCTTTTCAACATCAATGGTTTACAATAAACCAAACAAACCTCTGAAGATCCGTTGGATAATTTGAGCATCTTGTCTATGTACTCTTTGGCTTTCTGATTTCTCCCCAGAATCCAGTAGAGCAGTGCGACGTAGTACAGAGCCCTTTCCCCAGCTGTCCTCTTAGCTCTCTTTAATGAGGACTCCAGCTCAGACACTGCCTCTCCATCTCACAAACACACAGGGAGACATGCAATCTACCACTGTTTCAGATCTTTTTATACAAATTAACTACTGGATTAACAGCTAGGGAGTGCTTCATCCATAAAAAAAAAAAAAATAGTAATGGAATTATTTGAAAAAAAATAAATTCAACAAATAAATCTCACTTTTAAAAATATAGATTGTCCAAACATAGGGATACCATATTGAAAATAGACAATTAAATATATTAAAATATATATTCAATAAAATATTTCACGTTGCTAAAAATAATGCAAAATTGTCTTGGACAAAAGTAATATTCTTGACGTAAAAAGTATATAAATAGTTTGACAGCTAAATTAAATAACCATTAAATTTTTGAAGTATTGAGAAAAAAAATATTAAAATGAATATTTTTGTGCAACCTTTTTTTTTTAATCACTATGATGTAAAAAAGCTAAATAGTGAAATATGTTGTAAATATTGTGTTGTGAACAAAATGTTTTGAAAACAATAGCAAAATTATTCAGAATTATTTAAGAATTAGGGTTAATTCAATGCTTTTGAAACTGTGTAATTATATTTATATGTATATATTATTTATATTTTGTTATGTATTAAACTCATTGCAAAATGTATTTAAATCTTTTTTTCCCCTGGTTATTCTGATGAAATTACTCCATAATGAGAAAAAACAGGTGTTTATATTTTTATGGTTAATTTATTAGAAAATAAAGACTGAAATATCCAATCTAAGCATTCAGACACTTAGCACTTGGTCAAAGCCCGTTTGACAGAAATGACAGCCTCAAACCTACATGTGGATGAAGCTACAAGCTTTGCCACAACTTTTTGAGCACCTGAGCACACTGGAGGTTTTCACTCATGATAGCTCTTTATATTTCCTGCATTAATTTTCCCTTTTTATTCATATTTATTTCCTATTAATAACCTTTTATTTTTAAGGTCACGGACGGTCGTATAAGCATTTCATTGCATATCATACTGTGTATGACTGTGTATGTGACAAATAAAATTTTATTTGATTTGAATTTGATGCTACCACCCCCGTGTTTGACTATAGGGATGGCTTTAATAACGTAATGTGCAGTGCCTGATTTCATCATTCCAAATAGTTTAATCTTTGTGTCATCAAACCAGAGGGATTATTTTCACTCTGACATGCACAATCTATTGTGAGACCTTATATATAGTATCTATACATTGTGAAACAGGTGCATGCCATTCCTAATTACGTCCAAAGACATGCCAAGGATGATTGATAGGTGTAGGATGCACTAAAGTTTGCAGATCCATGTTAGAATCCACCAAAGCACCAAAGTTGCTGCAAGTATCTTAACACAAAAAGGTTTGAATACTTAGATGCGTACAATAAATGGGAAATTTTAGTATTCATTTTTTTTTATAAATAGAAAACTATAAACAGCTGTTTTCACTTTTGTCATTGTGTGTAGAATGATGAGAAAAATTTTATATTTGAATACATTTAAAAATTAGTGTGAAACGTGACAAAGTGTGAAAACCTTAAAAGGGTCTGAAAACTCTGCATTCATGCCTCATTAACGTGCAGAGTAAATGTGTGCAGAACACCTTTTGGAGTGTGATATTTAGCTCAGGGACTGTTTACCTGTGCTCTGTGCTTGCCTGTGCGCCCACAGCAGGGCCATCACTGCGCACAGACACACCTGAGGATTGTCTCTCAGAGGGTTCAGCTCTCTCACAGCCTCCTGAAAGCGTCCTTAAACATACGACAGGTTAACCATCATCACGTTAATTATACTGCTCCATTAAATTGGGTGAAATCATCAAATCATCCTGGGTCTTGATATGTACTGGTCTTACAGTACATTACCTTCATTCAGAGTTGCAAAAGCTTTGAAGAACAGGAGCACAGGGTCGTTTGGGTACAATCTCAGGTAGTGCAGAGAAGTATTTATTACCTGCCTGTAGAATCTCTCCCTCAGAAGGTAGATCAGAGAGGCCTGAAGTGCAAACACACCCACCTCGGACTAAATAACAGCCTAATAACCCCGGTGGAGTGAAAACCAAATGACTGCTTCGACTTACTAAACAGGTCGGATCTGATTCTGCCATGATCGTCTTGTCCTTGGTTAGCGCAAATGTTCGTCAAGTTTACTCAGATGCGTTTCTGAAGGTCTGAGCGATCAGCCCTGAGGCAGGAGAACTTTTTGGTCTCTTGGTAACAGCAGTAAACACCTGCAGCTCACAGGCCAACTAATCGATCACTGCAAAACAGTGATTTATCTCTGTCCTGTTGGTAACTAAAAGCTAAAAACTACAGTATTCAGGTTTAAATACTTACCGTTTTAAAATTACCTGATCTACTACTATTAATAATAATAATCAAATTTATACTAAGGCTCCACATACAATACTGTGCAAATGTCTGACACCTTGATCTTTGTCCTTTTTACTTTGTTTTTCTCCACACAGACATGCAAGACATACTGTACCCAAAGCTTCATAAGAAAATGTGTGCACTAAAAGGTGTTTAATTTTTTACAACTATTATTTGCTTCTTTATATTCAGATTGGGATAAACCTACCTTTAATCATGCCTAGAACTCAAAATTCTAAAGAAAGTTTAAATGAGGCCAGATTGTTGCTCATGTCGAGGGTGGACTGTCCCAGAGACGAATAGCTAGGCATTTTAAAATAAAACATTCTACTATTAATAGAAATATACTTTGGGGTTATAGTTAATGTTTAGGGCAAAACTTTAAAAGTCAACTCATTTCAAGCCACTAAAGAAAAGTCAACAAAGTATTAATGTGATAAGCTAAATCTCATTGGCTCAAAAAGGTAGAACACATTTTGATGCATGCATTTTTATCATAAAACTGTGGAGGTTTATTTACTTCTTGTATGACAGGGTAAGGGTCCATCTATATGACATTGGGCAACAAATGCTCCTCACTGGAGATATATCTGTCATTTCCGTGCCAGCTCGAAACCTGATTGCATACCTGAGAAGTTGAGGATGACGGACCTTGCTTAAGGGCCGAACAGTCCCAGTTTGGCAGTGCGGGGCTTAAATACAGCAATATGACACTTTAACCAATAATTTGCATTAGTGAGGCACTAGGAAAACATTTCAGATTCTCAAACCTTAATTTCCAAACAAAAAAATTTAGCGTTAAAAAAAATGTTTGCATGTAAATAAAGAAACCGACCACTTTTCAATCAAAAACAAATTGAGGGCTGCTAAGGTTTAACAAAAATCAAGATCCTCAGTAAACCAGCCTTCTAGCCAATTTCCTTATAAAACTGCACAACTGATACCGGAAACTGCTGCTGTTTTTGCTTTTGATTATTTTCTTTACAGCCTTTCTTTGCATGCACCTAACACATGTGCAGTGTACAGTATATAGACAGGCATAAAATAAAGGCAATAAAGAAATAATGAAGAAAACGCAAATATAATATAACCAACATAAAAAGAAGCATAACGGTCACCGAGACAGGGGTTTGGGGAAATTCTCATTACAAAGTACACTTTTTTTTGCTTTCTTTCTTTATTCTTTCAGACTAAAACCAAATATAGAACGCATATTTATAACATTGTGCAACCTAAGCTTTGACAGTTTGCAAAGCCCAATCTATTTTGCATAAATACATCAGCCACCCAGATATCCTTTATTGATGATTCATTACACTTTCACCGTTTTCTTAACTCCTTACAGTAGTTCTCTGCCCCCTTGTGGTTGAACAGAGTGCTAGCAGCGACTGGATCATAAGAGAAACTTACGAGCCTTTCTCTCCGAAATATGACACTCGTGTCATATTTCTCAAAGATCACACAAAAAGCACCTTTTTGAAGATAACATGATTACATATTAAAAAAAACAAAACCGGTAATTAAAAGCAAATCAGCGGGTAAAACTGGCTATAAAATAATTACAATCTATGTACAGAATGATGGCGTCAACGAATACAGCACAGCATTAGTGAGCGATTCATGACTGTTTTGTTTGTTTGTTTGTTTTTTTAATGAAGGAGGGGATTAACAAGATTGATAAAATAAAACCCCAGACACTTCTGGACTGAAGGACATTAAAGTTTGAAAGATGCAATCTTTCACTTTCAACAAAACGTTTAATGGATTAAAATCAGGCCCAGATTATTATTAGTTCATTTAGATTTTGCATTTCTCTCTTAACACAAGGATTGAAATAGTTCTAGCTAATCAACATCCATGGAATGTATAAAGGAAGGAGAGCAAAAATATGTGGTGTTTCGCATCACGTGTTGTACAATATGTTCAGTATTATCAAGTATCAAAGTAAACAAACTCCAAATAAACAAACAAACAAAAAAAAAACATATAATAAAACTTATGACACATGAAACAGATGGCAATTAAATAATAAGTTTCAAAAAGACAGTCACACTACCCTTTCGATTTGTCAGCTGACTGTTCACAGTAGATCTCGTTTCCCAGTGATTTCCTATTCTTACCTCAAACCGGACACCTCCAGATCCACTTTACTCTCACGGTGGAGATCTGGTGTGAATTCACAGGTGAAAAGTGTATTTTGTGTGTGTGTCAGACTAGTACTGTGGTACTACATGTCAGATCACAGGGAGCATGAGTCTGGAAGTCCATGACAGGGTTTGGAACAGGAAATGTGGACAGATGTGTAGCGTTAAGGTCGCTTTCTTACGTCGATTTCTGTTTGTAGTGAAGGGTTAGGTCTCCACCGCTCTTCCAAATGAAATGCTTTACTGTTCGCAGATCCATGTTAGGATCCAGGACCTTCCAGAGGAAAAACAAGAGCAGTGAATCCAGGTTCGAGGTAAGAAAAAAAAATAAATCATGACGTGTCTTAAAATTTCATGATTCAGAGGAGGATAACATACTGTCAGGTGTAAAAGTTAGTAACCCCTTGTTTCATTTAATGTGTTTTTGTGCAAAACATAAAAATCATTTGATCATAGTTCGTCTTAATATCAGGCAAATATAACCTCAGATGAACAACATATAACTTTTGTCACCCTACGATTATTTAAAGGAAAAAAGAAAAAGAAAAAAGAAGGGCAACACTAAGTACACCCTTACTAGGTGCTGCTAATCATCAGCCCTTGATTAATGGATCATGCAGACCTCGATAAAAGCAGAATGTTTAGCAGTTTGCATTTAGGTGTAACACAATGTATAACTGATAAAATAATTGATACATTTTTGAAACAGATGGCAATTAAATAATAATAATAATTTTGATAATCAACCCATCTAGCGATTATTGAAACGATTAATCGCATTATTGCAGTCACAAGTACTCAATAGCTCTTATTTAACCATCAGCTTTTGAATTTAGCTGGAGGAGGGTTTTTTTTGTACGATCAAGATAATAAAGATGAAGGAGATGGAGGAGAGTGAGCTACATAAGAACATACACCTGAGGAGAATATGGATAAAGTGTGTGCGTGTGTGAGGGAGAGAGACAAAGTGTGCGTGCAGAGCTCAAAAGCCAGCAACAATTTGGACATGTGTGTGTGTGTGTGTGTGTGTGTGTGTGTGTGTGTGAATTTAACTTTAAACAGTTAATTGAAGAGAACTGGAAATAAAAAGTATGACATCGGGTACACTGAGATCTCAATCCAACAGGAATGCTGTAGCAGGGCCTTAAGAGAGCCCGAAAACCTCAATGAACTGAAGCAATGTTGTAAAAACGAATGGACCACAATTCGTTGTGAGAGACTGAAGTCGTCATACAGGAAACAACTACTTTAAAATTGGCTCTACAACCTATTGAATCATGCCCATGTACTTTTTTCTTATTATTGCCCACATATTTTTTTTCCTTACTGGCTTCATTTTTGTCCAATAAATAAATAATGAAAAAGTTATATATGTTATATAAATTGAGATTGTGTATTTGCCTAATACCAAAACCTGCTATGATCAGGTGATTTCTTATAATATATTTTTCCATAAAAACACATGGATGTGGTGAAACACACAGAATTGAAAGAGGGGAAAATTAACTTTATGACATGCTTGTAAATCATTCAAAAAAACTCAGTCACAGGAAGAGAGTGTAAATGATACTGTTAAAGAGGACAAAGATCTAAGGGACATCGAAAGAAAAAAGATAAGGACAATTATTACAGAGAAATAGAATGAGGATTATATTAATTAAATAGGATTGAGAGAATGCAGATACTGGTGACCTGAGGCAGTCTTCAGATCTGTCCCTGATATCAGGTTGTTTGGATGAACCTGTGAACATCCTGGACAGTAAAAGCAATGAAGGACTTTACCTGGTCCTGACAGAGCAGCTCGATCTTCTCCTCAGCTAGCACTGCCATGTCCTCCTCCTCTTTCTGCTCACTTGGCTTCTCTCCAGCCGAACCGCTCGTCTGGGACTCGCTGTCCAGGTTAATGATCTTCTCATAAACGTGCTCCATTACTTTTCTCACCTGGAGCATGTCGCTAGCGGACAGACGGTCTCTAGAACACAAGAGATCATGTAGACATTACAGCTATGTTGAAATATTGTCCTTTACAAGGTACTTTAATGAACTTTTATTCTAAAGTGTCCTATTGTCTGATCTGTTGGGTGCTTTAAATGTTAGAGAAAAAGCAGTAAGCTAGACACTAACATCCCACACAGGTCAGACAAGACGGTTTTATAATTAAAACGAGAGCAATCAAAATTCTTGTTGTATAACGTCTGTATTTTTTTTTACTTAGACTAAAAGACAAATTAATACAGAACTGTATTATTTACAGAATATACTGTACAAAAAGACTAATTACCGACTCATTATTCACCAATCAGCCATAACATTTTAGAGTCTAGTTTGGATTTACAATCTGAGATTGGACAATGAAAATGTTCTTAAATAGAAAAGATTTAGAGATTAGTTTCCAGACTGGTCAAATGGTAAAGAACCCAGACACCAGTGCTATAATACTGTAAAACCTGAATACATTTACAAGTTATTCTACAATTTCCACCTATAATAATAATAATAATAATAACCTACTTCTTCAACGTCTTGGCACCTGATGAAGAATGGGGCTGGAGGTAGAAGGGGATTTTGTTGAATTTTGGCATGTTTTTCTGTAAAAAGAAAACAGAGCAGAATAAAGGCTTCAAAAAGGAAGAGATCTTTTGATGTGCTTTTTTTTTCAAATAGGTCTTTATAACTGACAAATCTATTTACAGAGCATCGGTGAAAACCTCTACTCGCATAATCTTACACTCTGAGCAGTCTAAATCATATTGATTAAATGACATTTAGACGAGAGGCGGGATTGGCACTGGGGATTCTCAAGCACTCACATCCACTGTAATGTCAATCACCCACTGTGGAACAGTTTCATTGAGCAGCATGGATTCAGTCTCGCCTCCGGAGTCTCGACAGAGCAACCTGCACACACGGATACACATCATGCATGCGGGTCTCCGATTGTCCAGCACGACCACAAACAACCCTGCACACTTTCTAAGAAACAGACCTGAACAGTGTCCTTCCGCCTGCTTCACCGAAAATGACAGGAGTGTGTGGTGGAACTTGGAAATATCCGTTTCCTTTCTGTATCCTGGTCTCATGCTCGCCGTTCACTGAAGCGACAAACAATTTTTACTTAACTTGATTCTATATAAAGAAATAAATCTTTAAAATTAAAAATCTTCCACAAAAGAATTTCTTTCCATGGATCAGACAATAATCTCCTAACGGAATTTCATACCATGGTTCAGCTCAGTTTCCTCATCCATTGGGCTGCTGTGCGTCCTGGGCCAATATTCCAACAGGGCTTGGAGCAGTAGTCCACCCAGATTCACTACAACACACGTACAACAACATTTTAATTGCTATTCCATACAATGATGCAAACATTCACATCGAAAAAATCTAAAAGTTTCTGGTTCTTTGAAAACTAATCTTGCTTTTACTGAAACCATCTTTCAAAACAATTAGAAATATTATCTTGTTGATTTAAAAAAAAAAAAAAAAATGTTTTATGGTGTGTACACGGAGGGTGGCCGAGGTCTGCCCGCCTCAGGTCCGTGTGTGTGGAGTTTGCATCCAAAGAGCCCACAGTGTACGAGTGTGTAAGCAATGGTTTGGCACCCCGTACATGATGTACCCCGCCTAATGCCCCGAGTCCCCTGAGATAGGCTCCAGGCCTTCCAGGATAAGCGCTATAGAGAATGAGTGGGTGAGTGAGTATCAGGGCATGACATTAACTTTTTTGCTCACTGGCCAATGTGGCTAGTGGATTTCCAGTCACTCGCCATTCAGCCTTTTTACTAGCCACAATTTTGTTACCAGAAAATCGCAGTTTTTCCTTCACCATGATACGTTAATGT
>JAQQZT010000033.1:25900013-25911720 GCA_030068275.1 Clarias platycephalus | reverse complement strand
ATATAAAGATAATCTTTGCTTTCCACAAGGACTCATCTATAAACAAATGCAATAAATCAGCGTCCTTTCCCTAAATCGTCCGCGTAAACACATATTAAAGGGTGAGACCCGCACACCAGGCTTAATTGCTGCAGCGAGTTCATAAACAACAGTTGTTCGCCTGATATTAAACACTCCAGTCCCCAAAGACTTGTCCTAGATCTCAGTACAGTCCATTTTCACCGCTCGCTCTTCATTCTATCAAAATTCCCAGCCGTGATTTTTTCCCCCCTTCCCTTTTTGCACGTAGAAACTTTGAAAGCGCCAAACAGATGTGCGTCGGAGCGGTGCGTAAAGGGAGCGCAAAAAGGCAGACGGGAGGAGGCGTTTCCCATACACCGACCAAGCTCACTTCCTCAGTCGGCGGCTCGACGGCGATCGCACAGGTTTGGTACGCGTTTGCGCTTGAAGATTTTCCAGGAGAGAGCCGGTTAACTCAAGTCCCCGCGATCTACAAGAGCCTCTTATGACCTAGTCGCCGCTTGGACAGCATTAGAAGCGGGGAAGAGCCGGAGTCGGCGTCACTGACCTGTATATACATATTTATATATATTCTCTTTTGGACATCGATCTCAACTTTATTTAATATGTTGGAGTCTTTCTGATTCGGATGATTTATCAAGAGGACCCTGTGGGAAAAGATTGATGTTTTCGGTGTGCGCCATGGCATATGGAGCGGAATTGACGCTCACGCTGGTTTGCGCCTGATCCTCGAATGGATGTGCGTGTTTAGCGCGAGTGTGGAAAAACTCATCACAGGCCGTTTATCTGGACCGGGATGAGTTTCCAGAGAGGGTTCCACATGCCCTCAGGCTGCTCTGGGTTTTGCTAGCGCTCACTGAGAATGTCGGAAGTCGCTGAACTATAAGGATCGCTTCTTCTGCACGCAAAGCTGCCAAGAAAAGAAAGTTTCACACGTAAGTAGTTGCCACCCCTGCCTGTGCCTGCCTGCCCCTTCTCTCTCCCTTTCTCTCTGTCTCTCCTTGTTGTAGAAAACAATCTGGAACTTTCTGTAGGGACTTCACTAAAGATCAGGCCTGTTTAAAAAAAAAAAAAAAATCACAAAAGTTACCCTTGTAGTCGGTCCTTAGATTCCTTCGAGTTGACACTATTTGCAAATTCATCCCTTTGAAGTAGATTCCTGTAAATATGGTGCCTAGAGCACGTTTGGACATGCTGGGTGAATTAGGAATAAACAGAACAGCAGGTGATGCAGGTAGAGTATATAGTTAAAGTGAAGTGAGGGGTAATGAGGAGCTCAGCATATGTTGCGTGTCTGAATTAAAATCACGGCTATGTGCGTGCAGAAAGCCTTAATCAGGTTTAGTACCCCTCAGCTGATTACATTGTTTCCTGAAGTATCCATGGAGGGGAAACTGATGTTGTTCAGAGACAACATTTACTGTTCCATGGACCAAAGTTGCGTTTATCCCTTATATAGGTTAACTTTTCCTCTATTTTATTCTAGTGCATTTTAATCAGCCAAATTTTTAAATTAATTTATTGTGATTTAAAAAAAAAATTGTTGTCCCTTTATTGGTGATTACGTTTACCTGTAAATTTGCATGTAGTGCACCTTAAAAGTTTTTAACTAAATGCTAATTAAAGGGACAAGAGTGATTATTAAGATCTAATTACAGGATGTAGCAGCTACAGCCATACCGCCAGGTAAATGTGGCAAAGGTGTACCATTCCGGTGCAAAGGACATGTACAGATCAGTGGCTTACATTCTAATGAGTGTGTAAACATTAGGGTTTAAAACAGGTTTAAGTTTATATTATTCCTGATTGAGAATTGCGTTTTGACATCGAGGCCACATGTGCGCGTTTGCGCAAAAAAAGAAAAAGAAAAAAAAAAGCCACTGGTGAGTGTCTGAAAGGCCACATTACTACTGAAAACACCTCCACAGTAACCCAGGACCTGTGCTAACCTGTCACACACACACACACACACACACACACTGTGCTATAGGAGTGCATACTGAGCCTATTAGGATGGCTGCATGGAATTCACTCAGTGGCTCGCATGACGTGCTTAACTCACACTTATAAACGAGTTTTCAGCCTTTGCTTTGGGACATTATGTCAGAAGAGGTGGAGTGCTGTAAAGGCTTGGTATTTAATAGACAAATCTGCGGCTTTGGAAATAAGCCCCGCCCCCTCACTGAGTGACCTTTAAACGCGGAAAAGAGAAGCTTTAGGAAGCCTCGAGCTCTTGTCCAAGGTCCTGAAAGTTCAGTTCTCGCTGTGTCATGGCAAAAAAATGCACGGTTTTAGGCAAATACCTTGTAAGTAAGTAGAATAATAGTTTATAATAAAATAATCTGTAAGGATTGAGAAATAGAGGCTTTCAAAAAGTGAGTTACAAATGATGCAAGTAAGCAATATAGCATGCTACATTTGGGAGATTTTTGTTTGCAAAGTGCAGTAAAACACTATTAGTGTAAGAAATATGTTAAATATCAGCAATAAATAAATAAAAAAAAATTATATAAAAAATTATATTCTGTGTGTTCTATGCATACTGAATTTTTACCTTAAAATCTACATTTACAGATATGCAAAGCAACATACTGTATATGATGTACAGTTTATTTCATTTTGTATTTAAGTATGAAAAAAAATCCCATAAATGTAAATTATAATGATAATTTAAAAAACATAATCTGCGTTACAGACGGAGAGAGAGAGAGAGAGAGAGAGAGATGGTTGATATATTTGTTAATATTCTTATAAACATTTTGCATGCAAATTGTTGGTGACAATAGTTTTAATTTCACAATATCTAACAATATTATATATGCACAAGACACATACATATAAATCCATAACACACGCGTAGACATTTCTCATATTTTTAAGATAAATAATAATAAACAAATCAAACAATAGTCAATTTTGTTCACTTCAGTTCCTATTTCTATATGTTTTGCCGGATCAAGGCAAGGCAAACCCGACCATAAGGCTTTTTTGATACACTGTTTGCTTACCCTTACATAATGAAATGGAAGCTCCAGCAAACCTTCCTGTTAACAATTCCTCAATTATCACTACATCAAAATTATCATCAGTGTTTCAAAATACTTTACTAATCAAAAGCAACCTCTATCTGTGTGTTTTGGTTAACATACAATGTCACACAATTCCACTGATGTTGAGCGGGACTGCTGGTCTCACTCACGCTGTGTGGTTGGGACAACACCAGGTGACCTTGGAGTCATTATTTGTTTTGTCACTCGTAATTTATTTGTGACAACTGCCCTTATGTCACTGATCCAATTATTGTCTTGTAGGGCAATTTGAAACTACTGTGTCCCTGTGGGAAAGCTTCATTATACTATTTAGTTTACTTAAGTCTCTTAAATAAAATATCTAAATGATTTACATTCACATGTAAGAAGTGTCCTAACAATGGGTCTGTTATTTTTGAATGTAAACTTTCCCTCTAAGTCACTACTGTGCACACTTCATTGGAGAAATAGCTGAGATCTAGCTTTCACTGCCAGGATACAGATAACAGAACGCTAAGCAATAAGTTAGACCAGGTTGCCTAGAATTTCATTCTTTGTTGTTTTAGGTAACTGATACATGACAAAATATAAAATACAGGGAGTCATTTTGAGAATTTTATGTATAGTTGATAGTTTGGAGAAACCCTGTATTTCTTCATAGTAAATAAAATAATTCAAATTAAATTAACAAATTTAATTTGGGGAAACTTACGTTTTACTATGTCGAGCATGCCTAAAGAAACAATTTAAAAATTGGTTTCTTATGTAACAACATGCAGCAATCTCATTTCCCCTCTCATCTTTTTTTTTTTTTTAATATCTTGTTTGTTAACAAACAAAAAAAAATCCTCTAAAACTGGTCTGGGGGGACTGGACTGAAAATAAGAACAAAATAAAAAGTCCTTCATACATTAAACATAAAAAAAGTTTGGCTCTTTGGAAGCAAAATAGGAATAAGTGAGTGGTGGCACTAGACATTTATGCAGGTATAGAACAATTGTGATGTTTAAAAGCCTTCTAAAAGGACTGAACAGTAAAAAAGCGATAAAATTATATATATATATATATATATATATATATATAGTAATTTAGTTGGTTACTAATTGTAACACATCATTGTAAACATGCTTGATGTCCTTCAGCCAATGCTGTATTGACCAAAGGCCCCAAAAGGGCAGTCAGAAATGATCTCTAGAAGGCCCTTGTTTAGTCCTTCAGGAAGAGATTTGACCCTGCCTTAGAAGAGCGTACACAACATTTGACTGTGTATCTACTGAAAATGACAAATGATTCATAAACGACCCACACGCCTCACTCCTTAACCTAGACGACCTACAGCGTTTGGGGATTTGGATCTCACTTTAAGTTTGGTTATTTTGTACTGGTTTCTTGAGTACACACAACAACTATGAGTTAACATGAGCAAATGGCCCTCTACTAATCTGGACTTTGAAAGGAGCCCCAGGGGAATGTGGATATTTGTGTCATGTCCTCCTTTATCTTGTTTTATTGATCCAGTAGTTTTCTGGTGAAGGCTTGGTTTTAATGTCTGTAATGCGCAGAGAGGACAGCTCAGCTCCTGATTGATAAGAAGGGGTTAAATTTTACAGCTGCTGGTGTCACACCAGGTCTTGACATATGTTACTTAGTTTTCATATAATTTTTTACTAAGATTTGCTGAATATGCTTTATATAATATATATTCATATATAATGAATTTTGAAAAAAAAAGTCAAGTCACAAGTTTAAGGTTTTAAATAATACATTACAAATAAAAAATCTATATTTTAATATTTCCTCTTGTCTTATTCTTCTTTTGTTGCTTTTAGCAATAAGACGACTATCTTGCCTGTTGCTTTGTCTCCTGATTGAGGCTTTAAAAGCAGTTTCGAGGTCTGCAATCATTCTAATCATATGGATAAACTATGATTGTTCATATGAAGCAAGCACCTAACTTGCGATGAATTTACAGTCTCTCCTAAATCACTAAGAAGACTTGAGCTGATTGTTATCTAACTAGGCCAGCAGAATCATCAGCTTGGAGAGGAAACGTGGATAGCTTCAGGTGACACCAGCATGCACGGGATATTTATCTCTGCCGGAGGTATTTTACAGTGGTGCTCATAAACTGTCCTTGAACCTTTAAATGCGTGGTTATTCTTCAGTGCCTGGCGTACAGACGAGTGCGCAGCGCTCTCTGATAAAGAAAAGGTCCAGCGCGAAATAGAAAAGTTCAACTGTGAGCTTGTCAGACACTTGTGTAAGGTTAGAAGAGATTTGCTTTCAGTGAGGCGTGCTGTTGCACAACTCCTTTCTGCTCATGCACTGACAGTCTCTTGGGAAATAAACACCAATTATGCATTCACTGATGATAGGCGAAGATAGTTCATCAGCTTGAAAACAAACATTCTTTGGTCTCCAAAAGTAATCCTGACCACGCTCATTCTGTACCAGTATTCATCTGCCCCTTTTTTTCCTCTTTACCTATAGAAGAGCTAAGATTAGAGAAGTGATGGCGAGCGGGAAGGAGGTGACGTATGATCAGTATTTCCAGGAAACAGGCAGCACCACATATACAGCACGATCCCATAGATTGGATCATCACTTAAACTGTATTGGATGCAGTGTTATTATTAGAGAGATGTTCAGACGCATTATGAATTACACACACACACACACAGATTGATTTTGGCTTCTGTTACACTTTGTCCTGGCTAACACTCAACACAGGGAAACACAGCCATTACACTTGTAGCATAGATGCAATGCAGCACTGTTTTATTATGCTCCTTTCCAAGTTTAAAATTTGGTGGTTAAGCTTGGCAGACATCGGTAGCATCATGTCTGAGTCGAATATGACACAATATTGATGTTGTTAAGTGTACAGCGTCTGTGTATGTTTGCGAGAGGTAAAGTGAGAGATGGCAGGGAATAAATAGTATTACGATAAGTTTAATTTCTACGGTAACATTTCTGTGCCTTTTATTTGTTTCGTTTTTTTTTTTATTCGATTTATTATATAGTGTAATTAGTAGGTAATCATGCTTTTCATGTTTCCATACAAAATGCAAACAACAGCAGAGATAGGCAGAGAGATGAGCTAAAGTGCACAGAGGGTGCTGTGTGATTGTGAGAAACAAGGTTTTACAAAAGCAATGAGTGTAATTAAAGAGGCGTGCAGCCCCAGCGACACAGCGTCGAGGGCAGAGCTCAAACAAGATGAATCTAAGTGGGTCGCAGAAGCACAATGCATTCTCCTGCTATAGCATGCCCAACAGTGGAGCAAATCGATGTAAACATTATTAGGGTAATCAAGATCATGCCTTCTCGGACCAAAGTCTTGTAGGGAAAAAACATGCAATGTTAGCTTCTATAGCATTTTGCATTTCTGTAATCCCAACCACTGAACTCTCTTAAACTGATGATTAAGGACACGATATGGCGGCTCGGGTGCTGCTGGTTTCATTTAAAACCGAACAAAGTAATAGTGGTCTTTTATTTCATGTCAAGAGCACTGATTGAGTAACAAAATGCTGTTTGATTTTTGAACATTAACATGTAGGGTTACTATACAAGTGATATTATTTAATGATGAGGATATCAGATACTCCTACAACTGATAATGTCTTTAGGATATGCTGGCACCACATGTCTCTGTTGCCTAACAAATGACAGTTTCTCATTTTACTGCCCTCGACATGACCATTCATAACTCAAGGTCTCTCAAGCAATACAAGAAAAAAAATGTACCTCTAGTTTACAAAAAAAAAAAAAGTTTAAAAAAATGATTAACATTCCAAGACGTTGTAAATGAAACGGTTATACTTCAAATCCTATGGTAAAATCAACTGAAAAAAGTTTAAAAAGTGGGCATGTAACATGATTGTTCCCAGTCCTGGTTGGTCAGAAGTTTTTCTAAGAGCATCTCTGAGAGCAGTGACAGTAGAGGGAAAAGAAGAGATTTATAATAATGCCCCAATTCATTATTGTTTCTATAGTAACAGCTTACACAGGGACTTGTATGGTGAACACTGTGCATATACCATGCTTTGGTGTTTGCTGAAGAGATATTTTGGCATTAGTTTTGGACCCTATTGTCTCTAGTGCTTTTAAACAGTCAGAGGTAAAGCTGTTCCTTGAAGTTTTCTGATATGGGAAAGTCATTATGATGAGGAAATTGCACTTTTTTGTGTGAATATTGTTGTCTTCAAAAGCAAAAAAAAGAGGCCATTGAGGGAAAGACTGTTTATACACTCATCAGCCATAATGTTAAAAACAATAACATTATGACCACCTAGGTTTTGGGTTCCCCTTGTGCCACTGCGGTTACTCTGGCCCTTTACTCCATTACTCCACAAGTCCTCTGGTGGTGTGCTGTGGTGTCTGGCACCAGGATGTTAGCGGCAGATCCTTTGGGTGCTGTGGGTTGTGGCATAGCGCCTCCAAGCACATCTCATGGCTACTGGGACAGATTAGGCTCTGCGGAGGCCGGGTCTCTTTGCCTGCTCGGCCCAGTGCGGGGTGGGCTGTGGTGCGATTGGTGTTCTCGTGTCTTTTTTTTGTGGCAAGTATTGGCGAGTTGTGCTGAATCGAGTTTTTCTGTGGGATCGGACCAGATAGACTGGCCTCCGGCCCCCACAGGCATAAGCCTTGGGTACTTATGATCCTGTCACCAGTTTAGTCATACTGTACATTATTGATAATCAGTGTTGTTCAGTTCACCTGGTGGTAGTCTTGATGTTATGACTGATAGATGATAATAAATACTAACTGGTTTCAGGGGCGTTCAACATTAAGCATTACAATTATAAATAAATAAAACAGATGATGTGCCCTTTTTAAAAAAATAAATTTAAAAATGTCAAATTGCCATGATTTAAAAACAAAAGCACTTCGGGACGTCGGGTGTATGATAAAGTTCAGTAACAGCTTTCCACTTGGCCTCATGCCAAACTGTCATTGATTATTTTCCCATAACAACAGTCCCCGTCATATTTAATACCTTTCTTTAAGTGAGATAATGAAAAAAAAAAACATTTGTGAACTTTTCTTTTCTTTTCCTTTTCTATTCTCAAGTGTATAGTGACATCTTTTTGTCAGCCAATAATGTAATGTAAAGTAATGTGCCTGCTTTGAATGTAAAGATATACAGTAGTGTAAGATTTAGACTTTCTTAATACAAACATGCTCATTATTAAAGCAGTGAATACTTCTTAGTACAGCGTGGTGTCTTCTCTGTGTTACGTTCAGTATCTTTGAATCACCTGCTTACTGATTTTTCTTTTTGTCATTTTAATGTAATGGCAAATATTTCTTTTGAAAAAAGTAGAATTATTTAAATAATAACAATTATGCTACAAATGGTCCAATAAAGCAGTTTTGTCGAAGGATTGTTAGTATTTCAGGAAAAGAGGGATCTTTTGGTGTAATTAGTTTCAACAGCATTACTGTTCATTAGCAACATTGCTGCATAATTGGCCCCTACTCTAATTGTTTGTTTGTGTGTTTGTTTGGACTTTATTATATCGGATCAGCAGTGTACAAATTTCCCTCTGCAGCCAGCACCGCGCTCGTGATTGATCCAAAACTTACCAACTGCAGCGGCTACTTCGCTGTTATTCCGCCTTATTGATATTTAGGGTAGTAAATGTCAGGAGGAAAGTCCTCGTGTGCGCAGCCCGCTGTTGCCTCGTCAGTGAAAAATGGACCGGAGTGAAAACTGACGCAACAAAACTGTTAGAGACAAACAGAGAACACAGCAGCCCAAACTAATGTGACCTCTTTGAAGTGAAATTAAAATGTGTGTCAGAGCAGTGGGAAGGCTTAATGAGAGAGAGAACGCACAAGCCGAGCTTAAAGGAGAGCACTCTCATAAATTACTGAACCCCAGGCCTCTATAAAGAGGTGGAAATGGAGTGAAAATGGGACTGTTTCCACTCTCCTCCTCCCATCTCGGGCACTCAGAAAGTGTGCACCTCTTTTAATTTGGGTGTTCCTAATATCAGTGGAGTACGACTTAATAATGGCATAATAGCCATTCTAACTGCTAACAGCTGTTAGTATTCCGAACGTACATTCAGATCTCGATTTAGCCAAAGCTTTTAGTGGATGATTATCTTTTCCAGTTTTTAACACCACTCAAGCTGCATGTACAAGTTCTTGTCCGAGATTTTAAATTCGGTGAATAATCGTACGCGGACACAGTGAAGCGGCAGCTCATGTCATCTCGGGGAGTTTTTCCTTGGCACTGTTGCCTCTGGAATTAATCTAAATCTGTAATCGGATTTCTATGAAGATTTTCATAGAAGAATTTTAATTAATCAGGCTGATGATTGGATTGTGGGTTGCTCACCAGGGACAAACTGACCATTTTGATTCATACACATTCACATTCCATACAAACTTAAATAATTCTATTGATTGTGTGATTGATTTGAGGCAATGACAATTGCTAAAAGCGCTATACAAATAAAATTGAATTGTGTGATTGGAAAACACTATGGTACAGTACAGCTGATAAGTGCTAGGTGATTCCCCATCAATTCCACAAACACCCCAGCTAAACCAATACCTCAGCTAATGGGGTCCTCCCTTAGAAGTAAGAAATCCAACATGTTTATTTACCAAAGTTATATTGATATCTTAAAGATCACAGAAAGCACGATGACTTTGTGTGGAAAACGCATAAATTTTTCTCTGAAATGGAAAAACTGCCCATGCTTGTACAGTTCAATAAAGCCATCACATCCAATCATGACCACATCCTACATCATTGACAAGATTGTCCATTCAACTGCACATTCTAAATGCAACCCTACAGGACAAAACCAACCTACACAAACCTGAGGTACGGTAGAGCTATGGTAAGGAGGACCGACTCCTTACACAATGTTGTTACATACTGTGTGTTACACTTACTTATTTCCAGACTGTGCATGTTTAAATGTCGAAATTTACATTTACATTTACATGTAGGCATTTGTCATGCTCTTATCCAGAGCGACTTACAAAAGTGCTTAAGTATCCGTCATCATTCCCGAAATGACATGGTTTGGGGATTAATATGATTAGAATATTACATTTATTGCACATGTACTGTATAAGAACATAGGTGGCACAGTGGCTTTGTGGTGTCACCTTGCATCTTAAAGAACTGGGATTGATTGGAGTTAACATGGAGTTAGAATGTTCTCCCCGTGCTTGGTTTCCTAGCTTGTTCTGGTGCTCTGGTTTCCTCCCGCAGTCCAAAGACATGCAGATTAGGATAATTGGTGTTTTCGCCCATAGTGTGTGAATGTTGACCGGAGGTCCCACCAGTCATGGAAAGTACGAATAAATACAATAGTAATCACCAGTCCAGTAGTTGGGCTACAGAGGTTTCTATACAGTATACAGTAGATGGATGGATTAGAACATAACATACTGGAGACTGATTTAATTTCGTGTTATTATTGAAATTTATAAAGAGCAAGTTCATACACAAGGCGATGCAGAAGGATTTACAAAAGCATAGTGAAGAATTAAAATGATTCATTAACGTAGATCAATATTAAAAGCAAAACAAATCGTATTGTTCTCCTCAATCAGTCTGATTTGGGCTTGTGCAGAAAACTGTGTGGCATAAACAGAAACATTCTGCTAAATGGCTGCAGGCCACTAATAATGTCATGAGTTTGTATGGCTCATCGCTCTTGAGCACACCATGGCTTGTTCAGGGCGAGGCTTAGGATGCTTGAGACAGCTTATTAAAAACATTTTCTACAGTCACCTACACAAACTCTTAATGTCTGGCTCTTTAGACGACATTATCTTACTTTAAAAGCTATATCTGAGCAATAGCAGGCAGACACTTGAGCGTAGGAGGAACCTGAATCATGCAGCAGAGGTGAGCAGGGCTAACCCACACTCTACTTTAGACCCAGTGAAAATACTGGACTTGACTTCCTAAAGGCTTGGTCATATCTGGGTTATTTTAATATGCATAATGCTAGCGTGACCTTTTAGGATTATTTAATAAGGAAGTCATTTTCACCCAGAACCATCAGGAGTCAAAAACTTTAAGCGCTGGAACAACTTGATACCGGCTGATAAAACAGAGTTACCCTAGTGCACGATAAGGCTGATAATCGATACTTGGTGACTAGTTATAGGTCAAGAAGAGTTTATTGTAATGTATACTGTACTATCAATAAAGGCTTTAAACCCAGAAATGTTTGTTTTGAATGAGGTAGAAATTCTTATTTGGAACGAAATTAATTAAAAGTGCCTAATTACTGAGACACTACGTGATCATGGTGGTTATGTAATAATAAGGTTTGGCCACAAAGGTTATATAACAGCACAGGTGTGTTTAAAATCTGACGCCTGAATATTACAGTGTCGGGTTGTAAAATAGTCTTTTTAGAGGGCATGGCAACCAATCACTTCATGGCCACAAATATTCTCACAGTAAATTTTCAAAATTGATAGAATTTTTCACCATGTATCTTGTACAGCATTGGCTGAAGTTACACAATTATATACTGTATAAAATGTAGTAGCATCACCTCAGTAGTTCTATACTACATTAATCAGAATATATAATAATAATAATAATAATAATAATAATTTATTATTATTATGATTATTATAATTTGTATTATTTTATTTTATATATA
>JAQQZT010000033.1:25878728-25899913 GCA_030068275.1 Clarias platycephalus | reverse complement strand
TTTTTAATTAATTTATTGAGTGTGAGTGTAATGGAGTGTAAATATAATGTGAAATGGTCGTACAGTTAGGCGGTAAAGTTAGTGCCAGTTTTGCTGGAAGTTAAATGTATGGTCAGTAAGACGTGGTGGAAAGGGGCTTCGTGTCTCCGGCCTCCTGAAAACCGCCGAGTGCTATACTGTAAAAATCCCTGCAATCAAGATAATCACTGCTTAAAGTGACACTGAACACCACCTTGAAGATTTCGAGCACAGCGCCTCACTGTAAGGCCCACCTGAAGTGGCTGCTGAAACACAGATGTCAAAGCTATCAGGGAGCTGATGACATGGTCCGCCCACCTTCCTCTCCATGGCAACCGCGCTGCCATTCTGCAGCAGCTAGCATTTAAATCCTAATCAGCATATTAATCACTAATTGCTTCCCCTCACATGCGGCCTGTCGTTCCCCTGGAAGGTGAGTGAGCGTGGAGTTCCTGATTGACACCGAGTTCAGTGGGCTGTTTTAATCACAGTGCAGCCTGACTCGGAATATTCTCCAGGTTGGCATTCTGATGACGCACTAATGACGAAGTAACGTTCTTTCGGCGGCGTCTAAAAATCAGTACACCCACTGAAATCAAGCTTAAGTGACTCCTTAGCGCAGAGAGCCACCTCTTTTAACACGAGTCACGGCTCGAAAGTTCTGTAGCAGGAGAAGGGAAACTGAAGGGCTATTGTTTTTGATTAGTCACTTTCAAAGAAAAAGGTATGATTCCTCTCCACATATACATTTTGCATGCCTCAGATGATCCCGAGTATTTTGACGTCTCATTGCTTCCATTGTGACCATTTTTTTTTGTCATCCAATAGCTCATAGTTCACTTTTATTAAACTTGTACGTGATCATTATGGCTTAAACTCTTCTCGACAGTTTGCATAAACTCATGCAAGAAAGTGAAAATGTGGTCAATTCTAATTTTCAAGATGTAATTGTTACAGAATGCTGTAAAAAATAAAATAAAAATGAAAGTAGAGGAAATCCCTAACTGATGCTTCTTTGAGGTTAGTTAAAGCCTTAATTTTAATTTCCTTCAAATAAAGCAGAAATCGGTAACTAAAATGATACTAGCGATAGGGATGTATAAAACTTTACGCATGTAGGTTTAGCACAATTCTGAACCGAGTTGAAGAGGGAAAATCAGTCGACAGTTTTATCCTAAGGATATGCAAACTGACACATATCATTTCTGATATCATAATGATAACCGATTTGTTTAATGCAAGTGGGATGTATTTCACTTGATGACTAAGATCATCTGTCAGGAAGAGTGCTGAGATCATTTAAAAAAATCAAATCACACAAAAAGAGAGGGATTGCACGTTTTTTTTATTTATCATTAAACAAACAATATAGAGTATCCTTTAGCATGTTAACTTATTTAATGAAGGCCACACAATCACCTTACAAGTGACATCTTAAGGGAAAGTGCTGTACTTGTTTGCCATCTCACCTTCACAGAGATTGTATTTCACGCAGTCTCTATTTCCATGCGCTGGTATCACCTGCACAGAGCACAGCCCAAGTGCCATCAGTCAGCTCGAGTTTAGCCTACGAGGAGTCTCACTCTGGCAGGTCATATAACCGCACAGGTGTGTTTAAAATCTGACGCATGAATATTACAGTGTCAGCCTGTCACTTAAAATGTCTCTTTTGGCGGTAGAGGTCACGGCAACCAATCAGATCGTACCTCACGCCGTCGCAAAGTCACATCGCATCGGATACACACAACATGACGATTGGAATTCAGACCGAGTTTCAGTTAAGCTCAGTTTGCACTGCATAAATCTATTTTGGACGTAATCAAGGTTAACCTGCTTAGGCTCTAGTCTCAGAAACGTTTCTGCAGGAGAATTTCTTTGCTGACCCTGAAATACTTCTGTCGAGTATACTAAAAAAGAGGCGAGAATGGAAGGAAAGAAAGACAGGCAGGAAGCGAAAAAGTTTCCATAAGATGTTCTGCATAGGCTGCAATGACATTTAAAGAAAGTGGAACAGACGGGGTAAATAAACTGCACAATCAGCACACTCATGCTTAGTGAGTTTTGGGTTTACATTGTCTCAGGAAATTGTCATAAATTAATCACAGATTAACAAACATATGAAAACATTTAGCATCTTTTCGACTTATCGACCCAGGCTCATGTGTAGCAAATGTGTTTTTCATTTGCATGTGTCTGCATATCTGACGTAGGTACAGTATACCCGAATCTCTGCTTATGCAGGTCGATTTTTATAGCGTTGTTAAATACGGAAATAAGCTGGAAACCTAAATATCCATGCTGACCAGGCTAAAAGAGTTAACTCATTTTTGCGTTTTTGAAGCACTGACATTTTTTTTTTTTTTTCTACAATAGCACCTGCCTGTAACTGCCAGTCCTGTCAGGTGCTTGATCATCAGATTTTGCTTTGCTCGTTTATTTGGTTTTGGTCTCTGGAGTATATTGAGGGACGTAATTACTTTTGGGTTCATTTAGAGCAAAATTGTGGCCACGCACAATCCATTACTAAGGAGCATGCAGTCAAATGACATTAACTATGCTGGTCAACTCATTAATTAGGAACATGGCATCTGAGGAACAGCAGCGGTCAGAATTAGTCAGTTCTAAGGAAGAAAGACAGAAAAAGGAATCCAGATTAAATCCAGCACATGATCTAATTGAAACTGAGCACCACGTTAATAAATATTTACCACGGCATTGACTAATCGGCTATTTTATACATACTGTATTGAGAATATTCTCTGAACTGACCCATTGGTTAGGAAAGGAAATATCTCTACAGCTGTATGATCAAAGCCTTCTCTCTGTACATGCATTAGATGTTGCATGTGAGAATGAAATCATCTATCAGAGCTGTCACCTTACAACAGCCGTAACAACAGCCAACACAACAGCTCTCTCTCTCTCTCTCTCTGAGCTCCTGTCATATTTCCACTTCCACAGCAGCATACACATTTGAGTTTGTACAAGACCTGAAGGATGCCTAATGTCATTGATACAGAGTCTTGTTTTAAATGAAGATCTGGAAAGTCTATCAGCATTCTAGCAATATTTGCAAAGGTATTTAAGAAAAAGCTACGGTAATGCGTGTTATATACCGCAGTGTTGCTGTTTTAATCTGATTTGTCAGAAAGTGTTGATTAATTTTCAATAACTTCGGGGCTGTGATGTTAGTTCCGGACGTAATTCAGACGAGTTCTAATAATGCGCTCGGTCTAGTATTTTATCCTTTCTACTGTATAATAACAGCTAATTTACAGGGACATCCGCCATATAATGGGAGGCTAATAATAAACTGATTCGAAAAAAATATAAATTATTATCAATGGCTATTAAACAAAGAAAAATAGTGATATGGTAAAGATTTCTTTAAGGATATATATACAGGTAACATTAATGGAACGAGTCTTGGTCATCAGTGCTTTTTAACAGTTATTCCACTATTCCACTTAAGTCTTCAGATATACAATAGTATTCGTTTTTTGATTTCTCTGTAACCTGAAAACCTGCATTTTTTTTGTTTGTCTTATGAAAGGCTGGCAAGGAACGACTATTTACGTGGTATTAAGAAGAATTCTTAAGTGGTATTAAGAAGAATTAATCACTTCAGACCCGAAGTCATAGAAAATAATCTATTCAGGGTGTAACCTCATCTATTCTTAATAGATTATTTTCCCTTAAAAGCATGGCCTTTTTTATTCCTTCTTATGCAATGTATGATTTGTATTATTATTATTATTATTATTATTATTATTATTATTATTAAATTCTTTTAAAGCTTAACACCTAATATATGATTTGTATCAGTGAAAAAACGGAATCATTTTAGCAAAGAAATCACACAAGGCTGTGTGTCCCCCGGTCTGAGCCAACAAGCACCCTGCTTCCTGTTAATGCTCTCCGCTCATGTATGAAGACTTTATTGGTAATTTCCCAGAGGACTGGGCTAGTCCATTGGAGGCAGAAGAAGCAGGGCATTAGGGAGGCTGGTGTTAGTGCTGACCATTACAGCCAGGCAAATATGAGATCTGGCTGAACAGAAACTTTTTTTTATTTTGCTTCTTGTAGTTATTAATGGGACAAATAGATACGATTTCACATTCGCTTCTTCCCCTGTTTGTTTTTGTATCATGTGATCCGCAAGTGAAATGGCAAAAATGCTATTTATTGTGGTTTATATGTTATTCTGTTCATGTCAAAAAGGCCTATAAATACACTGTAATGATGGCAAAATGGTCAAATCCCTCTAAATCTTGATGAATCAGCAGAATGCATAACCTGGTGCATAACAAATGCACTTTTTTTTAACCTAAAGGTGTTCTCCTAAAATTCATAATAGAGGATTTATTGCAGCATCAAAATACAGTATACAGATATGCCCAGTGATTATAAATGTTAGCTGTCGCCTGGTGTCACTTCTTTTTGCCATTCTTTTGCTATTGCACTTATGCTTGACATTCATCCAGATGTTTATGCGATACAGTGAATGCCCATGTTTTGGTTCCTTTATTGTGTTTTTGCCTTTTGATCTTGCTCGAGAGCTTATTTTTGATGTCATTCATGATACGGCGCTGCTAGCAGTGACTGCCCTGACATTTTGTTCAGGTTCTGTAACGGCTCAGTGTCAGGTTCAGAGATAACGCCAGCATCACCCTGGCTTGTGCTGTCTCCTCTACGGGGCTGCCAGCCACAGCCAGTAGTGACTATTGACAGCGCGCTGTATTACAGAAGTACGTGAAGTTCGCGTGCCTGACTGGACTGGAATATGAGATACCGAACCAGTCACTTCATGTTGCAGTGCTCCGAGTCTGATAAAGTAACATTAGGTTATGACAACTGATCGACCGCACACCTTCGTTCTTATGTGTTCAAGCAATCATGGCTATATCTGTTTAAAATTAAATCAATATTAGGGTTGTATTTGAGCTGGTTGATTAGTGTTTTCCTCCTTAAACAATAAAGCAACGTAAAAGCGAAGGAAAGTAAAGCCGCAGCCAGAGGTGGCGACCACAGCTTCAGAAAATACACGTCCTGCCACATGTTTGTTCCATCCTTTAACTAAACCAGCGGATTATAATTAGCACAATTCTTTAGATAAATAGACAAGAAATAACTAGTGACATCACCTGTTTCGTGCTGATTCGGTTAATGGAGGGAACAAAAATGTGGCAGGACTTTGACTTTCTGAAGCCGGGGTCGCCGCCTCTGACTGCGTCATCAGAAATATACTCAACAAAATGTTATTTCTCAAAGTCCACACATGCAACTTATCTGCAGCACCTTCTTTATTGAATAGCAGTGCATTAGACATCTACTTAAATATTCTATATGAAGCGAATCTCTACCACTCTATACACTCCTTAAATAATGTCACCGCTTTATTTTTACATATCGAGTGTCGCCCACATCATGCATAAAGTTTGCGCTTTTTTTTTTTTCTTTTACAACTTTAGACCTTCCATACTCGTTAAACTTCATGAAACTTAATTGCGAACCGTGGGAAGTTTATATTCTCATTAGCCTAAGGGATAAACATTCTATAAAACTATCTATCTATAACTATCTCCATTTTGAAAATACCCATGTTAACATATTGCATTACCGTGTCGCATGCAAGCCTGATTATAGTGTCTGCACAGAGCAGGAAAAGTTCCATGAGCTCGACCACTCTGAGAAGCACTGCTATAATGTATACTCTGTACTGTATATCTTGTACCCTTTCATTTTCAAAGGTGTCGGCGCACATAGTTATGTCACACTCCTTGTTGCCTGTCATCCGCCGCCTTTTTGCTCATCACAGCCATGCTTCATCTCACCCCAGTCAGCTGACTTGGCTGGAGCTGTGTTTGTGTTTTGTTATGTTTCGGCTCCATGAGAAGCAGCGATCTGTGTTAGGAGCCAGCGATGGCTTTGCTCTGAAACAATCTGGACGATTAAAACACGAAGCAGGGCTCTCAGTGACAGGCCTGCTCCTCTTTATAGACATCTGGAACCTAATGCACCGTGTAAAAAAGACAGAAGAAGGGGATATGAAGTGGATAGGAGAAGGATAGGAAGAAATGAGAAAAAGAGAATGATGCAACATATGGAGAGAACAACTGAAAAACTGAGTGTACATAACACTACAGTAGGTTATGAGATCCTGGAGATGAACCTTTAAATCAGACATGTTCACTGCTTCTAGTGACTCATATGCTATACACTCTACAGCACAGTTATCACAGGAGATGACAAGGTGGCTGAGTTGGGTTTTTTTTTTTTTTTTTTAAGATGTAGGCAAAAATCAACACACAGACATGCAATAAGTAGGTGAATAAACACCCATAACACTGAAATATGTTGCCATAGGAATGCGCTCATCTTTATGCATGCATAGATTTTGAAAGAGGACAGATTGCGGGTCGATCTGACGACGGACTGTCCCAGGGACGACTAGCTAGGAAAATTAAGATACTGTTAAAAATGACAAATTAATTTAAAGAAAAGGGTAAAACTATACAAAGTCATGGTATTGTACAGTATTTTAAAGTAAGTGCAAGATAGAGAACACAATTGATGCAGACCATTGTGGCCACATGCCTGCAGATAATTGATTTGTTATTCCGCTGGAGTCACTGGTTTTATCCAACTTAAGCCATTCTCAAAGCTAATAAAAACTTTTCACTCAGTGCCACCAAATCATGACGTTTCAGCAAGCGCATTACACAATTCGTGGCCACAACTTTGGCAAGATATGGCCACAACATAATAACATTATTTACGACGTGGTCTCAAAATATCAAACCATGGTTCCAGTATGTTCATTTGTGGTTATGCCTCATAAACAAAACCTCCCATGTTATCTCAGAGGCTCAGGTACTGTACCTAAGCAAAGTTTTCGATATATATATATATATAAAACTTTTGCTCATTAATTTGTTCAGAGATGTTGTATACTGTAATGACCTTTTTTTATTTCTTCAGATGTTCTTATACATATTCATGCCATAATACATCCAGCTAAGTGGCTAGATCTTTGTCAACCCTGCACCATGAGTGTGCTTTGTTATAAATAGTCCAGTCACCACCTGCAGGTTTGGTGTCCATGCTTTCTTCTCAGCATATATCTTAACAAACAATTACCTTAAGTAAGCAGCGAAAGTGCTCACATTCTTCTCGCTTTAAGCATTTCTTTTCATCATCTTTTTGTACAAATTTCATACAAGCGTACCTCTCCACAGTATGCCTACTTATACAGTATATACCGTATGGATGTCTACTCGCTATAATCATTTGTGTTATTTTTAAGGGCATTACCATAATATTTGGGAATACACATGCAGTCTAGTACAAATTAGAGACACAGATTTCGTGCAGGGTGAAAAGGAGGGCATGAGGACTGCAGGGTTTTGTCCTTGCTCAAAGGAAATCCAGGAGTCTGAGAAGGTTGATGCAAGGCGAGGGGAAACTATTGGGCCGTGTTTGGGTTTTTGTTCCTTTCAGCAGGGTATAACATACGCTGCATGGGCTCGCACACTGTGAATAGCTGAAATGGTACGGAAATAAAGAGTAGGATGATGTTCTGTGCTCGGGCCAACGCAAGGTCCTGACTTTAGCGCAGACTCGTTTAACCTGTGGAAGACAAGAGGAAGGTTTCCGCTTCCGCTTTGGGAAGATTAGAGACTGGATTCTCGTATATACAGTATTTAAATGCTTGTACCTGTTTACAAAGATTTAACCGCTTAAAGTCCCAGGACCAAGTTGAAATTTAGGCGTATGGTAATTTCATATTTTAAAACAGGTTCTATATTCTAATAATTACATCATAATTAAAGAATTTAAAAAATGAAAGAATAAGAAACTGCCAGTTCAAGAGGCAAATATGAGGCTGATGGGATTATTATTATTTTTTAGGCAGCTATTTACCATGTTAAGTACACCTTCATTTAAAGTTACATAAGAAGCTGTAATGATACAAATAGTCTGCTTGTTCAGATGAGATCTTGCGTCTGTCATGAACACCTCCTGCTAGAACACCTCCTGCATGCTAGAACAGATGAAAAATGATCTCTTCTCCAATTATTTCGCTGAAAGATATAACAGATGGCCTGGTCTGTATGAATATGCACACAGGCGTGTTTTTGTCCAGAGGAATACCAGTCATACAGTGAGGAAATCCTACTCCATTCACAAGTTTAAACAACACGAAAAAATGCTGTCTAATTTGCTGTTTTAATTATACAGTATGTCACGTTAAGTGTATATGTAGATTCGGTTTCTCCGGTTTACATTTTTTAATAGACAGCATGGCGGCACCGCGCGAAGTGTATACAGTAGATCCGGGCTCGCCGGTTTAACCGCGTGCTTACCGTTTGTAGGGCATTTCCTTTGTTCTCCTCAGGTTCTCTGGTTTCATAGCACGTCCCAGAAACATGCTGGTAGGTGGAACTGGGACTCTAAATTGCCGATAGATTGGAATGCATGTATGTATGTATGTATGTATGTGTGTGTGGTGCCAGATAAAAGACAGGTGTCCAATCTAGGGTGAAATCCTGCCTTGCTCCTAGTCTTACTGGCATAGGCTTTGATTGACCAGGATGAAGAGCTTACTGATAATGAGCATTAGTTATCCCATCATTTATAGTAGACAGTAATTGGGATTTTTCGATATTGTCAAAAAAAAGGGCCAGCGTGGCCACCAGTTTTCATTCCAGTCACATCTAATAGTTTTAAGATATCATATCCAAGACCAAGATTAGTTGATTAAACCAGTGGACTTGGTGCAAATGAAAGTCCTTTGTGTACTAATCAAAAATTTTTTTTTACAGTGGAATGAACTCTCTCTATCTGTCTCTTTTTTTTTTTCTCTCCTTCCTCAGCTGTGAAGTAACCATTAGGATAGGAGGCTCAGGATGAAAAGATGGCAACCTTGCTGTTTCCACCGGGTTCCGACAGCTTGCACCGGTTCACTCGTGAATCCCTGGCTGGCATTGAGCAGAGGATCACCGAAGAAGAGGCGCAGAAGGCCAGGGAGTACCAGGAGGACTTGGGTGACGTGGAGACTCCCAAGCCCCGGGCAGACCTGGAGGCCGGGAAGCAGCTCCCCCGCATATTTGGAGACATTCCATCAGAACTGGTGGGGGTGCCGCTGGAGGACATCGACTCATATTATTTCCAGAACAAACGAGTGGGTGTTGGCGTTTCATACCTACACACACACACACGCACACATACAGGCACAAGCACACATAGGCCAAAGCTAGAGTTTGGTGATGACTGCCTTCATGCTTTCGATATATTAATACAATTTAGACATCTGCGGTACTGAAAGCAATTAAACCAACTATGTGTTTACTTTCGGCAGTTAAACAGATGTCCTATAATGTGAAGAATGCTGTTTGATGAAGGGTTACTGTCAGTGCAGATTTTGTAGTTGGCCAGCATAGTTGATTTATTTGAGCTGATTCAGAGAAGCCTGGGAAAAAAGGAAATAACTGATGACAAGCATGAGTCACTGAGCTGATGATGGCCACTAATGCTGGCGCTGCTGCGCTGGCTGGTGTCTTATACACATTTTCTCTGCGAGCCGCCGCACAAATCTGCCTTCGCATGAATTTCAGATTAGGCTAACACTTTGGTCCATTGTTGTCCGCGGGAAAAAAAAAAAAAAAAAACTTTCTGTGTTTAGACGAGCACTCAGGTCCTCGTAAAGAAGCTTAAAAAGTGCAAGCATTATACCAGAATTCGAATTTCCTCTCGTTTTTTTTCGATCGTACCATGAAAATATTTCGATTTTATTTTCCCGACAATGCATGCAATACTTTGTGCTATTGTGGAAGAAGACGAATGTGCATCAGTGGCTTTGCTTTTAATAGACCTCTTCACTGTTTTATCAGCAAGCTATGTCTCCCACATGCCCTGCACTCGTGAAACCCATGGTCCGGCGCAAGCCACAATTGTCAGCTTAATACGTGTTCTTGTTGACACAGACAAGGCCACTGTACGGGAGGATTAAGTCAGTTATCTGAGACTGGGAGCCAAGGAGAAAGTTTAGCCATAGCAGATGAAGGGTAGCATGTTTTTTTTTGTTTGTTTTAGTAAGCAGAAGGGCAAGTCTTTAGCAAATGCTGCTGTTGTTGCAGGCATGATGGTTTTGGTTAAAGCTACGGTAACTTCTGGCTTGGAGACATGAAAGAGAAATTCATATAACACACGCACACAAACTCACTAACTAAGGGCAGTTTTACTTTTTCTACTTTATCATCTGCTCTTTGCTATTCCCCCTTTTTTCGTCCTCTCTTTTGTTATTCCCCAAATTTCATACGCTTGCACTCTGCTTGCGCTGCAGACGGTCTCCCACAGGATATCCGAGGGAGGTAGAAACAAATAGCGGCAAGGATGACCCAAATGTTACATAAAGATATGCGATGTGATCTACAAATCACTGCATTTAAAAAGGTTACAGAAGGGCAGGGGGGGGGGCAGAATTCTGCGAAAGGTGGCGAGCACGTTTCTAACCCCATATATTGTTCACAGGCTAAAAAGAAGAGAGAGAGAGAGAGAGAGAGAGAGAGATCTGTTGACACGTCGTGCCACAGTTATAGAGGGAAAATTTGCTGACCCTGATGGTGGCAATTATTCTTCATGCGTTGACTACTCACATTATTTATGCGGGGGTGAGACGGTATAAATTTAGAGCGGTAAGGAAGCCATGAATCCTGGGCAACCAAGCAGGTCTGTTTGCACTGTGTGAGGATAGAGAGTCTCCCTGCTCCTGTCACCCATGGTGACAGTGTCCCCCGATAGCACATATCCTCCCCATTCAACCCTGCTCTGATTCATTTGTTAGCTGCTCTTTGTGCTTTGTCTTCTTAAAATTTACTGGTTCAAAGAAGGAGGGTTGTTTGTATGGGGGGGGAAGAGTTATGAGTTTGCCATTGAAGGCGCACTTTTATAGTTTTTTTTTTTTTTTAAACAAATTAGCTCAGCACCGAGAAGCTCAATAATAAAGGAAAAAGAAAAGGTAACGGGATGTCGGATATATTTTTGACTGTACGATGATCAGTTTTTGGTTATAATATGCCGGTTTTATTCTGACAGGTACAACAAAGCTGGTATAAGTCTGTCATTTAACTTACTTCAAAGGAACTCCTGTAACTACATAAGTACTACTATGTCAGCTGGTATACATTCAAATGCAAATTTTTTATTTTATTTGTCACGTCCACAGCCAGACAGAGTATGATATGCAGGGAAACGCTTCCACGACTATCCGGGACCTAAAAGCGAAAGACGGAATAGAATAGACAGATTTCACTACAATAAAAGCACTAGAAGGATACAATTAAACTAAAGGATTTTCTATTTAAATAAAAGTAAGAATTGGGACGGAAAATACAAATGAACAAATTTCCCGATTCACAAAAGTAAAAAATAAATAAATAGACATACTATATACAGTATAAAAATATATAAATTATACAGAATGTACAAAGTGTAACTGTAAACTGAGAGAGGTTTAAAGTGTAAAGACACGGCGTGTGGGTATGACAGCATCAGAATGAGTGAAACATGCAGCATGAACTGAAATGATGTGTGTGTCGTCAGCAGTGTTATTGTCCATGATCCAAAGTGCAAGTTTTATGTGTAAAATACGAACAAGCAAAGTGCACCATATGAGCAGTGTACAAATGCGCAACATAGCGGCTAATGTGCTACATCATGACCCTGATGTGTAAGCAGGAATGTAGCGCGCGGGTGTGTGTGTTTATCATATGAAGGAAACAAAAGCTATCAGTTTAGTGCTTTGGGGTGTTCTATAAAGAGCCTAATCAGTCTCTTTCTCTTTTAAAATTGAAAATATCCCTAAACGTAACACTCACTAGTTTTTGATATCAGCATTGTCTTTGCAGATAAGTGACGATAAGTGGGTTTTATGGAAACAAGAACGACACCAACATTAATGGTCAGAAGTAAAGCCATATCTGTATTAGAGGAATTAGAGGCCGTGGCTCATTTCTTTCCAGTTCGGGCGGCGAGGATGAGATTATTGCAGCCTATCTACTGAGTGTCATGAAACGCCTGCTTAATGTGGTGTCCATTACTGCTTATTTATTTAAACCTGCTGCACTCACACTTCCATAGCATGTCATCAGCAGTGATTGAAGAGCCACACTTGAAACCAAATACAACATGCAGTAAACATGAACAAGGCAGATTATTTACTCAAGCACAGATTCTTTCGATTGATTTTAGAGAAGAAATTGAAAGTAAACACTGCAGAATTAAAGTGCTGTACCAGTTGCATGAAGGGACAGAATGGTAGGATCATGAATGGCATGCTGTATAGGTGTATGCGTAAAAGTCCCGCGCCTACAGTATAATGAGACCTCGTTCTATATAAAGTTCAACCCTACAGTATATGTTACATAATAGAAACATTATAATACTGTTATAGCTATACAGTAGTTAATGCATAAAAGTTTGTTTATTTAGCTGTTTAATATTGTGACAAGCCATCCCTGATTACAAATGAATTGTAACTGCACAATACATTTATTTCACAATAGACTATTTTTCCTGTTTAACATGCTGCATGTGAAACCTGTGCCAAGGTTGAACGTTAACGTCTTTGAAATATCATATTTATTGTCAGTTTTGTTCTAACCTATTGATCATCTCTCTCTTTTCTCTCTTTTCTCCAGACTTTTATAGTACTAAACAAAGGGAAGGCCATCTTCCGATTTAGTGCCACATCTGCACTCTATATTTTTAGCCCTTTTCATCCTGTTAGAAGAGCATCGATAAAGATTTTAGTACATTCATATCCTTTTTGCTGTCCGTCCAAAGGCTCCATTGTGTGTGTTAAAGTTTTTAAATGTACTGATTGTCATGACACTAAATCTGTCCAGTACCTTTCACTCTTTCGAGTTCTCCTCGCGGTTGTATTGTTCCTTTCTCTTTGTATTTTCCTCTTGTTTTTTTGTTTTTTTCCCTTCCACGTAACCATGTATATCCTTTTTATTCCCATTTATTCTTTCCTGTCTTGTTGCTAAATTGTGATTGATTTGTTGATGGACATGTAGATATAATTTTTCCTCATTTCCATTCATTTCGTATTTTTTTTTCCCCCTGAATGCGTTTTTTCTTTTTCTATATACACTTGTTCTCGTCTCTTTTTGTTTTCTTTTCTCTCTTTCTTAGGAGTGGCTTTAATAGTGAAAAAAGGAAGGACGGGTGTAAATAGATAATGCTTCTTTTAATAAGAAAAAAAAGAGGGTATTTTCTTCTGTGCAAGTCCTCCAATTGATCTTAAATGCAAAGTCAAAATATATGGGGAAAAATGTCCACGTGTACAAAGTTAGCATGGGTATGATCAGCATTCAGCTATCAGTCATCTCGTTCAGGAAGTCAATATGTCTAGGCATGAGCTCACTTGTGCATTCTTACCAATCTACTCAGACTCGAACATTCAAGGTCCTGTATGCTATGTATGGGCACTCCTTTGTGTGAACAATGCCAAGTTTGGATGGCTTGATTCCCAGCTATGGAGTGATCAAACCTCCAAAGACCTCAATGCCCAACACCCTTCCTTTGCCAGCAGCTGCTAAAAATAACAGGCGAAGCAGTTAGCCATGTTTCAGGGTGTCGAGAAATATTAGGCTCGTGGATACTTTGCTCTTGTCAGGGTGATAAGCAGGTGAAAAGAGTTACTTAGGACGTACTGTGAGGCTCCACCCAGCCCTCCCTTTGCGAAGAGATTCTCCTTCTAGGGTAGCAGGGCCAGCTGTATGATCCACACCCACCAGAGTGATGCCGAGTGTTATGCCAGCACCAGATTTTAACTCTATCTCAGATTTCAGAGGTATAACATAAAAGACAAGGGCATGGTTTCGTGTGTGTGCGTGCGTGTGCTGGCTGAGTGGTGAAAAGTACTCACTTCCAGGCGACGGCACAGACGCCACACGCCAGCGCTAATAGCAGATTACCCGCAGGAGTGGGTGCCTGGAAACATGTTTGATTAGCCAGTGCCACAAGAGCACAGTCATAACTTGCAGCCTAACAGAGAAGGCAGAACGCAGCCCCGCCGCTCCGCGCTGAAGTGATTGCACTCATTAGAAAAATGCGAGAAATGCGATTCACAAATCAGTGTGTCGGCGCCAGGCAACATAAGCAGCCTATCGGAGGGGAGAAATAACCTTAAGACAAGCTGCCGACAACACATGCTCTCCAGCACGTCCAAGACTTGACAGGCCATTCCGGAGAATCAGGGGACTCAGATTGCAGCGCCGTAAGATTTTCCCATGAAGCGGATTTAGACATAATTGATTAAGCTGAGTCTTCAAAATAAGGTCTTAACAGCGTTTTGCCGGCCTCGTTCGGCTGTGAAGCTGAGACGGACTTTTCCCCGTAGCAGATGTGTGGCATGCCTTTGGTCTCTGTGCGTGTGGTTACGATGCGCAGGGTAGACGCTGAGGTAATAGGAGATCCCCCACAGGCCCCTGGTAATTTAGGGCTGATAGTACTGACACCGCAACTTTTCATAATCAGGGATATTTCTTCATCAGTCACAGAGAAATGATTACACGTGAGATTTTCCCACGTAGGTGACTACATGATAACAAACTCCCGCAGTGCAAATCGGAATTAATGCTCTGTATTTTTGTGCATTGGAGAAATAATTATTATATATTAGAGTGCAAGACGAGTCATTATGGAGATCATATCGTTTCCTTTTTCTTGTTTTTTTTTTGTCCCCCTTTAAACCATCCCTTGTCATTACTAATTATTCTGCAATATGAAGGATTTCTTTTCGAGTCTAGCAGCAGAAATAAATCCGGATGTTACTGTAAACATCTTCACAATAATGGATTTTAAAGTGTAGTTAAACAGGTATTCTGGGGGAGAGGTTGGAGGAAAACATCTTTCGAATTCCCCGATGTCACTGATGGAGTGAAGTGGGAACATAATAAGGCCCGGATTACGTGGCTATGCAGAGGTTTCAAATTGCCTGTTCTGAAGAAAATGATGAAAATAAGACAAAGTAGGAGGGCCACATACTGAGACTGTATTTACAGAAGCAGGATAGGCCCACGCCTCACTGACTAAGTTATAATTTTCAGCATCATTTAGCAGAATGAGCAGATGTCAATTACTGTCAACTGGTTGCTGCGAACAAGTCTGGTTTTTTAGACCCCTATATTACAAGTTCCATAAACCTGTAATCAAACCCTGCTATGAAAACTCTACCGCAAGAACGAGTCTCACATAGGAATCTGACATTACTTTTCACTTATTAGTACTGTATTTAAAAAAAAACAACAACATATGTACAGAAATGTAGTATAGGTGTAGAAGAAGAATGAATAAATCATCATCATCGATCCGCTGTGACCCTGACCCGGGTTAAATGGTTACTGATGATGATGAAGTTTATCCTCACTTTATTGTCCACTCTTCATCCTTCAAGAACATCATCTGTGCATTTTTGCTTTTGAACAATGTACCAAACAACTGATTTTTTTCCCCCCTCATGTTGTGAGATGCTTTGTGTCTGATCTGCTTTTCTAATATTTCCATCTCATCATGGTCTGCATTACTGGCAATTCTTTAATGCTTGTAATTTAAGCACAATAAATGCAAATGTCACATCTATTATCGGCTCTAAAGCGATTGGGCTTGAACTTAGTTTGCAACAACTGACGAGCCGAGTGTCAATCTGAAGTTAGGGACTATGCATTAATAAGAATGTTCCTCTGGTGTTGTTGTAAATAGCCTTTAATTAAAATTGGCCTTTAATGTCTTAATCAAATTGCATTACAATTTTAATGTCATAGAGGCGAAAAAAAAATGTCACTGTCCAATTAATTATGTAGTGCTCGATGTGTGTGTTTTTCGCAAATACAGATTTTCCTTAACACTCTTACATTATTCAGTCTGTTCATTATGTGCACTATTTTGACAAACTGTTGCTTCATGGCCATGTCGGAACCAGTGCAGTGGGCCAAGTATGTCGAGTAAGTACCCACTTTTATCCTCTTCCTGTCTCTCTCTCTGTCTGTCTCTCTCTCTCTATATAGGCATCGCAGCCTGTCCGGACTAAAAGACTCTCTGTCAGTTCTTCTGTACCTCTTTCTGTTCTCTGATCTCATGACCCGCTTTAACTGTATTGACCTCTGAACTGTACCCTGTTTGTCCTGATGTAAAGCTTTGCCAGGTGTTTGTTGCCATGCCAACCTCAATTAGCAAGTAAGTTAACAATGCGACTGTGTCGAGCCCATGACTTTGCTAATTGCACCTCTGCTATGCTACATTGGAATGAAATCATGGTATGGTTGTCATATACTCTTATACCATTCTGCCTTCCAAAATTTTCATTAAAGGGAGTAACACTTTGAAAGGAAAAAAAAAAAACAAGGTCAAAACCAAAAAAAAAAACTGGAATATTATATACAGTACATATGGATACTAGTTTTAGATTAATTGGGCCAAAACAAGATATATACTGTTGATATATAAATATATTAAAATAACATGGGTTAAATCCTTTCTATCTATCTATCTATCTATCTATCTATCTATCTATCTATCTATCTATCTATCTATCTATCTCTCTCTCTCTCTCTCTCTCTCTCTCTCTGTATTGTGGGTTTTGTCTTCTCTGTGGTGTGTTTTCTGTCTATCTGTCTCTCCCTGCCTCTGTGTGTGACAGTCACCTCGCCTGTCCATCTGTCTCCCCGTGCACGTGTGTGTGTCGCTGCCACGCTCCGTCCACACAGATCATTGCTCTTTCAGCGTGTTTGTGGATCCGCCTGTTCGTCTCGCACTGTGTCTGTTGATCATTTCCAGCATCAGTAAGAGCCCAGCCGCAGTTTGTGCATGCCCACCATGCATCAGAACGGACGGAACGGATTTATCCCATGTTTAATTGACCTGATGTAGTTTGCCGTATTCTGGGACTTGCTCTGCGGTGAAAGTTCCTGCTCAGGAGCAGCGTGGCTCGTGTCAGTTCGCCTATAACGAAGCCCTCAGCACTTGTCTCTTTCGGACTCGGCGCTCTGTCACAAAGCATTTGGGCTTTTCCTTTTTGAATAGGTGTTGATTGGCAGGCAGGGAAACTAGACCTGTTCTGACCCAGTAAAAATGTTGTACCTCTCAGCATCTTGTAAGTTGATTTGTCTAGCACTACATGCATGCGTGTGCGCATACGATGGAAAATCTGAAAAGAGGGTTGGAGAATTTTGGATTTTTTTTTAAATGCCAACATGTAATTCTATAAACCAAACAAGGATTTAGAAAGAGAGCTTAAAATCAAGCTTTCTTTTTAGGACTGATATCATGAAAAAAATAATAATAATCAAATACCCTTTAATTTAAAATCTGGGTTGTATTTTAGTTTTTGTGAGAGGAAGAGCAAGGAAAAGAGGAAGAAACAGAAATATGAGCATCAGAATGCTGCATCCTTCATCTCAATCACTATCCACTCCATCAGATGTTTTATTTATTTATTTATTTATTTTTCGCTGGATTTTATGCCCATTCTTGATGATTGCAATCTCATCAATCATTAACTGTCAAATGAACTTGTCACTCATACCTCAGGGGCTGCTAGTGTACTGTACCTTTGCTTTCCATGTATTGTTGGTTCTCATAAGTGTCTCTCTCTCTTTCTCTCTTTCTCTCTCTCTCACACACACACACACACACACACACACACATACTCACATACACACACATATTCCCCATTGCTCCATGTTTGTCAAACTCTGTGCACTGTGGATCAGACCATGCTTCAAAAAAGAGGGGAGACTTAAACTACTAAATCATCACCAGTAAATCTCAATCATCTGCTCGTTTCTCCATCCCTTTTTCTTCCCCATCCTTTGCTTCTCGCCTAGGTACACCTTCACGGGAATCTACACGTTTGAATCGTTGATAAAAATTTTGGCGAGAGGGTTCTGCATCGGACCATTCACCTTCCTGCGGGATCCGTGGAACTGGCTGGATTTCAGCGTGATTGTCATGGCGTAAGTACAGTACATCACCCCCTGGCCTTTAATGATCTCCCGTTACCTTTTCGACCCCATTTACCCTACTTCCGCCACTTCATTTTAGAATAAATAGCAAATTATGTTAAATAAATACAAATCATGCATTACTATTAAAGTAATAAGCATTTTCTATAGAATAAAGCTATCCTCTTTGTTTGTTGTATAATCAGTCTGTGATGAAAATAGTCACATATGTTCACATCTTCCATCTTAAAGATACAGTATGTACAGTAAGATTTGGGAATTGGGAATGGCACCCTCCCTGGAATTGATCAAATTGATAAAAAGGACATTGTTAAATAGTATTTCATAATATTTAATAGCAATACCAGTAAATAGTACATTAATGATGGTAATGGTGTGGTGAGGGGGAGCGGTGGCTCAGGTGGGTGAGGCTGTAGATTGCTGGTCAGAGGGTAGGGGGGGGTTGAACCCGGGTGGCCACTGCTGGGACCTTGACCCTATGTCCTTATATAATACCCAGCCACTGGGATGCAGGGTGTCCTCAGTGCCAGTGTCAGAATGCAGTGACCACAAGAAATGAAAGAACCCAGGAAAAAAAAAGAATAAAAATAATGGCGTGGCATAGTGCCATACTGTTTAGCATTTAGCCCAAGTGTTTTTTTTTTAAGGATAAAATAATTTGATCCGCAGCAGTGCCTGTGCATCACCGACCTACCACAGTGTACTAATAATGTAAGATCGTACTCAAAGAATGAACTAGTCACCTCATGTTAAGATGGTAACCAGATATAAAATATACAATATAAGTTCTGGTTGCGCCGCTGTAATCCATCAGGACACGCTGTGCACTAGATATGAATCTGACCGAATGTAGGACCTGTCTCTGAGGCACTGTCTTCCCTGCGTATTTTGTTCTCCAACTTGTCCAAAAAGTTTGACACAGACCAGATAATGTTAGCATTCCCCTCCGCCACCCCCAATATTACAGGATATCCCTTATGATTCACAGCAGCTCATGAACATCATACCATACAGTATCTTCTACAGTATCTATAATATAGCAAAAACAATCATACATACTGTAGCTTTAAGTTGATCATTTACCCTGTGCATGACCCTGAGCCCCCAAGAGGCGTTGCCATAGGAACAGGGGTAGACACAGCTTTGCCCTAATCTCGCCAACTGTTTGTGAGCTACAGTATGGATGCGGTGCTGGCAACCATGCAGATATCAACTTATTGTTCTGTTTGTTGTAATGAATGTTTACTGTCATACGTTTTACTTTTCCTTACATTGCATGTACAGGTTGTCACTGAAAAATGGGGAGGCGTCTTTTTTTTTTTTTTCTTTCTATTTTTTTTTTTTTTTTGAGTGTCAACAAGGACATGCAAAAGATTTAGTGTATAATAAACAAGACGAGAATTTGCAAGGTACTTTATCTTGAAATTCATTTAAAAATACAGGGAAACAAATGAGGAATGAACATCCCAAGGATGCTCAAGGATTCCCATAAATGTCTCCTATTTAAAAGTACACACTCTGCATTATAGTACAAGAAAACTACAATAAGTCTTGTGAAGAGGTACTTACACATTCACTGTATATACTTAAACCATCTTCTGCGATGGAAGTTTTTTCACATCTTCCTCAGCAACAAAGCATCAAAAGCTGGTTATAAAGCTTTGGGAAATTCCAGCACAGGTCCAGGCACTTGAAAGTGCATCATTTAAATGACCTGAGCAATGCTTTTCCACCACTCCAGCTTTGTTTAAAAGATACAAGTGGTTACAAGCCGTAGATGCTTCTCCTTGCAATCCGACGTTCCTATGGAAACTGAATTGCCGCCCTTTCATGTTTGACTGCCACACATCAGAGTTATACGTCCAGACACAATCATATTTTAACACCACTTGACCTTGTCAGTGTCTCACTTGCTGACTACACATGCGGTATAACCAGTGGTGTGATATAACCAGTGACGTTTAGCAGTTCTAAAATAAAGTAAAGTACAATAGACTGCTTTATTTCTTCTTTACCTTTTCTTTTATTTAATGTTCTCCTCCTGTCCCTCAGGTGCTTTATTTATCTCCATTCTCCTTTTCATTTCTTTTTGAAATAATTGTAATTTGATTCTGCAGGTTGCTAACTGAGTTTATTAAAGTAGGCAATCTGCAAGCACTTCGAACGTTCAGAGTCCTCCGAGCTTTGAAAACTATATCAGTAATTCCAGGTAAGGGGTACGTGTTGCTGCATTCTAGGAAATAGGCCGCAGTGTTGCTCGTTGTCCAGTCCAGTGCAAATCTCCTTTGAAGTCCAGCTGCCTCAACCCACCTTCCCTCAACATTGTCTCTTTCGAGCATTTCCTGCCCACATCCCAAGATCAACCCATCCCTCCCCCCCTTCTGTCCTGTTTGCCTATTGTTGGTGGTGTTGTCATTGTGTGCGCTTCGGTTTTTGGCTTATTGCAGATATGTTACTGAGTTTGTGGACCTGGGCAATGTCTCAGCGTTACGGACGTTCAGGGTCCTACGAGCACTGAAAACTATCTCGGTCATACCAGGTGAGAAGGGCGTTAACTACTAAGGTCGAAACGTGTTGCCCGAGGGTTAAACGCCTACCACAAGTTCCCTTGTCTGCCAAATCTGGAGACTCATTTGGAAAACAGGGAACGTTGTGTGTAGGCAATGAGACTTTTGATTTGGTAGCATGAGAGGTACCTTTGAATAATTTCTCAATAAATCACAATATTTATTGCAACAAAAATAGTTTACTCTATATGGAGATTCAGTAAGAACACTTTTATTTTACCTGCCTTTTCGGATGTCATATGAGATCACATGTTTAAGTGTCAAACAAAGGACACTCAAGGGCCAACATGTGTTATAACACAGCAAATACAGTCAAGTGAAATTAAATTAAGGCTGATGGCTCAGATTACAGCTTGGCCTCCAGCCTGTAGGCTCGGTTGTCTAACACCAAAAGTCTCATTGGACCTTAGTGCTTAACACCTAACACAGGCATGGATAGCTTTAGAGTGACTTGCATGATAAGCCTTGAGCATTGACATCAGACGCACAACCACAAAATGAACGTTTTAAAAACTTCTTGACTTTAAGTGGCTAAACAGTAAACAGTCTGTTTTACATTATATATATA
>JAQQZT010000033.1:25815204-25858926 GCA_030068275.1 Clarias platycephalus | reverse complement strand
ACACACACACACACACACACACACACACACACACACACACACACACACACACACACACACACACACACACAAACACGATACAGAGTAAGTAGAAGCACTGTATCAGTAGGAAACCTCTCTAATTGACCAGAGAAGCTGTTTGTCATTTTCAGGTTTTTATTTCATCTTCGATTAAATGGTGCTTGTCTTAAAGCAGAATAATTCATGAACCCATTATACTGTAGGTCTGCAGTAGCGTGTGCTCCTTTTTTAATTTATTTTTTAAGCCAACCAAGCTGGTCTAAAGTGTATAAATGTGTATTGACGATGCATCTAATTTAATAGAATTTCCATGAATATTATGCCTAAAATTGCTTCTATGATGAGGAAAAATCATGCGCAGTAAGTTTTCCACGACTAAAGCAGGTACAACAAAGTGGAAAGTAAAATGCAGACTTGTGTTGTTTTGTAAACTCATGTGACATTCATATGACCATAGTCCTTTTTGCCTTCTACAGGGATCAAACGAGCTGAACAGTACGCTCCTCCCACAGCTCTCCCTGGAGGGCCGAGACAGGGCGCTAAGTGCTGCTAGCTACCTCACTGACGCCATGGAGGGTAAGATACGCCGAGTGGAAATTATTGCTTCTCAGAACCAGTCGGCAGTCGAATTCCACAGACACTTCACAAAGGCCTTGCGTGACACGGTATACGAAATCTGCAATTTCAAACGATTTCCCAGCGTCTCATATTCGCATTTGTGTACTTAAGATAATCACTTCTGAAAAAAGCACTTTTTTTTTTTTTTTTACTTGACTGGACATGCTGATGAATCCATGCTGATCTCACCTATTTTGTCACTGCAAGCATCCGTATTAAATATCTTACCGCTATAGATGTAAAATGTCAGCTCTGCCTTTTGGAGCGTGTGAGGACAGAAGGGCACCTCCATCTGCTCCCTCTTAAGGCGCTCCCTCGAGACTCCAGTCTCTGTTGTTTTCAAGAGTGAGGTGTTATCCTCCATAAACCCGATTAATCGTGAAACAGACTGTTTGCTGCATCATCAGGACTTCACAAGAGGTCTTTCCCACTGTAGCTGATCTGATCTCCTCTGCTCTGGTCTGGTCTGCATCGAGATACCTCTCAAAAACCACCAGGACCCAAGTTATGTAGATAAAGCAGAGAGTTAGTTTACTGAAGAAAAAAAAAGGTGAGAGCACTAATTTCATCCATGAACAGGTTTCCTTCTGCTTCGCTCGCATAAAAATGTTCACACTCAATCAAAATGATTCGGGTTGTGCTCAAGATTACAGTCATAATGAGAAATTTGCGCGCCTGCATTCTCAGTTTCTGCTGTTCTGTAATGTTGAGATCAATCAGAATGGGAGTCCTCCTCTGACCGATGAGTGCACTTCTCTTATTTATTTAAAAATGTCAAACCGCAGGTTGACAGGCCAAGCTTTATAGACATAACCTCACATCTACAGTAGAATGTTAGGTAGGAATTTGGCAGATGGACTAGTACATTTAAATGATTAGTCTTATGCAAAAATGATTTTGGATGTAACCTTGAAGCATTGATCGCTGCCTCCCAGTCTGCTGTGGTAAAACTATTAGTTGTGCACGCATTAATTATGCTGCTTGTACCTGGGTTTATGCATTATGTAATGCTCTTGCCTGCAATTTCACTACCATAAAGTTCTCCTGGGCATTTTGACATAATGAAGAACAACCTTCTAATACAATTAGAAGGCTAAATCAGTAATTGGCAAGTCTTTATCTGCTTATTGGTCTATTTCATACCAAGCCGTATTAATCTGGGACTTAGCAACTAAGGCGTTATATAAATTCTAAGTGAATCTTTTCACGCTTTCAGAAAAAAAATTCTCACTATGGCAAATCTTTTTTTTTTTTTTTTTTTTCCATACAAGATGCTATTAAAACAAAGCAGAAACTGTGAGCTTGTCCAAAATTATAAAATTGGCTTTCATTCTTCAGCTAGCTATCTAATAAGCACAACGTGATCACTATATCTCAGAGAGCTGCTCAGTGGATTCATTAATGCGTCTAAAACTACCTCGCCAACAAAATAAACAAATGATATGAATTTCTAGTACAGCTGTTGAATTCTCAGAAGGTGTTGATTACTTTATTTTATAAGAGTGCGGCTTGAACTGTGCCCTCCCGCTGTAAGGCAAATCAGAGGTTTATTTTAACGCACTCTTTCTAATATGTTTCTATAGTAACATCTTACACAGACTCTTATGGCTAAACCTTCCACATGGTAAAAAAAAAAAAAAAAAAAAACGAGCAGGTGACATTTTCAGTTAAGAGATGTTTATTTAACATTTTTGGAAAGAGTCTCTAGCGTCTGTGCATAACAGTTCTTTTACATTTTGTGCCACTGTAATGTCTGATCTGAGGGATGGAGGGCTGTGTGGTCAGTAACATGACAAGCTGCATTCTTTGTATTATTAACCTCGAGAGAGGGGGGAAGAAAGAAAAAAAAAAAAACAGCCTGGTGAGGAAACAGCTGTTTATAAGGAACGGCTGTAATGATAACAGATGAAAGTTACATCGATCTGTGATAACATTAAAACACAAATCATTAAGCCCAATATTGTGTAGGTTCACCGTGTGCCGACCGGGTCAGCTCTGGCCCCTCGGGGCATGACTCGACAAGACCTTTGGGGGTGTGCTGTGGTGTCTGGCACCGGGGCGTTAGCGGCGCATGATTTAGGTGCTGCGGGTTGCGGTGTGGGACCTCCATGGATCAAATTTGATGTCAGGCGCATCCCATGGATGCTCAATTGGATTGAGATCTGGAGGATTTGGAGGCCGGATGAACAACCTTGAACTCTTTGCCTGCTAAGCCTCATACACAGCAGGCTGTGATGCCCCTGAATGTTCTGATGCTTTTCTGTTATAGCCAGCATTTACATGTTCTTAGTAATTTGTTCTACATATGCTTTTCTGCGGAAACAGACTAGCGTTTGCTCCCTGCAGGTATAAATGAGCCTTGGATGTCCATGATCCTGTTATCAGTTTCTTGGTATATAATTCATAATCAATATCATTTAATTCACCTGGCCGTGGTGAATGATATTGCTGATTGGTGTATAGTATATTCTTATTTAATAAATGTAAAATCTGTTAGTGTTGGTAGATTGTTGGGTGAAGTATGAACATCTTTGTGGTTCATTATATTACTATAGAAAATGCATTGTGCAATACTGATTAGGTTTTAGCATTATTGAATTTTTTGGTTTTGTTTTTAACATTCTGGTATCAATGACATGATGTCAGAGTCAGATTATATTTTTAAATTGTCTTTTCTTACTAATAAGAATGATGGAGACTAGTAACAGTTTCATTCATTTAAATGTGTATCCATTCAGATTTCCTGAAGATGTATACCAGACTGAGAATGGAATCTAAATATGTGATAAAGTCTCAACAAAGAAAGTTTTGTGTCTGAGCAAAACAAATCCGTGTGTGAGCAGGAGGCATTGAAATGTACACATGTACAGTACGTTTATGCGAACAACAAAGCAAATTTGTGAGAGCAGACAGGATCCTGGCATTTTTTTTTTAATGATGTTAAATGCACATTTAAAAAATTTTTCCCAAGTGATATGAACTAATTAAGTTGTCTCCGGAATTGTTTGAGATTTAACGTTTGCAAAATATCTGATACATCTAGGCATTCTTTTTTCCGAAGCCATACTTCATCAGACTGAGAAAGTGCTTGTCCGCCTACCTGGTGTCGAAGTGGAGTGGGTGCAGGAATGTTCTGTCTCTCATAATATTAGACAGCCGGTATTTAATTACTGATATTCCGTGACACGCAGAAATGTGAAGCTTCAAAATTGTGGATATTAAAACAATTAGGCTGTTAAAAAAATAAAAAATAAAAACGCTTTGGAATAAATGCACAATTGCGATATTAGGACAGAAAACAGAGCAGATTCTTTACTAAACCAATTTATTAAAGGAGAGCAGAAGACATGAAAAATGATACATATGGATATTTGTACTCATTGGGATTGGACTAGAATACTAGACAGATTGCTCTCTTTTTTTGGGAAGCAATGAAGCATTTCATGGTTTCACACATATTAATTAGTAGACAATTGTACTATGCATTTCGTATTTTGGGGCAAATAAGTTATTTGTGTTTTCCTCTGTATATAGCTGTATAATAACATGTTTAATGTCAGTCTCAACTATGAATCCTATGGTCAACAATTGTGGATTTGTCAGCAGAAAAGTTGCTTACAAAAGGACAAAAAGGGCCAATTTTAGGTGTGCTAGCATGAGAAAATGCCAATCCTCATTATCACTGATACAAAAGCTGACATGGCAAGACACAGTAAAGCCAAGTATAGTATGAGCATGGCTTGGATTCGTCACATGACGGAATCTGCGATAATTATTTCGTAATTAACAATATTGCTATTACGTTAGCTCTTCGTTAAGGTCAAAATGACAGTCGGTCACATGGTGTTCACTGTCTTTCTCTTCTGTTTATGCTTGCATCCTTGCAAAGTGGGATCATTTACAGTTGACTATTGTTAGCTACTTTTAGAAATTCGCTCACCCAGAAAAAGCTGGAAAATCTAATCTTCTATTTACATTTTTGTCCTGAGCAGAAGTGAGACGGCCACTGTGTTCAGTGATTGGTAAATTTTCTTGCGGAGTGGATGAAATGGAGTCTGACAGGGTGGCTGCACTCGCAGTGGAGAATGACACGACCACAAACACATCTGAAGAGATAGCTCGCACATTAGTCCTCCCAAGTCAAGAAAAATGGACGTGCTGTCTGTCTTTATCACATTCCTCATTAGAAACGGATGCATCTGCTGGAGCACCCTCTCCCACAGCACAGCCCTGCCCACTCAATATGTTCACATTTTATGATAAACAATAAAAATGCTGACCTTTTTTTCCCCCGAGGTCTCATAAACACATCATACTTTTATCACTTATTATATTTATTTGTATGTTGTGAAATCGCTGCAAAAATAGTTCATCACTGTTATCACTCACACTGTAGCAGCTATAACAGTCACCATATTCTGCTTTCTCTCTGATGAAGTTCATTAAAAAATGCAGCTTGTCATGTTACTGAATAAACACAGGCATTCCAATAGGACAGAATGTATAGACCATTACAAAGGACTGACACTAAAGACTCCTTCCATAAATGTTAAAAAAAAAAAAAAAAAAAAATTCACTATAACACTACAGTACTTTAAATTCACTACAACACTATACACGTTCTACACGCTCAGGTGTTCTGCTCGTCGAAGGCCTTTGAGAACGTGGATAACTTTCGGTGGATTCTTTACCATCTTTGAAGTGTTTGTGTCACGGTTTCATTCGCGCCACACTCATCGCATCGCCCCCCAAAAGCCTTCTGAATCATCCAAATAGTTTCCGCGAAGGAATGTTCAAGCTTAATACAAAATTTGACGTAGATTCTTTGCTCTGCTCACTTAGTCATTTTGAATGTGACGGCCACAGAGTACACACGCACACTCAATGGCGTTTGGCCTCCACTGATTAGAACAGTCAAGTCGTCAGTGTTCACGCATGTGCATTCCAGTCCACGCTCCTTGGCTGCTGACATCGATGTCGCACAAACCGGTCTAATTATATATATATGACATTCTTAAACCCACCATCAATGTTCTTTTTTTTTAATCAATTGATACAAACCTGATTTTGGAATTACAACTGACCTTGCTGCTGTATCAGAGTTGCTCTTTTTGAAATTGAAATTAATCAACACCTTCTGACTTATCAGATTTGAATTCACCACCGGGGCAATAAAAGTAATCTTAAATAATATACTTAAATAAATCTATTATTAATCTTAAAGCATACATTGCCTATATGGATAATTCAATAACCACAGTGAAACTGACAATAAAGTGAAGAATATGAGCCTGAAGCTGCCACGCACATCTGGGTGTTTAAGTTGTTAACAAATATATTTATTAACTTCATTAATAAAAATAAGTCTACACATGTTGCTATCCATTCATAAAAGTGTGTTACGAAATGCTGGTAATAAGATTGCATCAGGTCTGTGTGAATACTACAGTAGAACCCATCTTTCAGTCGCACTTATTTAATTTGCCAAATAACCACCACAAACATTAATTACGGCATTCGATCGAGTCGATTTCTGTACTATTTATACAAATGGACTAAATGTTGTTTAATGCTGATAAGATTTTTGTCTTGTTTGGTTCATTATTTAAGAATTGCCTACTAATAGCATTTGATTTGGTAACTAATGCTCTAAATAATACTGATTATGGCAACTTGAGAGCAATCTAGCTTTTCATTACATCACTGCCTCAGTAAATGTGTTTTCCATTAAGCAGTCTCCTAAATCCAGTCTAATCCCGGTCTTGTTCGGGATAATTCACTGACCATGAAAAGTGGATCAATAATGATGCGACTGCTCAATTTACTCATGCTATAGTGACATAAACTGCAACCGAGCTAGAGATTGTTTGTCATGTCAGTTGTGAGTAAACCTTTAGTAGATTTTATGGTATAACTTGTACAATCAATCAATGTTTATGTTGTAGATACAGTATAAAGCACTTTAGTAAATGTAACCTGTCTGTTGTTTGTGGACAGAGTTGGAGGAGGCCCATCAGAAATGTCATCCCTGCTGGTACACTTTTGCCCACAAGTATCTGGTGTGGACTTGCTGCCCCAGTTGGCTCAAACTAAAAGAGTGGGTCAAGATCATGGTGATGGATCCTTTTCTAGACCTGACGATCACCATCTGCATCGTGCTCAACACCCTCTTCATGGCCTTGGAGCATTACCCCATGACAGACGACTTCAACAAGATGCTTTCTGTGGGCAACCTGGTAAGTAGGAGTCGGTTAGTTTGTTCGAATATTAGCTTACATACTGTAGCAGGGGCAGTCATGGTGAGGCAAAACCGGGTTGTTTGTTAGATTAGAATGAAAAGAAAACTTTAGAAGGTCCTTCTATTGGAAGCTTTAAAAATATGCTTCCTTTTCTGTCCCTGAAGAATGTTTCCACTCGGACTTGTCATGATAAAAGGACGTTCTCACCTCTCCTGCAGCTTGCTCGTTATATACAGCGCTACAATTGGTGCAACATGCAAGAGCAGCATTTCTGGAAGTCTGTTGTTCATTATGGAAGACAAAGCGATTGTAAGAGACAGGCTTGTTTCCTTGGAAGGCAAAAAAGAAAAAAACACACACACACATACAAAGAAAAAACCCAGACAATATGTCTGACGGAAGTTGGGTCAGGGAGGAGAATTTCAAATGGTCTTTACAGAGTATGTATGCATAACTTTTTTTAGTATAAAAATATATGATGATTTTTTTTTCAGTATATAGCGTCAAATAAATCCAACAGGGATTAACATTTTGAGAAATTCATCTGTAATATCTTTGTAAATAGCAATAGACATGAACATCTATTCAGGTCATATAGAAATTATTATGATTATTATGATTATTATTACTACCGAGGGTTCTAATTATAGCAGAAAAAATATTACGATTAAATATTAGGATAATATTAAGATTAAAGTGTGCTTAATGTCATTCCACATAAGTAAGTAAGTGGATTTTGGGAAACTGAGATGAAATGGACATGTATAACATAATCTCACATACATTGATGTAGGATTTAAGGAAACAAAATAATGACATGATTAATAATTTACAAAACTTAAATCCTTCTTCAAATCTGCTCCAAACTTTCAGCCAATGTGGTGCTTATAATTGGACACAAAAAAAAAATGGTACAATTTTACCATTCTCATTACCACAAGTTAAGGGAAGCAATGTTATACATGCAGTTTATTCAAAACTTAGACTCTTGACTTTTCACTATGGAAAAAAAAAAAAACTTGGGTACAAATGAAGCCACTGTGTGTGTGTGTGATACATTATGCAATGCAAGCAAGCAACATCCATCCATGTCACCATTCCTTTGTTCTCTGTATTACACTCTTGCCTGTACCTCCGCTTCTTGTGAGAAGATGGTCTGTATTATGTCTTGGAGAGAGGAGAGAGTCATGTCAGGACAGCAGCGCTCACTCCAATCAATATGCCTCACTTCACTATGGAAGCTGGTGTTTATCAAGCTGTAGAAGTGATGCAGTTTCCTCAACAGTGGCGTCAAGGGAGGAACATATTGGGTGACAGAGACTGCATGTGAAAATATATGCATCATCCCAGGGTGGTCGAAATCGTTATTTTTGCATGGATTATACTGAGATCGACTCAGTCTCACCTCTGTCTCAGCACCAGGAACAGCCTGTCCTGGCCATAGCTGATTTGTAGATGTAATCGTATTAAAAACACAGTAGAAGTGCTCGGTGGAGAGTACATTATTTGGCACTTCCATCACATGATGGATAACAGAATTGTTAGTTGAAGGTGTTCGTCCATACAGTTTTTCTAATTTAGGCATAAGTACCTCTTTTTTTTCCACTTTAATTGGTGTAATACCTTCAGACCCCCATACAAGCCTGGTATTATAATGTTCTGTCTGGTGGAAGAAATGTTTTAAGATATACAGTAGGGCAGGAATCTTCAGCTCTAGTCCAGCACAGTTTGTAATTTACCAACACCTAAACAGATGTCAATTAACAGATTAGTTGTATTCACTATGGTTGAACAGAAAATTCACCAAACTGTGCAGGATACTGGCCCACTAGCACTGAAGTTGAGGACACTTCTATGGTGTCAAAGTTTTGACATTCTACAGTACTTACTGTAGCAAGACTTCTCAAAGTGGGACCTCAGACGTCAGCCAAACCTAGCCGATCATACATGGTGTTTTTATTTTTCATTTTAATTACATTTGATTTTGACAGGAAATCACAATCCATCATTATCGAAGCTATTCTGTTTATTATTGAGTTTTTACAGTTATTAGCTAGTTGGACTGGTGGCTTCAATCCAATATCAAGTCGGCATGAAAAGAATGTCAGTTTGAACTTAATGTCTACAGTACATGTACAGTAAAGTTACAAAATTTTGATACATTTAGGAAGGAAAAACAAGAACAAAGCTTTTTTATTTCCTAAGCTTAGATTCTGTCTGAGCGTTTTTTATTATGCATTCCTCCATCTCCTAATAAGTTTCTTTCTCATTCGGCTTGCATCATTGAAGCTTTGAGTCTGCTCTTATCTGTCAGAGTGTAAATGGAACACGGATCTTAATTGGGCATGGTTACTTATGTGGTGCGTTTATACTGAGTGAGGATTGACTTGCACACAGGACCTTAGAATACTCTGGTGCCAATAAAGTTTATAGTCATTAACTTCTGACTGAAACAACTTAGCATTTTTGTAAAAAAAACAAAAACAAACAAAAAAAAACTACCGGATGATGCTGTAGCAGAATTCTTGCTAGTTAATTATGATGTTCACACAAAGAATGCCACATAAACAGTCAAAAGCCTAATTATTTTAGTTTGTGCTTAAAAGTGTTAGTAATTATAAGGGTAACCTTAAAAGTGACACATAAATTAGATTAGAATTCATTTTTCTTTTCTAGAGAAAAAAAAGCTAGAATACTTGCATTGAACAAAATAAAGATAATGTAGAATGTTCAGTGTTCTTATATGTAATTGGGTGTCAGAACGTCACAGAGGATCTCGTCTCTTTCCCTCCTGATATTGCTTTAATTAAGTTCTATTGTTGATGCAAAAAAAAAAATCACCCAGACTTTTGTCTCAAAAATCTTGCTTGGATCTACGTAACAAGTAGCGCCCGTAAGACTCTTTGTGTCTAAATGTAGTACAGGACAAGCACTGCTTATGACATCATAACAAGTGTGTTTTCTGTGAGACGTCCTGTATATGCTAGTCTCCTGGATAAAGAGCTGGAAAGACCGTATGGTACTGTAGGCAGCTTTGAGTCAGCCTTTCAGTGAGTCATGCATGCCAGAGTGTGCAGTTGTCCAGATAACGTTTTACTAACCCCTGAGACATGCTTTGTTTTGTCTGAGTGTCTGAGGTCAGGTTTGCTTATAAGCTGTTCATACATTCAAAAACGTCAGAATATGTGCCGAAAGTGTGATTTTAGCAGCACCAACCCTCTAATAAACAACATGACAAAGTGAGGCTCACTACTCTTAAATTTTGACGGATAAGGAATAGTCGAAGATACACAGTGCAGGAATAATGCCAAAGTAATCTAGTGTTTAGTTTAAACGTCGCCTGAGTTTTTTTCCCCCATTAATCCTGCCTACTCTAAAAGTGAGAATAAAAGTGCTTTCACATATGCAGTGTTTTGTCTGTTTGGTTTTCACTTTGGTGCAGTTCATTTCAGCAGATAGCAGAATAATCACACTTGGGTGAAGAGGAGCAAACCAACTAGTCCTAGACCAAACACGCTTGAATTGCAGTGAGAAGCAGTTAAAACCTGAAGCAACTTGACTGCATGAAGTGAAATAAATATGTTGTGGTCGTAGGTGTGGATGACTTTTTTTTTAATATGTGGATGCTAAAAGCTGCTAAATTGCATAAGAAAAATGCAGTATGTTTGGACCGCTAAACAAAAAGGGAAAATAAAATATTAATTGGCCAAAACTAGTAATTTAGTATATAATTAGCTAGTAATTAATTCAGAGCAATAATGTTCTCTACTGTATGTCCAGTTCTCTATGATTTTTGTTATTTATTGGGGTTGGCAATGTACGCAGAAGTCTCGGTTCAGTATGTATCTTTTCAAGTTTTGAAGTGAAGGTTACAGTAGATGCCTTTGTAGTACAGTAAAGTGAAAAAAAAAGACATGAAATTTCTATTCATTTATTAAGAATTTTATGTGCAAATGTATAAACTTGTACAAACTTGTTAAAAGTGCCAAACTGGCCATATTTCCCTGAACACATAAGGAATTCACTAAAAGGAACAAACGTTTGTTCTTAAAAAAATTATTTATTTTTAGTATTTATTTAGTAAATGAAATATCGCAAATAATATGAATGTTTTGTTAAATCTAATACACTGAACCTAAGAAAGAAAATATACATCACTCAGTCAAGTTAGTTACGAAGCATGTTGCTAAACAAACCCGAAATGGGGGTTTTCAACTGTCAAACACATCAAAGTTGGAACTGACATAATTCTGACTGGCGAATTATCACTTAAAATAAAATGCTAAATTATATGTTAAATAATTCCCTGTAGAAAGTTATATTTTTTATATTTTTCTACAAATCTTCAGTGACCTGCTGCCTGCTTGGTTTACTTGAAGTAACCAATTAATGGAGAAAATCACCCGGCACAAGGTAAAGCTAGACAGTAATCACTCAGATCATAACGAGCACCTAATCGGATATCCCGTACCCAAGGTACAAATGTGTACGTTATACCCCTAAAATTTATATATGTACTTGCTATAGTTTTCCTTAATTACTTTGTGTTTTCTTTTTGGTTTATTACACTGTGTAATGTGTGAAACAAAACTAAAAAAGCAAACAACCCAAATGTATTAATTTGGGCTGTCTTTATTAACGTGTTAACACATGCAGTTAATCTAGGAATTTTAACACATTATTATTAGTTTTTTAATGCAAATTAATCGAATTACCAAGTTTGACCCAAATGGCTTTCCATAATTGCAGTGCAGTTACCCGGCTATGACTGATGAAACATCACCAGGTGTGCTGAGGTGTATAAGTTTCATTTAAAAAATCTTCGAATTTTCGAAGCGATGACAGTGAGGCAGTTTGCAGAAACGACTTTTATTGCTCTTACTGGAGACCACAGGACATCAGTTAATAATCATAACTACCTCTGTGTAACAGCACATCTAATCAGTGGCAAATGGCAACTGCACTCATTCACTCTGGGTGTGTAAAAAACACAAGAAAGACATTGTGCCGAAGCATGTGCTTGCCAATAGCGATAGCCAAGTTAAAAATTAGATAACGGACATAGTCCCCACTATAGAAACAAACAGCGCTCACAATATGATTCTGCCACAAGGAGTCAAACTTTCATTTGTTAATTGACAGCACTAGTATTCATTTCATTCTGAGGAAAACTCTATAAATAAGCAAGTGTGTGTGAAATCTCTTCCCAAAAACGATATACAGCAACGACAGTGGTTCAACATTCAATCAATGAAATTGAATGCAATCCCAAAACCGGTTTGATACATGTGTTAGCTGACACAAAGTAAGACCACACTTAAAAACAGCAACATAAAAACACTAATAACATATAATAGGTATATAGTCACATAAAAAAATAAGTAAAATAAAATAAAAAAAAAAGGAAATTCTCATAGAAAGCTTATTGGAAATGTAGAACAGCCTTTTTAACAGGAGCCTAGTCACTCATAATGATCACAATCTTACTCAAGAATGTAAAATGATGCAAGCAAGCCATGACAAAATACAAAACCTTAGTGTTTTTTAAGATTAGTGATTTTTCGTCATATTACTTGAGCTGCTGTATCTTTGTACAATCTAGGGTTGGCTCCTGCCGCTTTATTTCTCCTCAGATGAAAGCTGGTTACATTGCAGCTTTTTGGCTGAGCTGTTGTCTTTTGGAATGCCCCATGGTGATACGAAATTTATATTAGAAAGCCCCAAATAATCAAGATGCCCCCTTCTGTAGGAGCTTTTTTTTTCTTCTGTGTAGTATGATAATCGCATTTGGCAGCAGCTCATCAGGGCTAATGAGCAGTATGCTGAGCTAATTACTCTGTGGAGATGGAAATGAGAATACAGCTCCGTTTTGTTGAAAGGTGAGTGTTGACAGTGGCCCACTTGAGGCGATAGAGAACGAGGCTCTAATCCCAGTCACAATGAATCTGCCCGATCATACATCTTTCTTACCTAAGCGTTATGCGCAGCCGCTCTAGTCGGCGTCGGTGCTGTTTACATCCTTCAGAATAAGATGGCCGTCACAGGGTCATGAGAGACGACAGCACAGCAGATTTGCTTTAATGCTTTAACATCTTGAGTCATTATATACTGTACAGGATGATCACTTTCGGGGTGAAAAAGAGTTCAAAGAAATTAAGAGAGATCCCTTTTGGCCAGGTCTTCAGATTAAAGGGGTGAGGCACACTAAGATGACAGACAGAACACACTCAGATGATGTAATGCCGAAACCTGCAGAGCTTCACAAAGGTGAGGCTGGTGACAGGACCAGCCAGCTTTAAAAGGCCCAGCTCTGGCTGTGATCTTCAGCCTCCCCCAGTGCTTGGGTCACGTATCCTGTGTCACGTTCACAAGCCTTTCTCTGGGCAACAACAACCAGATCGACATCATCTTCGGGAAAAAGCAACTCCCAAAAGCAGACCTGTTAGAGGAGCTGCAGATTTTACTAATGCACTAGCTCTTCCTTTTCCAAAGTTCCAATCATTCCTTGCTAAAAAGGTGGTTTTAAGAATATGCATAATTAGCAATGACAAGAATTGTGAATCTTTTTCCTTGTCATGTTTGTTGAAACTAAAACATTAGCCACATCCACCCAATCCATAACCTTTTATGTACAATATTTAAAAAAATGGTTTATACACATTGACAAAACACCACTCATCAACAGAATTCCCTAAATTTAGTGGTATTGGACCTGGGTTCATAACTGACAGTTCAGTGGGTCTAAAAATGTCTATTGTATTTGAATGAGGAGATAAAACACCACATACTGTAGCTACAATAAAACTCCAGTGTAATATTGAGCTGAACTCGATGAAAACTGTCTCAAGGCACTTGTGGCCTTCATACCTGACAAGATTGACATTGTTATTAAGGTGAAGACAGATGTAATTATGTATAAGAACATACACGAATGACATTTATTGCCTGGGAAACTTATAATGCAAATTCAAACTGCAACCGTTTCACTCTAACATTAAATGTCTTGGGATGACAGAATGTCTGACTAAAGCTGTTTTTATGTCATTTAAAGCAACTTTTGCACTTCGAACTTTGGGTAATTGCAGTAAAAATTAATTCTGTTTATCGTAGTTACTTTCTGTCTGGTATGTGGTTTAAGCACAATAAGAACAATAAGCACAAATTTCTTTCCATGAAAAAGCAGTCCCATTAGATGAAAGGACAAATTATACTGTACAAATGTTGAGCTTCATGTACAAATACCTTTTAAAAAATGTATTAAAGAACTCTAACAAACCACAAGTTTCACATAAATGCTAATTAAATGCCTCAGTAGTTACCCTTACCATAGACACTGAAAGTTGAGTTCCACATACTTTCAGGTTTTTTATAATGGGAAAACTTTCCAAATTCTTGCCTGTGGTAATGCCTCTATATAATATTAAATAAAGTCCAAAATACTTGATCCAGCCGTCATTTCTTTGTATTTTGCTTCCAAAGAGCCAGATCTTATATTTTAAAGCAGTCTTAAGGAATAGCTCTCTACACTTCCTGAATATTTTTTTAGGCTGTATGTTTTTGGTTTGTTAAGCCACACAGTGACCTAACCTAAGGCATGACAGTTAATAAGGCCGGTGATTAGCGGCAGTGATTAGCGGTTGGAAAAGACGAGAGGGGAAATGAGGTTGCTGCTTTTTAAATGGTATCTTTAGGCAGTTTGCAGTCTGTCACAGTAAAACATTTGTAAATTCATCTACATAATTACTATGTAGGAAATTATGGATGGTTCAAGATTTTTACACAGTACTGTATGTGCTAGCTAAAATTATGTTCAAAAGTGTTTCTTTAAGGTTACATTTACACACATGCTTAAATATTTAACTATGGAAACAGCAAGATATACTTTTCTAATTGCGCTGAATAAAATGTAATTCATTCTTGTTTCTCCACTCACAGGTCTTTACAACAATCTTCACAGCTGAGATGGTCTTGAAGATCATTGCACTGGACCCATACTACTACTTCCAACAGGGCTGGAACATCTTTGACAGCTTTATCGTTTGTCTCAGCTTGATGGAGCTCGGGCTTTCTAATGTAGAAGGCCTGTCTGTTCTGCGTTCATTCAGACTGGTAATGTCTTATTTAATAGCCATGTTAAATACTTCAATACTACACCAAACAGAGGTATAAAATAAGCCCAGATGAATTTTACAAGACTCAATCAGTTGATGGAATTTAAACAGACAAGGTCAGAGTGAACTATTACTCAGGTCTTAGTGCTTTAGTACTATTGAGGTCTTACTCAGAACACATAAGAAGTTCAGAAAAAGGCACATACCTTTCTTTTGAAGAAAAAATAAAAAAAACGAAAAGAAAGAAAACGTCACACTTACACAATATTTCATTGAACCACCTTTAGCTTGCATTACTGCACACATTCCCCATGTCATTGTTTCGAGACCCTTTCTATCTGAAGTTGCATAGATTTTTGGCCATAGCAATGATAGGGGTGTCAACTAATCCAAAAAATCTTCTCCAGCACATCCCAAAGACTTTGAAGAAGGGTAGGATCAGGACACTGTGGTGACCAAGTCAGGTGTGAAAATAATTGATGATCCCATAACTTGAGCCCAATGAATCTTGGCATTGTCATCCTGGAATATTCCCATAAAACCAGGGGAGGAAAAAAATCCTTTGATGTGATAACTTGGTCATTCAGGTCATCAGCTGGCTTCATTTTATTGCCTCATAAAATTGCTGAGCCTAGACCTGACCAACAGGAGCAACCCCAAATCATAAGACCACCTCCAGAGTCTTGTACACTGGGCATTATGCAATGATGGATGCAACACTTCATGAGCTTATTTCGTTACCCTTACCCACCCATTGCTCTGGAATAGAGTCAACCTGAACTGATCAGACCACATTACTTTTCACATTACTGGATCAGACCACATCCAATCTTTATGCTCCCTAGCAAACTAAAGCATTTTATTAGCCTTACTAACAAGTAGATTTCTTATGGCCACACAGCTGTTTAGTCCCAATCCTGTACATTGTGCATGTGGAAATGCACTTATTTTTAAAATATTAAACATTTTTATGATTCAGCGTCATCAACCGTTTAAATCATCTCCACTAATGGTCATTTTTTATTTGATTTTTTCTAGACACATTTTTTTCACCATGATTACAGCAGTTGTTTTCTTGTTTGCTGTTGATGCAGGCCAATAGTTGGACAGCTGAAAAACAGCAACTTCTTTTCTACGACCACAGGATAGGTGTTAAGACAAGGTTGTTTAAGAAAAGAAAAGCTACTTACTGCATCAATTAGGATTAAACAATTGTTGCCAGCTAAAACATATAAATCGATGCAGGAATTATTCAGTCAAAGCATCTTTAATAAGTATTTGCTTGTTTATATCCAAATGACAACTTATTTTTTAGCCAGAAAATGTGCTCGTCCTTTTGTTTTTTTCTGCACAATAAGACCTGGTTGTAAATTCTCAGGTCATTTAGATAACGTTGTTTTTCCCATCCTGTGTGCTTTCCCCTTCAGTGAATTGCCTTTTCCTTTGGGTAAATTATATTCATATGAGATCTGACCTCTGATTCAGCTGAAGAAAGCAGAATAATGGACTTTTCAGGTGTCTCCTGTATCACTGAAACAAGGGGTCAGGAATCATAAATACTACATCAAAAACACACTATATGTTCTGGTACCTCTTCATGAGGAGGAAAGCTCTTGATATTACATAAAGCAGACTGCCTTAACAGTCACTTCTTTTATTAGCTTTATTCCCATGACATTATTAAAGACAGGGAACATTTAATGAAACTCATTTTTCTTCTCTCACAGCTGCGAGTCTTTAAGCTGGCTAAGTCGTGGCCCACCTTGAACACCCTGATAAAGATCATAGGCAACTCTGTAGGAGCCTTAGGGAACCTCACTCTGGTTTTGGCCATCATCGTCTTCATCTTCGCCGTGGTGGGGATGCAGCTGTTTGGGAAGAACTACGAGCTGTGTGTTTGCAAGCTCTCCAAGGATTGTAAATTGCCACGATGGCACATGAAAGACTTCTTCCACTCCTTTCTAATCGTGTTCCGGGTTCTCTGCGGCGAATGGATCGAGACCATGTGGGATTGTATGGAAGTTGCTGGACAGCCTCTTTGCATCCTGGTCTTCATGCTGGTCATGGTGATTGGGAATCTGGTGGTGAGTCATCCAGCTGTTTTTTTTTTTTTTTTACCTTTGTTTCATCCCACATAAACCAGATGACTGTTGCTGTTGTCTGTACACTGAGTTTAATTGTCCAGTAGAAGAAGCGTGGTTTAGAAGCACAAATTTGGAGAACTCTGTATCTTTTTTGATGTGCCATCTTGGCTTGTAGATATAATTCTTTCCCCTAGGTCAGATCTGTTGGGTCTGTTTGGTCAGTGCAAACACATTCAACCCCTGTTCCCTACTGTCAACAAGCACGGCTATGAGTTAGAACCCTGCAGCATCCCTTGAGCACCATACCCTTTCTACACAGCTTTCATTTTCTCTCCTCATCTCGCTATGTTTCTATTTGTTTCTCTCTGTCTTTCTCTCGGTCTCTCTGGGCTTCTTCTTGGCTTTCTGTCAATCTTACTTGTTGTCACTCTCTTTACTTCTCCCCAATGTGCCTATTCTCCTGCTCTTATCAGACATTGCTTCAGTGCTTTTTCTGGCTAAAGACAGTGGTAGGTCCACAGGACTGTTTTTGTAATGGAACAAGTAGAGACATCCCTCTAACTGAAGGGCCTTCTGATAATTCTGTGTGTGTGTGAGTGTGTATGCATTTGGTGCTCTATTTTGAACCTCTCCTCAAAGCAACTATTTCAGCATTTCTATAAATGAACATACAGAGTGTGACATTTAAATAGCATTTTAAAATCTGTTGTATCCACGTATATACAGTATGTCAGACTTTCATTTTATCATGGTTTTCTGATCCCCCCCGCAAAAAATTTGATGTTGAACATTGGTTTAAACTTTGTTAAACAGTGGTCTAAACAGATACGAAGTAAGAAAAGGATGTAAATCAGTTCATAGCCTGGTCTTCATCCGAGTCTGTACTTATTGTAGCCTCAGATTCCTGCTCTTGCTTAAAAGGAGCTGGACCTAATGTGGTTTTCTGCTGTTGTAGGCTATTTGCCTCATAGTTCAGTGTGTTTTGTATTTTAAGATGATTCCCTGCTGATCATAATTGTAAGGACTTAATATTATTAGACTGGCCATAGCCTTCTCATAATCTGGAATCAGTCTGTCCATTAAAAAGTCTTTTCTGCCAACAGACCTGCCACTCACTTAATGTACGTGCTTTTTCCCCTCATCATTCCGTGCAAACCCGAGATACTGTTGTGTGTGAAATCTGAAAGGTAAATATTGTTACAATGGTACATGTAAGGGGCGATAAATAAGAGAGGAAGCCAGAAAAATGTGATTTGTTGGAAGCAGTAAAAATGGGCAAGGATAAAGATCTGAGTGACTTTGCCCAGAGCCAAATTAGGATGGACAGACAATGGGGTCAGAGCATCTCCAAATCATCAGGTCTTGAAGAGTGTCCCTGGTACGGTATGTAGTGGGCAATACCTACCAAAAGTGGTCCAAGGAAGGACAACCAGTAAACCAGGTACCAAAGCCTCACTGATGTCCGTGGAGATCAAAGGCTAGTTTGTCTGGTCCAATCTCATGTAATAACTGTCACGAATTGCTAAGAAAAAAAAAAGTTAGTGCTATGATAGAATGATGACGAACACCTGTGCATCAGAGCTTATTGTACGCATTATAGAGGTTGAGTAGTCGCAGATGAGTCAGAGTGCCCACGCTGACCCCTGTCCACTGCTGAAAGTGCTTCCAATGGGCATATGAGCATCCAAACTGAACCATGAAGAGCATGACAAAAACAGTTCAAGGTGTTGACCTGGCCCGCAAATTCAAGCATCTGTGGCATGTGCCGGACAAACAAGCCTGATTCACAGTGGTCGCACCTTGTAACTCACAGTATGTAAAACATCTGCTGCTAATGTTGTGGTGCCTGTAATGTCCTCCATGATTTTACCCGGATGGTTTCATAAGGTTATAACCTTATGGCCCCACAAAAGTTATGAGAGCTCCTAAATTCCAATTGCACATGTCATGAGAGTCGTAATAAATGCCTACATGTACAGTATGTAGGCTTACCGTATGTGTGAACTGTATTTCAGGCCTTGTACAAAAAGGTTTGATTACTAGTATGTTTATTATGTGTGTGATATAATTAGATATTGAGGATTGGGGAGTCATAACTGAATGATAAATAGATGTGTATGTGTACGCACTAGACATGGATACACATTCACACACACACATACACAGCATAATGATGCGTCCTCAAGGCTGTCAGCACGGGGGACGTTCTGTCCTAAATCATGCATGGACAGATGCTGTCTTTTGGACTGTTAAATGTGGACCTCTGTCACATTACTGACGTGTGGCATTGTTTAAATACATTGTGATTTCGTTCCTGCTATAAATGCAAAAACAAAGTCCGTTCATGTCCAGCAGATCGTTTAGAGACAACAGGAAGATTTTTTACAAAAATTTCATATGTATAAGGAATACCTGACCTGCAACTGAGCATTATAAGTCATAAGTTAACAGTTTTCGAGTTTCTAGCAGCTATCCTGGTAGACAGATTTTTTTTTTTTTTTTTAAACCTTTATGACATAAAATATCCCTGACATGCCTTTTCTATCCTGGTTGCTGTAAAGTGTTGCGTATCCGCTGATGTCTTTCTGCACTTAATTGAGTCCCATTGAAGGTGGAGCATTCGCAGGACAGCATGTGGTGTTAATAAGCCCGTGTCTTCCTCCGGCTCTGGCCTTGTGCAAGGTCTCAATACCTCAGCAGAGCGAGAGCACCCAGCGCCAATTATCCAGCCCTATGTACCAGCTAATATTGTCTTTCTCAGTGGGGACACATCCAGTGTACAGCATCATTTGCTTAAGTACTTGTGTAATGCATGCTACCACCCTTCCTCTTTCTCTTTCTCTTTCCCTACTGTGCTCTCCTTCTCCTTCCTGCTGTCACAGGCTGATTATAGTGAACATACAGAGAGCTGTTGTGTAAATGTGGGTCATTTTTAGAATAGCTGTAAAGTTGTCAGTATATATTAGTCATGTCTGAAAGTTCTGGAAAGACCTCTTGTAATTGTAGCTTTCAAGCCTTGTATGCTCAATCTATGCAAAGGTTAAAGAGAAATTGAACTGAAATGAAACTGAAGTTGAACTGACTGCTTGCATCATTTCGGTGGTATTTGCACCGAGCTTGGTTATTACAGTATGTCTTTTTAAAGTTACAGAACTGATCGTACAAAACCAAACAGGAAGAGTTTGTTGATCAGTGTGCTAATTTTTATATTACTGTATATACAGTACTGTACCTCCTACTGATGTTCCATTTGACTAAACAGAGATGAGGATTTCTAGGAATTTACTTGCGTCCTGACTTTTTTCTTTTTTGCTTTGTGACATAATGACAGGCTCCACTTGCTCCGGCTGTCCAACAGATGATGTAGATAACAGGTGTGGCTGCCACCCAGATACCAAAACGAGAGCGTCGTTTCCACATTGAGCTGAGGAAGAAAGAGAATGAGCAGAGACAGAGGGCTAGCATTGTTCAAAATCCATGTGTGCATCAACACAAAGGCATTACGCCACCAAACACATCCCAGCTTCTCTTCCGCTTTTTTGAGCAGGTAACCTGATAGCAATATCTTCAGGCCACCGTGGTTCAGGTGTAAGGACCTGCCACGGCCCACTTACTCACTGCCTCCGTAATCACCTCCTCTAATCTCAGATGATGTGTTACCTGGGCATGGCGTACACCCTGCAGACTAAGAGGTGAAGCAGGATGTCAGGATGTTTGCTGAGGTGCTTCAAGCTACTGTAACAGAGGAGTGAAACTCCAATCTTGAGGTGTGTGCTCATGAGGCACCATGTCAATCATCATTCCAGATGTGTTTGGATACATCTTGAGTTAATTCACATGTATGAATAATCATAATTAGTTTTGAACCACTGCCGCCTTGCACCTCCAGGGTCCGGGTTCGATTCCCGGCCAGGGTTAATTCCCGTCTCTGTGTGCATGGAGTTTGCATGTTCTCCGGTTTCCTCCCCCAGTCCAAAGACATGTATGTTAGGCTAATTGGCATTCCCAAATTGCCCGTAGTGTGTGAAAGGGTGTGTGAGTGTGTGTATGTGTGCCCTGCGATGGATTGGCACCCTGTCCAGGGTGTACCCCGCCTTGTGCCCTAAGCCTCCTGGGATAGGCTCCAAGTCCCCGCGACCCTGAATACAGGATAAAGCGGTATAGAAGATGAGTGAGAGTGAGTGAGGGTTCTGTAACTGGAGATGTGAAAGAAGTGTTATCAGATGGGTTGCTTCCCAGATACCCACTACAGTGTATCAGTGATGGACTGGAGACTCCATGTGGAGTCCAGTATATCCAGTATACTGTATAGTCCAGCAAACAGACCCTAATTAAAAGTCCGTATAACTAAGAAATATGATTCTCCTGCGCAGGGCGTTTAGCAGCTTCTAAAAACAACTAGAAAATTACGAACCGCAGGATGTTCAGTGGAACAGGCTCATGCCGAGTGTTGCAGTGGAAATCACAGAAAGAAGGAGAACTTATTACCAGTGTGTAGCTGTCTGTGGACTGAAGGAAACCGCATTTCTTTTTTTGAAGCATGATTACTGCACCAGTGGCTTGTCACTGAATGTACTATGTATAAAAACAGTCATGCCTATGACTCGGTGTTAATCCCACCCCACAGTAGGTCTTGAAGTTTGGTGGAGAGTTACTCTGCACTAACTATTTCCAGTTTGTTAGGTTTAAAATAGAAGGAAGAGTTGCATCCGACATGCTTGCCGACCAGGAGAGAAACATGCGCACATGACGGAGTGTCGAATGTTCTCTAGTTTAGTCATAGAAAAATAGTTTTTTAAAGTCCTGTGCCAACTGTCCTGTGTCGCGTACATTTGTTCCGTCAAAGATCATAAGCCGTTCAACATGTTCTGATGAAATGCGGGAAACAAAGACAGGAAGTTGCATAGATATCCGGAAACAGACGAACCAGGAAAATATTATCATATTAGGAATAAGGGATGAACAAAGAAAGAGAAAATTAACCACCGTCTAAGGGAAATCTAAGAATACATTAACAAGACCCTAACAAAGTTGTACTGTAAATACTGTACTCACTGTGCTATAATTATCAATAGACTGTCCACTGAAGAAGGGTATTGATGACTTAGTGATTGCTTCTTGGGTTCGATTCCCAGGTAATGCCCTACACGCAGCCACCGAGGTTAGAGAACACCTCTATGTCTACCCCTTAATGCTGATCCAAAGCCCAGATAAAAATGGGAGGGTTGCATCAGCAAGGGTATCCCACATAAAACCTTTGCCAAAGTCAAAATCCACTATGGCAACCTGTGTAAGCAGCCAAAAGAACATCACCACACTTTCAATTAAAGGATGTAATGGTGCCCAGTCCAGGATGCATTCCCACTTCATGCTCAATGCTCTCAGGTTCTCAGGCTCTGGATCCTTGAAAAATTATAACTATCGTGTCTACTATCATTTCTACCGACTCTAAGTGCTAAACACAGGCGCTATGCAGGATGACACTGTCACGCTCATATACACAGAGCAGCGTTACAGGATTGTGGTTTGTTTAGCGTCGCATCGTTTTTAACAGCATCATTGGAGTTCTAGTGCTTGTGACTAACCGGATAGACGTTTCTGATCACAAGCTTCATAAATCTTAAGGCTGCCATTCTGCATAATCATTATCACAAATATGCACCAGTTTCTGAAAGGAAAAAAATGGAACACAATGACTCAAGAAGCTTTTCAGAAAAAGATAATGTCAAAAGCTGCCAGTGACAAAAAAAAATAAAATACAATTTGATGCACTCATGGGTTTTCCTGGGAACGTTCTGTGATTAGTCACAGGTTACGTCTGTTGAATGGCCTGTTCCTGTTCAAATTTCTTTTTGAAGTTTCTAAACGTAAAGGTCCAGCTTGGAGATTACTAGATATATGGTTGTTATAAATACCATACTTTCATGTTAAAACATATAAAAAATATTTGTGCCATATGCACAAAACACAATGTACAATGGGTTACTGTTCCCACACTTTGTATCTGATCAGTGCTTTAAGTAAAGGTGTATTACTCTTCTCGGAAGTGCTATGACTGTGAACATAGGCACTGGGTCACTTTCAAGCTAAAAATGTTGTGATTTAATCCCTAACCTTCCCTGAATGGCCACGGGTGTTGCTAATGGCAGGGATTCTCGAAAACATGCCAGAGAGGCCGGGTTTTTGAAAGTGTATTATTTCTGTCTTAGTTGTAATCACAACTTGCTATTGGCCATTATAAGTGTTAGTATGCGCCTATGTGCTAATTCAGTAGTAGGCAGGCTGGCAGTTAACACCTTGCCAAGTGGGATCGTGCCACCTTGGTCATTCCACACTGAATACGTGATTGGTTGTGTTAGAGCATTAAATCTGTGCTTAGATATTACCTATTTTTCTTGCTGGGTTCCCCTGTGTGTTACTCATGCTGAAGACTATCAAATACACACGCTTTATAGGAATTTGTACTTGATTAAAGCAGTTGGGGAAATGATACCTAGAGATTTTATTACTGAATAAACTTTTTCTAGGTAGGAATAGGAATACACTAGAATAATCCCTATGTCTACACCTGTAGTGGTTGGTAGGTTCTTTAGAGAAAATGGATCTATGTTCAGGATCATAGGTCGGGGTTGAGCTGGCAGTCTGTTAAAGATTGCATATGTAGGAATGTGTGTGTGTGAGTAGCTAAAGTAGCCAGACACAAGATCATTATGGTAATATTATACATACTGTGGGTAGTGTAGTGATAGATTTGCAAAGCAGACATTTAAAAGGAACAGATACATTTAAATTGATTTATATAAGTTATATGTTTTTGATTAAGTCATTAGTATGTTGTTTAATCAGATTAATCGTAATATTCTGAGAATTTCCTCTAATTAGGAATTAACATGGATTCAGATCATCTACAAACTAAGATGTAGCTTTCAGTCATACAGTATACGCTAATCAGCCATAACATTAAAACCACCTAGGTTTTGGGTTCCCTAAACCTGGGTTTAGGTGCCACTGAGGCGGCTCTGGGCCGTAGGAACATGACTTCATACTGTAAGTTAGCAGCAGATCCTTGGGTGCTGTGGCTTGCATTCCATGGGAGCTCAAATGGATTCGTATCTGGGGAGATTGGAGGCCGGGTCAGCTGATGTTATGGCTGACTGGTGTGTGACCAGATGTGTTTCTGCCAAGTGGGTAGAGCTTAAGCCTCTGTAATGGGCACAATACATAATCAGAAATTTTTGTGTAACCTCTACTGTTTGACACAAATTGCACAAATCAAAAAATCGTCTTGACATCTAAAGAAAACTGCATCTCTATTTCATCATGCAGTTGTCGTTAGGGATTGGGAGAATTAAGAGTGATGAGCCGTGTGTTTACCTACGCCTGCTATCGCTCGCTCCCTCACTGACTGACTGACTGACTGACTGACACATTCACCACCTGTTGTCTCACAAAGGTACTGTCTGATAACCCTGGTCAGCTGCCTATGTTGTGTTGCATAGATAATGCTCTATTTATAGTCTGTGGTCTGAGAGACTTGTTAGGTTTGTGTTTAACTCTCTTCTGCAGCAAAGTGAGATGCCCTAAACCAGAGCTACCTGTGTGATGAGATCATACGATCACGTGGTGATTCACGTTACAGGTTAAGGGGTGTGTTCAAATCCTCGTTTGCGTGCACGTTTCACCCAGTAAAATATTTGTGAAACTGCTACGCTTAGATGGCTTAGTTTGGTCTTATCATGTCTTTTATTTTTATTGGAGGTGAAAATTGAGAAGGTGGATGCTTAGATAATAGCGGTAGCCCCCAGGTGTCTTTCTTACACAGCTACAATAAATGATGTTAAATGTTTAGACCTGCGGAGCTTGAATGGAACGTGCATGAATGTTCTTTGTCCTATTTGGCGCCATGCCCTGTTCGAACATGTGGAACGTCTTGGGGGACCATAGTCTTTGCTAAGCTAGTTAGAGAGCTATTACTAATGAGCAGGTATCAACTTGAAGTCTACTATCTTTGCTTGCTTATTTATAGCTGTACATCTGTTTTATTTTATTCTTTTTTTTAAACACTCATAAAAAGACATCTGACATTCTGTCCAATCGTTTAAGTGTCAAAAAGCAGAACTGCATGCATGGAGAGTTGTAACCCGGCCCCAGGGCTGTGTTTGACTGGCTACTGTCACAGCCTACTGTTTGAATTGTGCACCCCCTGCCACCAGAGATCTACATTTCCCTGACAAATTAGATTCAAATGCAATCCTCTGCCTTTTACTCACCCAGGTTACACAACTATCTTAAATGTCAAACAATCTTAATGCACATTTTATTAGTACATTCTTACCTATTTCTTCGGTATAAATTAAATCTTGCCTATGCCTAAAGTGAAAGAGCACATTATTGAGGAGCTGCCAGAGCTTCTCCTGATACAATGCCACCACCTGTCTTTAGGGCTTCTGCTCCAGGAGTATGCGTTACTATCAGTGAGCTCCTCATGTGTTCTAGCTAAATGGCATCATTAGCTATCATAGGCACTTGATGTTTTCTGGAGTGCATTATTTCATTATAAAGGCCTCAAGTGGACTGGAAGATTTCGTGCTTCAGTGCACGGTTTTATTGCGCAATGATGGCATGGAAGTGCAGTCTTTTCCTCTCTGTTGGGGTTTGCCACTTTGATTAGCATTGTTTAAAAAATATATAATAAATTCTGGTTATTATGATTATTAATTACAAAGATGCATCTCAGAGAGATGCATACTTCAATTCAATTCAATGTTATTTACATGGAGCTTTTAACTTTTAACATTATTGCAAAGCAGCCTACAGATATACTATATATACACAGTATATTACCATATATATTCTATTTTTACTATTTGAAAAAAAAAGTATACTGTATGTGGCCACTTGCTAACATATAACATTAGTATAGAAGTCCAAAAATGGGAGACACCAATGATTTTTGGTACTATCCTGTCCACATGTTAAATGAGCCTCCTGATAAATATTGGGGATGCTTGAGCTTCAGAGGTGTCTATGATGCAAGAAGTAAAGCAGGGAATGACATTTCATTTTGGGACTGTGCATGAAATTGTGTTCGCAACATGCAGTGCACACATGTGGGCTATGTACTGTAGATGAATGACGAGCTGCTCAAAAGCTGCCTGTGTGTACTTACTATGTCAGGCCATGCATTTAGCCACCAGTGTGTATAATGTGGTATCTTTTAAAAGGGTCTTTTTATCCCCAAAAGCTCCTAACACACTTATGCATTTGAGAAAACTGGAATGCTTTTGCGTAACCGTCACAGGCATGCACAATAATTTCTAGAAATACTTGTGTATGTTTCTTAAATGCACAGAACCTCTTCATGCTTTAGTTTGCAACAAGCTTCCAACCATATCCTCGTTACTTCTTTTTTCGTAGCTTTAATCCGTAATGCAAGCAAAGAAAAGAACGAAGGAGATTGCTGAAATTACTGGAATTGAGTTAAGAACTGCGTTATTAAAATCTGGAAGGACAATGGTAAAGGTGGGCACATGAACCGACGCATAGCGCCCACTGTACAAGCCTCTGGAGGCAGTGTTATAATCTGGGGTTGGTTCTGGTGGTCAGGTCTAGACAATGCAACGTTATGTGGCAATAAAATGAAGTTAGCTGAAAACTTAAATGTAGTAGCTTAATGACCAGGTTATCACATCAATGCATGTTCGTCCCTGATGGCACAAGTGCATTCCAGGATGGCAAGAGTGGTTTGACTCGCCCATCATCAATACCAGATGTTGGGCGAAAATAAATGCAACACTGGATGGAATTAAATGTTGTTAATTTGCATGAGGTTTTCAAAATAATGCTAGAGTGAATGTGCCATAATCAAAGCGAAATATCAGAAATCATTGAGGATTTGAAATCATCATAATAAATGTGTGTGTACTTGTAAATAAATCAGGCTGAAAACAAAGTTAAACATTTCCTATCTAACATTCTATTCTAAGGACTGAAAGCTGAAAGGATCAGATGTAACCTCCACTTTGTGCTGGTCTTACAGAGATAGTGTGTAAATCTGGGACGTGACGCCCTCTCTGGCAGAAGAATGTTACTGCAAACAACTCACTGAGGAATGTTAGTGTGAACACAATGCGAGTTGCATGGCACCCCCTTCCCCCGCACAGATTAAGCTGATGATTTTGAGTGCAAGTCAATAGACTTTCAAGGACTAATGACACCACTGGCGTACTGCTGACAGTGTTGTTAGCCGTGTTAGCTATGAGAAGGCAGTGTACTGTAACTGTTGCAAGCAGCAAACTGTAGTGGCTAGCTAGGTGTGAAAACAGGAATTACTCATAATTTGCCAACATGCAGTGTCATGACATGATTAGCAAACCGGCTGCTTGTCCTTAGTGTGATATTTACAATACAAAACTGACAAATATGGACACTGATTTGTCATGGCCGCACCAGAAAGGCCCAGTTTTAGAGTAGACCTATCCTAAAGACTTACTATTAGCTCCTAGTGGAGAAGCATACAGTTTGAGAAACATTCGAAGCACAAAAATACATACAGTACAGATAAAAACAGGTAAATGAAAACTGGTAGCCACTATAACCATCATGATAACATTAACACACAGCATTTTAAATACTTCTTGTTCAAGTTAGTCAATTTATAAAGAATAAACAAATGAGCAGCAGGTACAGATGAACTACCACTTTGACTCCTTTGGCCTGTGATTTGGCATTTCAGATTCAGCTGGTCTCGTGCTGCATAGTACACCGGTGAGGGGCATTTAAGAAAATCTTTCATGCACAACTCCCTCTGGGAATTTCTCTAGCTTCCCGACGCTGTGATAGTAGTTGAAAGCCCCTGCCGAATCCCACTCGAACAGCTCTGACTGCGAATTGCTGGTCTTCCTTGAGTGACTTATGGCTCCATATAGTACGAATGCCGGGTTTTCGAGTGTTTTTCTGATTTAATAATCCTGCAATTTAATGTGTTAATTAAATAATTCATTCAATAATCTTCTAATAATTTTAGGATAATAGCTACAATGATGTACAAACATCTGGACAGGAAGCACGAGTGACGACGTTTACTTATTCTAGAACGTTTAACAGAAAGTATTTTGTATTGGCTTTGTTGAAGGTTTTAAAACCGTTTGATAATTCTACTAACTACAAAAACCTCTCCAGAGGTAATTGATCTTTGCTGCTTCCTTCCACGCTTTGTATTTATTTTGTAATCTCTTCATTCACATTTATTAGGAGCATTGACATGGACCCAAATACGTCACTGATAATCAGAAGAATTGCCGAATCGGTATAAAAATGCATTACTGTATGTGAACCCCTCGATCTATCGGATTGAATTTTCAATCAGATGTAAACATTTATTGAGTATAGCCATATAAACACTTGATTTAAGTTTCTCTCTTGTTGGAATAAATATCGTGCACGTGTTTGCCCCATGTGGAGGTGAGCATTAAATGTTTCTGAGAAAGAAAGTTTGCTCTCTCATACTCGTCTTTACTGTTTCATTCACTGAGTCTCTGGATAAGGAGGACTCACTCATTGCCTCTCCTTTTCATAGATATTAAAGCCGATCATATATGAGACTGAACTCTTGTAACGCAGAGGAAATCTAACCCTCATCTAACCGAAACTAGGAACTAATTACTGGAAGAAACTAAAATGAAGAAAAATGTCATAATACGTCATAATGTCTATATGAAGTTCATATGATTAGACAAAGTAATCAATGATGGAATTCATATCTGTTGCTTTATTGATTGTCCCCGTCGCTGAAATTGTACCTTTGTGGCACACAAATCCACTGAAACACAATGGTCACATTGTCGTTTTGCAGTGTGAACAGAGTTAGACTAGCTGTTACACCACCCAGTTACTCAAAAAAAAAAAAAAGACAATCCGCCGTGTCATTGCTATACAGTGTATAATTACTTACAGGATAATTAGTTATAAGTATGGATTACATTAAAGTATCAGTGCACGTGTCAAATGACTAAACTCAATGTAAATGTAAGTGTAATTGTGTTTAATTAGAGAATAATGAGAACTATTCACAGACAAAAAGGTTTGCCTTTAATGTTGAAAATCATCACATTGAATCTGAAGCAGCTTCTGCAAGTCTTCTTTTTATTGTGAGGTTTCACCATATAACTTCAGCAGAAAAAGCAGGATCTTTTAAGAACTCTTCTCTGGACATTGCTGCCATCCTAACTGACAGCACATGCATATCCTGATACAAATAAAGTGCAGCCTCATTATCGCTGTCGGGGTCACAGTAGCTTCAGCTAATAAAACTCTACTGTTTGTGCTGTTATTGAAAAAATTACCAAGATCATGATGCTCATGGCATCACACCACAATATCAATACCAGCATATCCTGAAGTGTTGTTCTCATTACATATATTTCAGATTACTGTCATTATTAGTAATAAGTCAACTCACTAATTACAGCTGATGGAAGTGGATGTGTGATTTTTTTTTGTCAGTTTGTGCTAACCATACACACGAAAGCATGATGTGAGCTTAGTGAGATCAGCTAGTTCTCCTCATAGCATGAAACGTACACCATGGTTTATCTGTGACTCACTGGGGAACGGACAGGGTACAGGGTAAAAGTATGAACCTGACGTTTTGCACCTTGTGTAGTTGTTCTGATTGCACAGGTTTGGCCCACCAGGAGGACGAGCAGTGTGCCGGGGGCGTCTCCCACAGGTTAATCACATGTAATTACACAGCTCTTCTCACCCAAGAGCAAGTCATCCATGCAGCAGGGGCTTTAGAGCTCCACCACACCATATAATGCAAAAGCAGCTACAGTGCTTAGACTAAATTTACAGTCTGTTACTCGATTATCTTTCCTCCTTATTTAAGGATAATTTCAAGAGGATTTCCTTCTGTTTCTTCCACTTTATTGCTCGAATAGTACACTCATACACATCTGCATGGAACATCTGACCAGAGACACATTAAGATTCGTGGTCTTTATTATGCACTGTCATCATTATGCACAGTCATTATTATGCACTGTTTTATTGTTTCTGGATTAGACTCCAGATCCACAGCCACGCTGACTAAAATAAAGCGGTTACTGATATCAATCAATCAATCAATCAATCAATCAATCAATCAATCAATCAATTATTCATTTGTTTATTTGAGTTGTTTATTATCTTTCTTGATAAAAGGTAAACTTACAAAATTATTACTCTTATGAATACTACTTTGAGAAGAATAATTTTTAGTTTTGAAAGTTGCTGTTAACAAAATGTTAATGAAATATTGCTATTAACTTCATTATGAACATCAAAATATATAAGGAGTATATTCGAGTCAAACTGGGACTTGTAGTTAAATTTCTCTTAAATGAAGAAGTGAAACCAATTGACATTAACAGAAGACTTCGAACACAGTACGGTGATGAGACTCTTACCCGCGGTAAAACATATGAATAGTTAACAATTTTCTAAAGAAGGCCATGCATCTGTGAATTACCATCCAGGTACTGTAGCTCAGAGCCCAGTGCAGTTTTTTCCCATGAACATTCAGTGAGTAGAATGCCTGATCCTTGAAAATCAATGGATAACTTGTCGCCAACTTGATGAAGAGATGCATCTATCTGAGGAAACTGTACACACAATCATTCACCAACACCACTTAGACATTACGGGAACTCAGCTGGGAGTGATTACCACATCCTCCATACAGTCCTGACCGCGCTCCGCTCCGAGCCATTTCCACATGTTTGGGCCATTAAAGGATTTTCCTGGGAGGTCACCTTTTCAGACATGAAGTAGGCAGCCTGATCATGGATCCAGCGTATGGAGAAAACTTAGCAGGGGGATTTGAGAAATAAATAGAATGTTAAAATGAAAGAAATAAATATTAGAGGATAGAGTAATAAAGGCAATTTTTAACTCTAAAAAATGTCATAATTAATCAAATTAATTATAAAAAAGTCCCAGTTTGACTTGAACACCACTCGTATCACAAGATATGTTAATATGAAGAAAAAAAAATAAAGTGAATTTTATAAAATACATTGTATTATTTATTTATTATTTATTACTCAACTTAAAAACATTTGAGATTTTTTTAAAACAGTGATGTATACCACAGAGTAACTTTGTGATATTCGTTTTCAATTTTTCAAGAATGCATCTTTTGCATTCATGAATAGAATCAACACCATTATAAGATTTGAGCATTAAAAGTAAACATTGAAAGTACACTTTGCGGTGTAGGAGAAGCTATTTGTGTTTCTGAAGTTCCTTAAAATCAGCCTTTAGTGTTGTGTGTTAAAGTTGTGACGAGCCTCCCCTCCCTTCCCCGCCCCGTTCCTTCCCACTGCAGTCCCCGGAGCTAAATATGGCAGGTATTATTTGAATGTTGGTACGCCACCAGTGGAATTATTTCCCCTGTGCTGGGAGTTGGACCTGGAGCTCTCTGGATGCTGAATGCTCCTAGCACTAAACACTGACCCAAATAACCCACACGGTGCAATACTATCCTACTGAACATTAGGAAAAACCGCAGATTGGTTAGTTTGTTATTTATACTTAACCTAAAATTCCAATTGATTGACTGGCAATATGTATTTTACTTATTTGTTTAGCATTAATTATTAAAATAAATAATAAAAACATTCTATTGTTGCATTAGATTTAAGTGCCACTATTGATATTATTTAAAGAAACAGCCTAATTTTAACAAGATCCCAAAACTTACCCAACCACTAGCAAGACATGTTGATATTTAATTTTTTTTTCTTACTAATGCACATAATAGAATGTTCTTAATAGTATTTTTAATGGCATGAAATTAAAATGACCAAATTTGCCCACAGGTTGCTTTTTTAATTGCTAGTGCAGATGCTCATAATGGTGTTAGTCACTGCTGTCTGGTCATATTGGTAACCCAAGAAAATGTTCCCTAAAACATGATGTTGCTGAGCTTCTGTGAGTCTCCCTGGAAATCGTGTAATAGTACGTCACAGTTAGAGCTGGTGGGCTTGCATCGACTGAACGTTCCGAACTCTTTCAAACTCCATACACCAGCATATACTCCACATCATCATACCTCACAGCAGCAGAGCCAAAGACTTACCCTGATGCACTCAGAGCCGGAGGCACCCTAATAGAGAAGTCTTGTTCCTTCAACTCTTTTCGAAATAGATTGTCCATGATATTCAGAATGAACACAAAATACACAGGCAACAGCACAAGGCAAATGAATTGAAAATTCACAACTGCATTAGCAAGGTAACCAGATGAAATTAACATCCTGGCTAAAAGACCTGCTCCTTGTTTAAGCAGAAGAGTTGTGCACTTTGCTTTAGTACTCAATAACTCTGGACAGTGACAATAATGTGCCCCTATATTACTCTTATAACCCGTACAGTACTGTGCAAAATTCTTATGCCACCTCTCATTTCTTCATGTTCATAAAATAAATTATGTAAAATACATTTAAAAAATGTTTTACTGTGACAAGCTGCAAAGTGCCTCAAGATACATTTTTTCAAAAGGTTGTTTATGTAAGAACCTCAGCAGCGACCTCATTTCCCTCCTCATCTCTTCCAACCACTCAGCGTTCAGCATCACCAGTACACTAATCACTGGTCTGATCATCTGTCATCATCTGCACCCGGTTCTCACTGGTTCGTGCCATAAGTTAGATGTTTTTATGCTTGAATGATTTACAGATCACTGTGTGGCTTAACAAACGAAACATTCCTCTGAAACTGGTCAAAAACAGGGAATAGACTGAAAATGAGAACAAAAAACGTGTCTCTCTCTTTGGAAGCAAAATATGAATAATGATGGGTGGCCTATGACTTTCGAACAGGACTGTACATATTATGCTGGGATTCCAAAGTTTGTCTGTGCTATTTTGGCATCCTACCTAAAGTATGTGTGGGTATATGTGGGTGAGAACTATGCAGCATAACGTATATTACAAAAATGTTCCATCCCAAGTAGCTTGCAATACCATTCTTCTACCAGAGAGGTAGAATTCCAAAATCTTAGCTTTAACAAGTTTTCTTAACCGGTTAAATACAAAATGAAATACGAAATGACTTCATTTGAAATCTTTTTAAACCTGTACAAGCCTGAGTGAATCAGGGGGAAAAAAAGAGATGCTGAGGAAATGACTCTCTGGCTAAATCATGTCTAGGCCATTCAGCATGTCTCAACTTCATCACACCCCTCCTGGTGTTTTGAACGTACCTAATTTGTGTGTTTTGCTGTCCATCCCCAGTTGACCTCCTCCATCTGGCCATCCTCCTCCTCCACCTCCCCGTGTCTCTCAAATCAGCCTGCACTCATTCCTCTCCTCTTTAATCTGTATACTGACAACGAGGGCTATTATTCACGTATAGACACTGTAATCAGAGAGGCTGCCCTTCTCAGTCCGATCTAATGTACTGGATGCTGACTTTGATTTCCAGCATGCGTTGACTTTATTAGGCTACACAGAAATGCTATAGAGCATGTGGATCTCCAAAAAAACGTGCGTAACACATCAGGAGTGAGCGATGCATCAAATCCAGCAACTACTGTAACTGGTCCAATTAGGTAAATGGGTTGGGATCAGGTGGAATTGCATCAGAGCGATTGATATTATTTTTTTTTCCAGTTGAAATGGATGAAATAAATCACAGACTAATGAACAAAGCAAAGCAAAGGCAAGCCGTCAGATGTCTAATATGGTGATGTTGTTGGGGGTCCAAGGCCAGTGGATGAAAAGAAGAGGAGGAGGGGAGCCATCTCACATATTGAAATGCCACGCTGGTGGTCAGCCTGTGATTTATTCCCTGTAAGGGCCTTGGCTTTGCTGAAAAAAAAGGCACTCCCCATTGTTGTGGGAGAAGGAGACAGAGAAGAAAACTAGTGCGATGGATTCCTGGACATTTTGTACAGTAAATAGTGTTATCAAGTGCTACCTTGCCATCTGTTGTAACTGTGCTTGTTATTGTTGTAAACTAATAAGTTAGCTTTTTCCTAGTGAGGGAGAACTGTGCCGAGAGCAATAACGATGATGGCTTGAAGAACTATGCACAGTAGTTTAACATGAAGCCAGTGAGCTGCATCAGACCAAGCATACTGGTTTTCGATTCTATTAAATAAATGTGACCTCAATGACATCATATTTTATACTCGGAAATACAGGAAGCATACAGTTGAATACAAAGACAAATGATTAAGGAAACTGATAAAACAGTGATTTAATGAAATGCATGTACTGTTTAGTTTTATGTTTAGTGTTTTATGTTTTTTATCATATGACTATACAGTATGAGTAACCTGGGTGACTGAATGCACACATTGCATCATGCCTGAAGGCCTTCTGAGGAAAGCTTAACGCAAAATGTTTAAGCTTAACGCAAAATATGATGCAGATTCGATGCTCTTCTCACTCAGTCATTTTGAACACGTCAGCCACACAGTACACACACTCACTCAGTGGCGTCTAGTACCCCACTGACTAGTACAGTGAAGTTGTCATTGTTCAGGTATGTGCATTCCAGTCCAGCCAGGATACATCGATCTCATGCAAACAATTTCTATACTGTATACACACTGTATACAGAGAGAGAGAGATTTACTTCCTATTCAGATTTGCTTCTTCCCTCCTTAGATGGAAGTGTCACTGTGAATCAATGCAAAATTCAATTCAATTCAAATCAATTTTATTTTATTTGAATAGTGCTTTTAACAGTGGTCATTGTCGCAAAGCAGCTTTAGAGAATTAAAAAAAAATATTATTATGTAAGGGAAAAAAGTATAAATTATATCTACTGTATCAGTATGAGTAATCTGGGGGCGACGGTGACAAGGAAAATCCCCTTGGATAGCCATAGGAAGAAACCTTGTGGCTAAAGGAACCAGATTCAACAGGGACCTCATCCTCATTTGGGTGATATCACATAGTGTGATCATAAATCAACAAAATTCTCCTGACTGATCACCTTTATCCCCTGATGACTTTTTTTCTATCCTGATGACCCTGTCCTCATCCGCAGGGCATGATGTCTCTCTGAATGGTTTGATTTGAGGATGAAAATAATATAAATCAAATGCTCTGGCCTTCATAGTCACCATCATCCAAACCCTAACCAAGGGGATATTTTTTGCTGTTCAGGAACGGTGTTCAGTCCTTCAGTATAGACGCAGAGACTAGGGAAATCGGTGCTGAGGCGCCAAACATTATCTTGATTCTTTTCTTTTCTTTTCTTTTCCACCCATTTATTCTGCATTTACTGTAAATTGATTATATTTACTGCATTTATTGACTATATTCTGAACAAGAGCACGAGTCTTTATTAATGCCAGAATATGAGATTAGCTGTATTACTTGTTTAGTAGAACATTAATGCCATTTACTCAGCTAAATAATGTGATATGCCATACAGTATGTGTTGGTCAGTGTCCTGAGGAGTAGACTGAATGAATTTTCAATATGTGGGTTTATTAAGGACCCTGTATTAGGGGCTGTGTTTGTGACTCAAGATTTAATACTTTCATCATAATGCCGTCTTTGGAAAGGGCCACTTTTAATACATTAGTGAAGAATAATACATGTTGCCCCAGGAGGTTCTCACTGAGCATTCACAACCCTTTCAGTTACCTACAGTATGTTAGATGGAAAGATCCAATTATAAGCACTAGCCGCTGTCTGCTCTGGGCCAGGGAATTCAGAAAGTCGTGTACATTTTGGTTCATGAATTTATTCTAATTCATTCACTTCAAGTCAATTTTATTTACATGGCATTTTTCTAACAATAGACATAGTCATACAGAAGCTTTAGATTAATACAGAGATTTCTACCCTAATTGAACAAGCCAGAGGCGAATGCCGGAGGCCATGCTGAAAAAAATCACTGAGAAACCCAGAGTCAAAAAGCCATCCTCTGCTCGGTGACACCAGAAAGTGGGAGTAGAAATGAATTAATTCTCCATTTACTTGTAGTCATTTCTTAAACACATCTTCTAAAACCCGATGTCTTTTCTGAGTGCTGGTCATGCAGCTCTCTACTCTCAAAGAAGAACACTATCCTCACTCCTTTAATGTAGACGCTTAACTGCACTTAGTGCAATGGAGGGACCCTGCTATCATTTTTCTCCCATTCAGATTATGGCTTGTCACAAGTTCTGCAATGTAAAGCCATGAACATGAAAAAGCACAGCTGGGATTTGAACCTGCTGAACACATTCGTACTGCATTTAGTATGTGGACTCTGGAGGGTCTGCCATGTAATGTAAGGAATGGTTCACAAATAGCTTACCACGAATAAAATATTCTATAGAAATTGGAGTTCTTAAAATGACAAGGAAATAGGAAGAAATTTGAGAAGTAATTGAAGCCACTCATACTTGGGAAACACTATACGGCAGGAAACTATACCTTTCTATAAGTAAAGGGAGCTTGTGATCAATTTACATAGAACGTTTTTTTATCCAGTGTCATACACTATCCATAGATGATAATATATGACCAGGCAGTGCTTAAGGGATTTGCCTACAAATCATCTTCGAGTTTAATTAAATGAACTTTGTAGTGGGCCAGATGTGACAGGAGCCTAAGCAGAAGCGCTAGTTTATCAACATGGATGCTTTGTACTGTAATGTATGCTATAAAAGTGTCAGAAATGAGGCTTATCACACTACCAGAGGTGGGTAGAGTAGCCAAAAATTGTACTCAAGTACGAGTATCTTTACTTCAAGTAGAAGGAAAAAGTAATCATCCAAAATATTACTCAAGTAAGAGTAAAAAAAGTATTCGATGAAAAGATACTCAAGAACTGAGTAACTGTTTCATTCGTAATGTCCGATTTATTATTTTTTCTAGAAATTATGTAAGCAGCCAGACAAAAGGATGAAATACAAATGCTGACATTTCCAAATAATAAAATAAATGAAGTAAATGTAATAAAAGTAAATGAATAAAATTAATATGTTTACAAAATAGCAAATGAAGGAATAAGAAACACAAATTTCCTAATCTCGCTTTTTTTCTCAACATAAAGCTTTTAAAACAAATAACTACTTTAGGTAACATATGTGTTTGAACAGTGTAGACTATTTCCAGTGTAAGATATACTGTACTGTATGTTCAGTTGCCCTCCAAATGGCTTAGCAGATAGAAAATAACATTCGAACATTTGTACAATAATGTAAGAAACTTTTTTTAGCCTTTAGCTTATTTGCTAATTATTGTATATATGCTAGCATTGCAACATTAAATAAAACAGCTAAACTAACTGTGACAATTTCCTTCGCTGTCCACCACAGCTGATTCTTGTTATTGCGGCTGATTGGTCAAACGGAGTCATGTGATTATTGTTGCTACATCTGATTGGTGAAACACAGTCATGTGATTATTGTTGCTACATCTGATTGGTGAAACACAGTCATGTGATAGCTCCAACGGCTGCATTGCTCTGGCAAAGACAAAGAATATCTAATGTGTAGAATAAATGGTTAGAAAAGTAACGAGCTGAATGTAGAGGAGTAAAAGTAGCGATTCTTCTACACAAATCTACTCAAGAAAAAGTAAAACGTATGGTGCAGTAAAACTATTCATAGTAGTAATGAATACACTTTTTTTTTTTCAAAAAGTTACTCAAGTAACTGTAACTCGTTACTACCCACCTCTGCACACAACTCCACAAGTCATAATGGTTTTTAAACAATTACACATACAGTTTAAAAATGTTAAATTAAAGCCTTAACTCCATGGCTTAAAGCCTGTGTGATATTTGAATCTGTGAGTTTGACGAGAGATCATTGTTAATGTACAGTAGCTTTCTAGAAGCTAGGGATGACTAAGTACATTTTTTTACTGGTTGTTTTTAAAATAAGTGAAAAGCGGTATGGTAAAGTAAAGCATGTGTCTCTGTGAGTAAGTTGTCACCAGGTAGACTCACTCTGATCTGCCTGGAGTCTGAAGCATCTGTGTTCTGGGCAGTGGGGCAGAAAATAGGGGACTCAGCCTTCTAATTCTCTCTGTCAGCACCAGCGAGAAACTCACACTGAGAGACTCACACAGAATCCAGTGTGTGTGTGTGTGTGTGTGTGTGTTTGGGGATGGGGGGTCCTATCTGTAGAACCCACCATGACAGAAAGGAACTGGCAGCCCTGTATTCCATGTAACATCCTTTCTTTTCCTCTCAACAGTCCAAAATTGCAGTACTATTAGTGAAGAGTTCTGGGGGATTGGGTCTGGGGGATTCCTTCTGCTGTTATTCTTTCTTTTAAAGACACAATTTAAATGAAGAGAAAGGGGATCACCTCTGCATTTTGTTTAACCATGCTTCTGACCATATAACAGGAAGTGCCTTTTTTTAAAATGAGAATCATGTTAGTCTGGTTTGATGGCCCTTGTTTAATATACAGTCATTTTTAAATGGATGCCATTATTTGTTGCAGTGACACATTCCCCTGGCTGTTGCGATAACCTGCTACTAAAGCAGCCACACAATGAGAGCATTGCATAAGACCACACAAGCGAAGCTCTGCTTTTGTGGAGGTGACCAAAGCAACGCGGTGCCATGGCAACGGCCGCAGCCCCCGGGTAGCCAGTAGGGCACCTGAGCCCTCTTTCACAGACAGGAGAACTTTAATTAAGCCTGTTTGGCCACATGGTGTGTTACACAGTGTTTCACTCTGTCTCTTGTTAGGAAATTTAGCGCAGCTTATAGAGGGCTGGATTGGCCCGAAGACGGACCACATGGCTGTGATAATGTAGAATATGAGTTCCGTTGGCTTTTGAATGAAACTAAATAATATTAAGACGGTTACTGTTTCAGATTTTACCTTTCAAGGTTAGAGACTGATCGATGGTCTATAAACAGCATCTAAATACCGAGAGGCTGTACCTCCAGAACTGTTTTTTTTCCCCTAAAATCTTTAAAACAACACCATATTTTATGTTGTAAAATGATTTGTTTGAACATCACATTTGATTGCTTTATGCAGTTGTAAAACTATTAACCTCTTACAGTAGCATTTGAACTATCAGGCAATCCCCAGCTTCATATTGTCTCATTTAATGCTACTCGTAGGTAGATTTCATTCATAACTGTGTATAATTACTGAGAGGAAATTGGAACAGCACGCATAGTTATCGTTTGATTACCAAAGCAACACCATTGAGGATGTGGTTGCTGTGTCTGCCTAATCAAAGTCTGCCCCCTCCATAGACACATACACACACACACCCACACACACCCTTATGTACACAAGGTTCACTATTGAACATGGCTCCCTGTGTGAGTGTCAAAGTTGGACATGACATTTACAACAGCTCCCCCTTTTCCCACCTGCTGTTTAACAATGCTATCACTCCTGCTAGCACTTAGAGGCCTCCCTGAAATGCCCACAGTCTAAAGCCAAGCTCCTTATCATGAACTTCTTCAGCTTCTGTTTTTTGTACTGGACAAGTTTGAATGCAGTCAAGACAGAACTTAATATGCCAGTGATCATCATATATTGTATTATTTTGTTATATTGTATGGTGTGTAATGTGGCTGGATCTGATCTATCCTTAGGTCCTGAATCTCTTCCTGGCTCTGCTGCTCAGCTCTTTCAGTGCAGACAACCTGTCAGCGCCGGATGACGATGGCGAGCTGAACAACTTGCAAATTGCAATAGGTCGCATCCAAAGAGGGATCGTGTGGCTGCGCCGGGCCCTGTGCGATTTCTTCAATGGCAACTTCAAGCGGAGAAGGCAAAAGGCCAAAGAGGCGAAGGCCATGCTGAAACTGAAGAGGCTCAGTCAGCAGGCCCAGAGGGCCGAGGGCAACGGCACGGCTGGGGTCATTGGCCGCACTGGAGATAAGTGTGCCTCTCCGGATGACAGCTACATGACGAACCCTAACCTGACCATCAGTGTGCCTATTGCTCCTGGCGAGTCGGATGTAGAGTTTCCAGAGGATGAGGATGATGACGATGAAGCCAGTGAGAGCTCCGATGAGGAAGAGGAGGAGGAGGAGGAGGAGGAGGAGGAGTTGGAAGCAGAAACCAAACCGGTAAGTAAGCTGTCTAAATGTAAAACACTTTTCAGACAATGTGTACATACCCAACTCTTTTTTTAATATATTTGACATATGCAGGCCAGTTTGCTTGGTATAAATAAAACACTTCAGGGTGTGTTGCTTTGAGAAATAACCGGTCATTCCCTAAGCAGTCTCTGTTTTGTCTTTGGAAATTATAAGATAAAGAAATACAGCTTGTTATGTTACTGGGACGCTGGGAGGCATCTGTCCTGAAGTCTGTTCTTTGGTGAAAAGCTTGTTGAATGTAAAAAAATTATAAGGGTGTAGATGTCTTCTATATCTATCAATTATTGAGAAAAATGAATGTAAAAATCTCCTTAAAGAAATCTTTATCATATCAACTTTTATAATATTTTTCCCATTAAAGAACAACCCATTTTTAATCCATTCATCATCAATCTTATATCATACTGTATGCAGGACCTACCATATAAAATAAGACAACAATAACTTATCAGAAGGAGTACATTTATATAAAACAGTGATTGATGTGATATAAAGGGGAATTATTTTACTGGCATTACGGTAAGCCCTCAGACTATTCACGCATCGTCGACTCCACTGCCATTTATCGGATGTCATTGCATCTGACCATAGAAACCCATGTGTAATGATACACCGAAAGTCCTCAGCGAATTAAGCAGGTGTTTTAACCCCTGCATTCTGTTAAACAGCCTACGTTTTTGCTCTCCACGCTGGACTAATTCCAGACTTTAAACTGGCTAATTCATTAGTCGCCTCTTCACCACGTTGCTGGTGGATGCTGAGTGCACTTGACACACTGAAATCCACCCCAGCGCACAGGTGAGAGCCACTCCACATTATACCTGCAGAACCCTAAGAAGCCTGATGCCCGTGTTACTTAATGGCTTTTAATTTATTACAAGTTGGATTGCTCTTATGAAGGTCGCTCTTTTTTCAATCACTGTTTCCGACCTATGACCTACTTCTTTTCACATAAATGTACACAGTGGAATAAAAGGATGTACTGTATGTGGTGCCTCCCAGTCTGGCCATATTGGTCAAACAACAGTCCCGCCAGTCTGCGTGGCACCACATGTAATGCCCTTTAATCCCTCCACTTTAAACTCGCATTCAAGTCAAATCATTGGATGCTCTTGAAATGGCTTTAATATTACTCGACAAAGAGCCAACTCTATTCAAACACCACATCACAACTTTCCTTCCAGTTGTGAGGTCATTATCAGACTGGCTCAAAAAAAAAACAAAAAAAAAAACGGAAATCCACACCTGATATCTGTTTGCCTAACATGCTATAGATGGATGCTTATCAACAGGTCAGGTTTCCCTGATTTGACTATATTGCTTTTTGACCACCTGCTCCATGGACAATAAGTGGCTCAGGAAACAGGATAGTGGCTTATTGTGGTTTGTTAGTTCTCTAGATCTCTCAAAGCCAAAGGACGGGCACATATCGAATCTCAGTTGAATCAATCTGCACGAATGCAAAATAAAAGTGATTAATTATAAAATCTTCACGTTGAATTCGTTGCTTCAATGATTTTCTATGTGGGGTATGGAGACTCCCATCAGGAGAATCCGTGCAGCATGGACAGTGGGGGTACATAGTTGTTTTTGGTTGTGACATTAATCACAGCCTACTATTATCAGTAAAGTTATATATATTTTTTTCTTCTCCTGTATTGACTAGGTCTATATTACATTGCTGAATAAATAAAATAATATTGCTTGGACCTAATAATAAAAAAAAACATGTTCTGTGAGTTTAAAGCTCTGGAATGAACTTCCCCCAAACTAGAAGCCAAAATCCATCTACAGGAATTTAAATAAGGCATGGATTAAAAGGATAGTTAGTTAAAAAAAATTTTATATGCAGGAAAATAAAACATTGTGGCTCAAACAAGACAGTGGTTAAGGCTCTGTTAAGGTTACTGACTGGAAGCTGCCACTGTCTGCTCCAGAGGTGCTGTATCCTGGCTGACCCTGCATTCTGACCCCAGCTTCCTAACTGTGATAGACAGGGGTGGAAAAATCACTGTAAGGTACACTATATGGACATATAAACGAATGCAAAATAAAAGTGATTAATTATACAGGAATGTCATATACAGGAATGACATTGTATCCAAATACATACATGTATACTTCAATATGGAGTTGGTCCCCTTTTTCAGCTATAACAGCTTCCAGTCTCCTTAAAAGGCTGTCCACAAGATTTCGGAGTGTTTCTTTGGGAATTTCGTGCCCAATCATTCTGTAGAGCATTTACGAGGTCAGGCACTGATGTTGGATGAGAAGTCCTGTCTCACCATCTCTGTTCCAGTTCATCCCAAAGGTGCTCGATGGGGTTGAGGTCAGGGCTCTGTGTTAGGGCCAGTCAAGTTCTTCCACACTGAACTCATCAAACCATGTCTTTATAGTCCTTGCTTTGTGCACTGGGGCACAGTCATGCCGGAAAAGAAATGGGTCTTTCCTGAACTGCTGCCACAAAATGTACGCAAAATGTACGCTGAGGAATCTATGGATTCTCTCTTTTTTTTTTTCAACAGAAAAAAAGGTTTAGTGATTGCAAGTACAGTACAATGCTAAAATTATAGCAATTGATTCAACTTTCATGCGGAATGTGCTTGACGACGTCTCAGTATATCGTCATTATCTGCACTGATTTACAGCATCCCAGCACACCAAGATACTCAAAGTGCCTAGTAAAATAAGCCGAGGCATTAACCACATCACTCTGCCTAATTCCAAACAGGGTAATTCATTAGTCACCTTTTCACCATGTGGCTCGTGCACAACAGCAGCAAATAGCATTAAGATGACCGCAAACCTCAATGATGTGGAACAAAGTATGTATTAAAACTCAACCCATAATCACCCCTTTGCTGCAATACAAAGAGCCTCACTACAGCGTAGCCAACTTAGCTTAGGCTTCTTTTCCTTTTCCATTCTTCCTTTCTATCTTGCCCACTCTGTACCTCCAGGGCAGTGCACGGCTTTCTCCTGCTCCTGGCGAAAGAGAGCCACGCATAGGGAGCCTAATAAGTGGCTATCAGGCAGACAAGAGCTTTCACTCCACATGAACTGCAATTCTGCACGCCCACACAGAAAGGCTATTCCCCCCCCTCACCCACCCACCCCCTATTTTGTGTTTTTGCCTCCTCCCGAGTGATTTTACTTTGAGCAGACAATGCTCCTGACCCCTAAACAAATAAATAAATAAATGAAAGTATAAAAAAAAATAGCTGTCTCATTTCAGTCTACCTTGCTGGAAAGAATTATTTGTCAATTTATTTGGTCCAGAGCCTCTCTCTCACTCATCTTCTCCCCCACCTGGAATGGACTATGAAATGATTGAGGCGGATTTATCTCCTGAAACACGCGTTGTGCAGCGCCATTAAAACTGTTTCATGTTGCAAATCTAAATTAACATCAGACTCTATTTTAAACCACATTGTTTTGCTGGTAGATGGTGAAGTATCAAATGCTAATTGATGCAAGCGATACACCCTGAAACACACACACTCACACACACACACACACACACACACACACACACACACACACACACACACACACACACACACACACA
>JAQQZT010000033.1:25797496-25809901 GCA_030068275.1 Clarias platycephalus | reverse complement strand
AGCACAAATTGGTCCCCAGATGCTGAATTAAATAACACTGGGCATCATAATGAGTGCACTGCACTGCATAGGAGGAGTATCACCATCAATTAAATTTTTTTCCATATTCATCTGACAGTTTAATGTTAATAATTATGGAGAAGAAGATAGTGGCTGCTCAAAACATCAGAGCATGACGGAGAGAGAGAGAGAGACAGATCACACACCTGAACTACTGTACATTCTGCCGAAGCTTCTAACACGGGACTGAAATGGTTACAATCAGAATTGTGTGTCTCAGACAAGCTGTCTGCATACTATAAACCGTAAAAGTGTTTTCAGTGCTCCTGTTAATACAGTATGCTACAGATTAAGGCATTTCAATTCCTATGTTGACCTGATAACCTTTACACTAAAAAAACTATTATGTTTAATTTATTCCAAAAATAAAACAGCTAAATAATGTCTAATTGGAGCTTGCATTGTCAAAAAGGTGAAGCAAAAGGCTGAAAAAATATATAATAATTCATATGAACATAATTTGAATCTGTCCTTAGGGGGTGTGTTTGTCTGCATGGTCATAAACAGCAGCTGAGTCATGAGGCATCAGTATTTCTTCTTTTGTCTGTGTTTATTCGGTGTGACCTTCTCACAATATAAAGAGGAACATTCCTAGAATCGGCCGTGCCATTTAAAACCCAACAGCATTCATTTAGATATTCGGGGTTTTTTTGTTGTTGTTGTTGTTGTTGTTGTGTGGGTTTAGTGAAATACGTTATGACCTGGATCAGGTGTGATTGTCTGTTTGTATGTCTGATTATTAAGTTATTCTGAATAATACGCGAGAGTTGTTCTCACCAGCATCACACATTAGTAAAGCGAATAAAATGAGCTGTGATGCACTTAAGAGTGTGTGATGGAGGGGGATTATTCTGGTCGTATAATCCACCATCCCTCTTTTCCATGTTCTTTGAATTCGTGTTGTTATTTCAGTATATGTTATCGATATTTTAATTCCATTTGTGAGATGCATGCATTAAAGATATAAAAAAAAATTTTCCATGTGATAGCAGCAAGGTACATTCAGAGTGCACAATGCAAATAGTGAGTCGTGTACGTTACTCCGTGGAAATGCACAGTTTTAATCTTTAAAAATGGCAAAGTAAGCCAAAATGTATACACTAGTATACTGTATCAATAAGAAACCTTTGATGGAATTGATTCCGTCCAGGCACCACTCATCACTTATTCACATCAGCGACCCCTCATAACCTTTTCTAATACATCAAGACCAACCAGTCATAGCAAGACTGAGCCCCTGTAGACACAACACATAGCCACAGCCATACCACACACATGTAGACCTTCATTAAAATTCCTACTTGCACAGGTGGACTCTACTCTATTCCACAATACACATACTGTACACACACAATAATTTTTATTAAATTGTTGTTACAATTATGAATACTTTGCCCTCGTATTATTTTTTACCGTTTTGTCAAATGAGTGTTGCTTTACTGTTTTATCTTATCTTTATAATCAGGTAATAACATACTTTAAGCATCAGCATGTTCTTCAAGAAATTGCATAGCCTTTTAAGTAAAGAAAAAGCACGCAGATAAAATAATACGTTTAATATGCGCGATATGAAGACGGAACTGCGAGCAGCGCCGGTATGAGTGGGCTCGTGTTTTCTACAATCGAAGTTTTCAGACTTTCAGTTCGCATTATGCTTTCTGTAGAATCAAAGCAGGAAAGTTACATTAGCCACAAAGGTAGGCTGCAAAGTGGTACTGTGCTAGACGTACCGTGGCGCCATCACTAAATGCTTCAGCAAACTGGATCAGAAGTGTTTTCCGTAAACAAGCATAATGCACAATGGATATGTCCTATACTGCATTTGCTGACTATAAGACTGACCACAATGATGTACACTCTTAAGAACGGCTGTAGTTTCGAATAACCCGATGGCACCGTCTGATTTGATTGCATTATTGATGTTTTTAGTACTTTATACAGTAGTCTCTCAGTCTCCCTGTGACATATTTTACTTTTTGCATCAGGTAATGTTTTATAAACTGGTCGCTGAGGTCCTGTAATCCTCTGATAAATGTCTTCCAGGTCATGATAAATCAGAATTAAGTGGCTCTTTTCCGCTGGCTGCTGCCATGTTTTCTTGTTGTTTTCACTCATCCCTGGCAGTAAACATCTGTAAAGGGTACCTTCAAAAACCCTGATCCACCACGGACGAGAGACTGGCAGACAGCTGTCTATAGGTCTGATTTCACTTGGCTCCAGTGTTGAATGGCATGCTTTAGGCCCGCGCACCCCAGCACTGATATTTATAGGGCTTTTGTGGTGGTCACCGGTGCTGGAATGTGAAACTCGGTCGGTCGGTACTTGAATTCCAATTCCAATACATGCCCTGTCAACGAGAGAGGGCCATTAACTGGCGGTTGCTCCTGGACGCGTGGAAGGTCCTGTATTCCCACACGCCATACCAATGACTTCACTCACACTGACCTACACTAAAGACTTTATGAAATGCTGTATGTACGTACGACGGTCAGGGGTATGGCTGTGCGCTAGGCTGTATTATCATCATTCCATTGAGAACATGCTGCAACCGTGTTCAATTACAATTCAATCACATTAAATCTTACAATGGGAGAGTTTTCATTTGTCTCTCACTCTATGGTGAGGTAAATGGAAAACTGATCCTCAGAGCCTCCACTGTGCGTGTCTGTCCTTTGAATAAAGGTTGGCTCTGTGAAGGCTTCAGTTTATTGTTTGAGGACGAAGCCCATTGGCCTGTGTGGGCAGGTGAGCGCACGGGGAGATGCACTGACGTCTAAGCTCTTCTCAGTGGTTCTTCAAAGAACTTCGCAATCCCCAGAATGCAGTGTCATGATCCCGCAGTCGTAGAGAAACTCGTAGATTGTTCCGGATTGCTTATACAGATAAACAGCTATTACTCAGAGAAACAGATGTTGTTTATAGCCTGTATTGCATGACTTTCTAAAAAAAAAAAAATTAACAATAAACATTATGTGCAACAGTCATTGCTTTGCTATCTTGCTTTTTACATGTAAAGTACAGAAGCACCGATTATTTATTTAACATGTCTGGCTTATTCTGATGATCTTGTACTATGGTGACAATGCATAATTTCCTGCTCCTATTTGGTTGGTGAGGATTCAAGCTTATTCTCACCTCCTCCACTGTTCCGATGCACTGCCACGCCACATTTCCCTCTGCTTTAATGCGAAACCAAGACACAGCAGCCTCGTGTCAGGAAGGATGCACATCATTTCCACAGCTGCCCAGTCTCCTCATTTTATCCTTCCTCCTCTTTCTGCTCTCTTTCCAAACTGACACCGTCCCTTCTCATATATGTACGTATTTACAGTACTGTATGTAGCAGCCTTGTTAGGAGCTTAGCATTACAGTAGGGGAAATTCTGCATTAAATGTATTTATTCTCATGTATTGCAATAAATTCCTCTACAGCGATGATTAGTTTGTACGCCATGCATTTTGCTTTAAAGTGTTGATACATCAAGAAGTCGCATATGATCCTGAGATGCATTTACCTACTTCTTGTAATTAGGCTTGTATAACAGAAATTCCTCACCTTCCGTGTCAAGCTGTATTGTCTAGCCGCGTTGACACGGTGTCAGCTTTTTTTATTGCGCCGGAGAGGCCAGGGGGGAAAAAAAGGCACCCACGGGGTCTCACAAACAAGGGAGGGCAACGAGGTGTATTCGGTTTCATCAGACACTCATCAGCATTACCACACTGCCACACAACAGCCTGTTCAAGAAGGTAGAGATATACGGCCGTGGGGGTCAAATCGATGGTTGAGAAGATCCCAAAGGTGCAAATGAACATGCTCTACCCCCAGCCCAAATAAATATCACCACCATGTGCTGTCTCCAGACTCCATGTGAAATATCAATCCTGTACACAGTGAAATAAATGCAGCCGCTGTGCTTACAAGAGGATGTGGCAAATGCATATCCCATGCTGACATAAAGTGCTTGAAACAAAGGCAGCTTCAGCAGAATTAGTCAGAACGCATGCTGGCCCAGTGATAATGTAACTTTCTCTTCGTATTTGCTATTGAATTTAATCTGTTAAATCTTTTGTAGGGTTGATGAAGCTGTACTGTCTGACTTGTGTTTGAATAGAATTACATTTCTTTGCATAATGATCTTGAAATGTACCTGCCCTTGACCCAGAATGTTATCAGATCTTCACTGGAAACTTGAGACTTTGTGGGAAAATGCATCTGACTTACTGTGTAATACTGTATAGACATTAATTATTATTCTTTTCACCAAGTTCCAAGTGGATTTTGACAGACATTACAAATCTGATCTCGGCCTTTTATTACCACACTGACAGGTTTACCCCATTATGTATTGTGTACAGTACCATTCTGTTGATTCACTTGATCGGTGTCTCCCCCTTGATTAATTAGTTCGTTTAAACTCTGACGTCTTATAGTACCATCACAGAGTCTTATCTTTTTTTTTTTTTTTAATTAATTAATTATTCCCCCCCCCCCCGATTTTCTCCCTAATTTAGTCGTGCCCAGTTCCTCCCCGTCACTAGGGGGCGCTCCCACATTAAGGCTACTACTACCACTCAGTCGGGGGGGGGCGAAGTCTATCACGTGTTTCCTCCGAACCATGTGACGCCAGCCGACCGCATGTTATCGAACTGCTCACTCCGTGGGGGGCGGAGTCACACACTCGGAGGATACCGCTATCCGCTCCTTCCGCTTGCGTGCGCTCACAGACGCCCCTGATTGGTTGTAGAGCCGTGATTAATGTGGGAGCACTACGTACCTCTCATCCCGCCCCTCTGAGAGAGCTCGGCCAATCAGCTGTCTCTAGACCTCCGGCTGTGAGAGGTTACAGCATCACCCGGGGATTGAACCAGCGATCTCACTTTACCACTGCGCCACTCGGAGGCCACAGAGTCTTATCTAACATTTACTGGCCTGTTAAAGTCCAGGCTTTTCTTTTCATCAACACAGGAGAGGGCGTGCTGGTGTACGTAAAAATCAGCACAGCTGTGATGTAGTCATAGACTCGTACAAACAAAATGTATTATCAACATTGTTTATTTAATTACCTATTTGGCCCCGCCAACACATATCCCTCCGCGATTGGTTAAACTAGCGCTAAACTACAGTTAATTAATGATTATTAGAAATAAAGTTGAAATTCTGAACCCTTACATTTTAATCATCATTTCCACCTTTATACAAGTTCATACTGTACTTTTGTTATGTTTTGAGCTGAGATTGCTTATTCATACCTCACACTGTATTTAACACGACTGCAGTCGAGCATCAGCTTGTAATAATCTCTACCTGGCTCCTAAAGCCTTGTTGGTGAGGGTTCTCTACTCTTGGATCCTACGCAGTGCTGTCCAGTTGGATTTAACCAAATAGCCTAAAAAGTGATGCCTGTGTGCACCATTTAGATTTCAGATGAGAAGATAAACATACAGAAAAGCACCTGACCTTCAAATTTGTGTTAGTAATGCGAAATAAAACAGCTAATGAGTAAACAGAGTATAACAGTATCTACATCCATCTAATCTGAACAATTCAACTGGGCAAAGTCGAACGGTCATGCAGAGCAAAACATAAGCCCCAGTGCAGTTATGCTGTACATCGGCACTCATGGAATGCCTCTTGTCCAATCAAATTGCCTTGTTTGAGGCAGTAACTGTTGTATAACAATGGATAATCCTGGTTTGTTGCTCTCTGCCCATCTTCTAATTCTCTTAAAAAGCTTTCTCGCATCCTGCTTTTCCTAACCAGACCTTAAACCCATCAAAAGGATTTCCACAGTAGTGTTTAGATCATGACATCCCAAGAAACTACATGTATTTAGAATACAATCTAAGATGTAATTTTACCAACTGCTTATCTTAATTATCTTTTTTTTTTTAAATGTCACTCACACATGCTTCATGAACTTAATTACACATCTGTAATTCGTAATTATACACTGATTTATATGTCAAAATTACATATACATACAGAATCATGGAGTAGAAGCCCAGGACTATGTTGTACAGAACACCCTGCTGATGTATAGTCTCTGAGTTTAAATGTCGCCAACTCTTGCGCTTTTTAGTAAAACTGCTTGTTAAGAGATGCAGCAGAATATTTAACTCTGTGAATAAAATAATAAGAGTGAAGCCAGAGCTTGTCAGACATCACTTGTGTTTTTACCTCTCAGCACAAGTGTCTTGTAAGAACCATAATTTAGAAGTGTTACAGAAGCAATCAGCAGACTGATTGGTTCACTTGGCTTTCAGAGTGACGACATCAGCCTATCCGAGGGCAGCACAATTGACCTCCGAAAGCCTGGAGAGGCGGAAGATGAATACTCCGAGATGGCAGAGGAGGACATGGACCCTGAAAATTGTCTCCCTGATGGTAAGTAGATTTTTATAATGCCAGAAAGACAGTGTTTACTGTGATAAAATCATGCAGATCATCAAGCCTATTTGGTATTTCACAATAATGACGGCGTGAACATTTATCGTTACAAGCCCTTCTATCGCGCGGCGCTGCCAGAGATTGCTCAGTTAGGTTTGGCAGGAGGATGTGTCTTTGGCTTCACCTTCAAAGGCTATTTAATATAAGACATTAAACAATAAACTGACTTTTAAAAGGTCTACAGGGCATTAAATAATGTATCCTGTATCAGCAAAGATCTAAAAATGTCTGTCAGGATTGAAACACACCCAGGTAATGTGATGACTGATGCTGCATATTTAATTTCAAACTCATTGATCGACCAATCACATCAGATGTACTGAAGCTCGACCAATCAGCTGTCAGTACATGACTTTAAGACAACCCTGGGCTTATTTTTGTATATATGGTAATCAATAAAGGGCAGATTACTGTAAAATAATGCTTATATAAATATATTACTTTATTACTTGAACTAAAACGCAGAGTCATTCAGACGTTTTTCTGTTCGCTGGCATTAAGCCACTGTCATGAGAATTCTGTTTAAAGGTGAGTACGGTAAAATATAAAAAAAATATAAATATGAATGAATTGGTCTTGTGGTGCAACAGATCTCCAAGTTGACGGGAGGTCCTGGGTATGAATCTCGACAGTGCCATGGCAACCCACGGCCTGGAGTCCAGGAGAGGATAATTGACGACAATAGTCAATCATGGACATTTGTGAGCTTGTTTATAATAAAATGGACAATTATACTAGCTGTGTGCTCGGATGCCATGTTATGCAACATCAGTATTAGTTTAAAAGTGATGCTTTGTGCGGTGTCATCAAAGAAACACATGCTTAGGGTAGTATTCACCCTCCACAGGTGGTAGCAGTCATGGGATATTAGAGAGGATGGAAATAGACAAATGACCAAGTCGGGAGAAAATGGGGGTCAACATAAAGTAACTGTACTGCCTGTGGGATGGTGCCAACCAAGATAGGCTATTATAATGGATTAAAAAATAACATTAGCCTTCAGTAAGCTGGTGTAGATACAGTAGATGTCTCCTGCATTTCGTGCAAAATGTCCACAGTATTTTCTAAAATGATGTGCTCAACTCAACACCACATCATTTTCCGCAAAGTGTATTTAACCTGCTCGTTTAAGGGAGGCTTAAACATAATACAAATGCATGGAGTGCAAGGTTATATACAATGATAACATTAACTCCCTCGCCAGATGAATTAAGTAAGGTTGATTATCGATTATACACCATTAAACTGGTGATGGGATCCATGGGCACCCAAGACTCACCCATGCCCACGGGGACCCCATCCGGGCCGACCCTACAGAAAAGCCAATGCAGCACAAATGACATAAAATTTGAAATGCTGGAAAGGCTCCTGATTACCCAGTGCACCACAGCTGGCCATGCACGTGGCCCAGCAGAAAAAAGCCCACCCTCCGACCTGGCCTCAAACTCCCTGGATCCCAATCCGATTAGGCACCCATGGGATTTGCCAAACAAACAAGTCCAATCCATGGAGGTCCCACCAGGCAACCCTCAGCAGCCAAAGAAACCACTGACAAGGTGCTGGTCCCAGACACCATAGCACACCCCTAGAGGCGCTGCGGAGGGGGCCAGAGACACCCTGGTGGCCCAAGGGGAATCCAAGGCTTGAATGAAATAGGAAACTCAACAAATTCGAGGTGTGTAAGTAGAACGAAGAACAGAAGAGAAACATTTTACAAGGACAAACCCATGTCATTGGTGTGTGTATTGTCAAGATAAGTAGAGAGAAAACTGATAAATATCTGACAGAATAGGTGTCATAAAAAGCTCTCTGTAAAGTACTGTACTAGTACTTCGTGTCCTTAGCATGTTCACTGCCAAATCAGATCAGTCTGAGTAACTCGCAGTGCTTGCCATAGTCATTGAGCTGTGTGATTTCTACTGTGATAGCTGTTAATTGCTTGACAAATGATGATGCAGGGGTGCTAAAATGTCTAAGACTTCCTACAGAGAGCTGGAGCATCAGTACAAATTGAATTGAGAAGCCCCTGCTACCATAATCCTGTTATTAAGTTTACAGGCAATAAGTTAATTTGGAGAAGCTCAAATGCCGGTAATGGAGACACTTCGACGCCCAGGGGAGGCTCAAATGTGATTTTATGCTTGCGACCTATTGTTATAGATGGAAGGCTTTTAAAGAGTCATTGATGCTGCTTGGGTTCATGTCACATAACAGTCATGGATCACTGACCGATTCGATGAGCATGCGTTTACTGAAGATACGTACTTATATTTAAGGTAGCTTAGAATTGCTCGGTTTGTTAGGAAAGCTCATAACAATACTACCATTTAATTCGTTTTTGTAAATACTGTACATACTCGTTTTTATTCGAGACAGTAAGCTATTTTGCTTGTATTTTCAAACCCTGACTGTTTGTGACTGTTGTTTTCTGCCCTTTTCCCCTGCTAGTGTGCATCCGTCATTTCCAGTGCTGTGAAATTGACACCAGTGCAGGTCTGGGCAAGGTGTGGTGGCGGCTCAGGAAGACCAGCTATCAGATAGTGGAGCACAGCTGGTTCGAATCATTCATCATCTTCATGATCCTGCTGAGCAGTGGCGCTCTGGTGAGCATGAGCATCGCCAACACAAAACTGAGAGGTTTTACATTAAATGTAACCCAGAATATTACACTTATAACACAACTCAATTCATCCAATGTTCAGCTTAAAGAGAAGCAGTTTACTTACAGTAAGTTGTCATGTGAGGCTGGGACAATATGGTCCTAATAATGTCCCCACAATTACACCAACATTTTTACCAAATTGACAGAAGGATTTGCAGCGGTACGGTGGCTTAGTGATTAGAAATGTCGCCTTGCACCTTCACGGTCCGGGTTCGATTCCCGTCTCTGTGTGCATGGAGTTTGCATGTTCTCCCCGTGCTTGGTGGGTTTCCTCTGGGTACTCCGGTTTCCTCCCACAGTCCAAAGACATGTAGGTTAGGTTAATTGGCGTTCCCAAATTGCCCGAAGTGTGTGTATGTGTGTGTATGCCCTGAGATGGATTGGCACCCTGTCCAGGGTGTACCCCGCCTCGTGCCCTAAGCCTCCTGGGATAGGCTCCAGGCCCCCTGCAACCCTGAATACAGGATAAAGCGGTATAGAAGATGAGTGAGTGAGTAATGGATTTGCTCAAGTATTTTTAATTTAAGATCATGGAGATGTTTCTGAGCAGGGCCAGTAGAAAACTAAACATTTAGTAATTTCCCACCATTTAGGAGTTAAGAAAGCAATACAGCTTATCTGGTCTTCTGAAAAAAAAAAGAAAGAAATATCAATAGAAACTCTTACATTTTATCTGCATCAATTAAGTCCACCACAATTCCCCATTCTCCATGCCTACAAACTTGACAAAGGTTCTCTGCTACTTCGACCAGAGGAGTCCGACTTCCTGTCTGGCGGTTAATTTCCAGGATCAGGCATCTTCATAAGAGAGCTATGATAAGGCGAAGAAAACACAGCTCTTAGCTGATGCTGATCAGTTCTTCCAGATGCCACAGGCTGCTAGCGATGCTGAGGAATAATATCTTCTATGGATCTTTACACGTGAAGGAAATGGTTGATCTGCGAGAAGATTCCAGAGAACTTGATGAATCCGGGAAAGTGTTTCACTGTAAAGCAAAGATCACGTTGAAAGCATCGCCATGAACCGACTGATCTATAAGACACGCATTTTCTTTAACCACCAACAGCTGCCTTTCTTAAGAGTGCCACACGAAGGAGTCAACAAATGTCAGAGCAGGAAAAAAAAAGCTCACGCTACTATGTAAGGTTGCAAAACCTTTAACTTTCGTACTGTGCAGAACCTTCTTAACTGCACAGGAGTGCCTTTTGTTAGTGAGTGACTCACAAAGAGAGGCTAATGCCACTGGCCTGTCTGAAGGCCTGGGTGCCAGGTGAACAAGACTGCCTGGTATTTTGGTGGCATTTACCCACACCTCCTCAGCAAACAGCTGCTCTTTCATACAGAATTGAACTATTGCACATGAAAAGCGAAGTAAGCGGAAAAAAATGGGTGGTGGGGTGGAAATAGCTAACTTTGCTAAAACCAGTGGGTAAGCAAATTGCAACAGATGCTTAGTGCTGACTTTCTTAATGACTCACTGTATTGTGCACCAATTTGGACATGGTTCATATTATGGTTCAGGTCGTTTCGAATGTTTTGCATTGATAAGACATGCAGATCTCACTCGTTTTCCATGTATAATTTCTGCATAAGCCTTGTTTTTTTTGCCACAAATCTACTCCCTAGTAAAGATGATACCAGACATCTTAATTTGCATATATAGACAGGAATGAATGATTTTCAACAGCAGCTCTGACTAGACTTTTGGCTGTAACTCAAATCGTTAGTTTATATGATTGAGTTATCAACAAGGATATTTTGTGGCCACAAAAGTGTTTGAAGTTTATGGTAACAGTAGAATGAATGAGCAATGGAGAACAATGGACCTTCCCCCCCAATATTGACTTTATCTTCCTATTTATCTTCCTATATTATAATCTCTATAGTAACTGCTAATTTACAAGAACACCACAATATAATACTAATAATAAACATATACATACATATTTTAAAATCAACACCAGATGAAAAAAATGCTGATATACTGAAGTTTCCTGTAAAGAGACATTCTTTTAACATTTATGGAAGGAGTCTCCAGAGTCGGTGTAGATTTCCTCCACATGAGAGTCTACAGGAAAACAGACTTTGTGTATCCATTTTATATTTCCATTTCAGCGATGATGTTAAACAAAACTCTAAAGGGTTAAACAGAATGCATCATTCATTAATAAAATACATTTTAATTACTTCATTTTAATCAAATTCAGGTTGTTACCAGTACCCACCCATTCCTCACTTACTTTCTTTTATTCCCAGCACTCCCAGTCATGCTTTATTCCTTACTTAATTATACTGGAATATAAAGCTGTTAAACCGGAGTTAAATAATTCCCGGTTTAAAAAGAGTCCCATCACAGTGTGAGTAGGAGGATTGTTTGTAATTCCTCCCCAGCACAGTGATGATGGAGGGCATCATGTACTGTAGAAGGCAGTTGAGACTCAATGACATGTTAGCCAGCGCTTTCATCGTCACTTCTCTGTCTGTGCTCATTAATGTCAAAGGCACTAGACAGCACAGCAGCTCTAGCAAGAACGTGGGGTCATCGGACATCAGCTGTGCACATTTAGCTTACAGATGCTGTCACGTAAAGTGCTAGTATGTTGGATTAACTTTATCTAACTGCCCTCACACACAGACGCACACACACAAACAAACACACTCTTGTCCTCAACTTCACCTCTGTCCTTTTCGCTCTGGTGACAGGCATTTGAAGACATTTACATTGAACAGAGAAAAGTGGCCAAGACTGTGCTGGAGTTCGCAGACAAGATTTTCACCTACATCTTCATCCTGGAAATGACACTCAAATGGCTCGCGTATGGCTTTAAGAAGTACTTCACCAACTACTGGTGCTGGCTTGACTTTCTAATCGTTGATGTAAGTCATTTTTCATCTCTTTCTTACTGTTTTATGTGTGCAGGTCACAATATTGCTCTATGCATTATTGATGTCTTTGGGTTTAATAAAATTATAGAACTGTCTTTCTGGTTAATTTGGACCTTGATGGCTAACTAACTCAGGACCATGTCATGACCATGTTAGAGTTTCTAAACAGTCAAGTTGAGTGTAAATTTTAAGCAAGGTTCAAGTGATATTTTCTTCATATGAATTTCTTTGGCTCAATAACTGATCTAAGTAAATTCGTTCAAATTTTACAAAATTCATTCATTCATTCATTCATCTTCTATACCGCTTCATCCTTGTATTCAGGGTCGCGGGGACCTGGAGCCTATCC
>JAQQZT010000033.1:25780399-25797403 GCA_030068275.1 Clarias platycephalus | reverse complement strand
CTACGGGCAATTTGGGAACGCCAATCAACCTAACTTGCATGTCTTTGGACTGTGGGAGGAAACCGGAGTACCCGGAGGAAATTTTTTTACAAAATTTCATACAAAATAGATTTACATTTCCGGGCTTTCCGGTGTCCTCCCACAGTCCAAAGACATGCAGATTAGGCTAATTGCCGTTCCCAAATTATCCATAGTGTGTGACTGAGTGTGTGTGTGCGATTGTGCCCTACGATGTCCAGGATGTACTGTACCCTGCCTTGTGCCCTAAGCCTCCTGGGATAGGCGCCAGGCCCCCTCGACCCTGTGTACAGGATAAAGCGGTATAGTGGACAATAGTGGTTTAAGACGGACAGTGAGTGCATCTTTCAAATGATGTGTGATAAATCATCTATATTAAAGTTATGTAATTAAGGCTGAATATTAAAATAGACATTTAAAGACTATTCATATAGTGTAATTGTAAAGCAAATTATACAAACCCTATACTGTCTATTACAGTATATTACATTGTAACGTGTTGGCTATAACTGTAAATGCTATAAAAGAGCCAATTAGAGCAGATACAGTACACTGCGCACACACATTAAAAAATAATAACAATAAGCAGACGGTCTTGTATAGCAATATTAACCCCTTAATGTTCTTTTAATAGCTCCACAAATATTATGCACAAGACCAAATACTTCTCCAGTGGTTGTCTCAATTCTCCATGCAGGTTTTACTCCCTCAATCCCAAATCAAATGGCCTGTACTGTTAAATAAATAACTTATCATTATGAATATAATCTAAGCAATGTTTAGTAATATTTCTCTATGGGTTTGAACATTCCCTTATGTTAATAAAATAGCATGGCACAAGACAACAAATGGTGAGCTCTCTCTTTTCTATTAAGGACTTAATAGAAGGACTTAGAAGATGAAAATGAGGTCCATCTATATAGGAAAGCGCATCATAGATTATAGTGATAGTTATGCTAATCCATTTTCTACGAAGCTAGTGGAATATCATGTAGCATTTTGTAACTTGAGGAATAACATATAATCTTGGCATTAACAGAACAAACTACACTTCAATCTACACAGATTTCAGTGATTGGCCTGGTGGCGAGTGCCTTGAATTATGATCAAATTGGCACCTTGCGTGTTCTAAGGACCCTTCGGGCACTGAGGCCGCTACGGGCCGTATCTCGCTTTGCTGGCATGAGGGTAAGGATTTCTCTGGCCGGCCCGTGCCACTGACGGGCCACTTAACCACAAAGTGATGCCTTTTGTAGATTAGTGATTGCTAGGTCATTCAGTAAACATTTTATTCCCCCCAGGGTCCCTGAAGTCTTCTACTAAACCCCCCCACACACTCTTTCTCTCCATGTCTGTCCAATACTTACATCGTCTGTGTTTTCTTCAGGACTGATCACACATGGACCCGTGAAACAGCAAATATAGCTCTTAAACCTATTTAACCACCTCTGTTCCTTTATCTAGCTACCATGAGTCAGACGCAGGAAACCCTTTCCTTTTACCTCCACAGGAAGTGCACGGACCCTGTACCTGGCAGGATTTGTCAGCTTGCTACTGTAATACTGAGTTTCTATCTTTTCTGTCTCCTCCGTTCTCTGTGCTCCTTTTAGGTGTCTTTAGTAAGCCTCGTAGCCAACACACTAGGCTACTCTGACTTGGCTGCCATCAAATCACTTAGGACCCTCAGGGCTCTCAGGCCATTAAGAGCTCTGTCCAGATTTGAAGGCATGAGGGTAAGAGCCTGTCTGTCTGTCTGTGTATTTCCATGTGCCACTTCACTGTCCTCTGTTATCTGACACCATTTCCTCTTTTCAACTCATTTTTAATTTCAGTGCATTTGTGTAAAGAAAAAAAAAATCTAAACATAACTGTAAACCCAAAAACTCATTACTGTACATACAGTAGACACAAATAGTATAACGAAGGAATGGGCATTATATAACAAGCCAAGTGATGCCATTAGACTACAATAAAACTTAAACCAGCAGACTAAACAGATCAAATTTAAATCTTGATAAAATGAAAGATAAATACGACTTTAATCCAGAGGATTTATTTTTGTACTCGGCTATTTAATTAATGTTACTAATTGCTTTTTATAAAACACCAAGTCTGTTACTAAATAATAATAATATTTATTAATATTGAATTATTTGGACCATAATTCAACATAATCACAAAAATGCTGTCTAGTGTTCATTTTCACTCTTCTTTTAGGTTTCAATAATCTTTAATTTATTCAATCCACAGTCTATATACTTATTTATACTCATTTTAACCAGACTTCAGCAGATGGAAGTGAATCATCTTGCCAGTATTACGTCATAATTCCTGCATTATGCCTTCATCAGTATATTTCACCATCATTGTAAATGTCTTGTATGCAGATCTACATCACTCAGTGTATCCTCTGTTAAATTTGTCTGTTTTATAAACCATTACTATGGCGTTTAATGTATATTTTTCCTCACAGTATTCAAAAGCAGTAACTTGGGAATCGCTACAGTATCGTGAACTATATAATAAATAAAACTACAATGTAGCAGGATCAGTGGTACTAAAAGTGAACCCAACACATGTAGAGTGTACCAACAGTATTCAAGCAATTACTAAAATCAATTCTTGATCATCTTTCATTTCCTTTAACAGGCATATGGAAATTAATTAGCTACTGTATGTATTATACACCAATCTGCCATAACGTTAAACCACTAATAGATGAAGTGGATAATATTGATAATCTAATGGCACCGGTTATGGGATGGGATATATTAGACATAGTGTGAACAGTTAGGTCTTGAAGTTGATGTGTTGAAAGCAGAAAAAACGATCTGAGTGAAACGATCTGGCCAAATTGTGACTGGGGCAGAGCATCTCCAAAACATCATGTGTCATGAAGTGTTGCCAGAATGTACAAGTGGTCCAGGGATGAACAACCAGTGAACAGGTAGACATGTGTGCACATTATATTTATATATTGACACACTAATGCAGTTGAGGGGCGAAGGTTAGGTCACCAGGTCTGATTCCACTGAAGAGCTACCTTAACACAAATTACTGAAAAATGTAAAGCTATGATAGAAGGTGTCAAAACACATATTGCATCACTGCTTGCTGTGTACTGTATGTGGCTGTGAAGCTGTAGACCAGTCAGAGTGCCCATGAAGACCTCTGTCCACCGACAAAAAGCACCTACAATGGTCATGTCAGCATCAGAACAGAATCATGGAACGGTAGAAGAAGTTGGCCTGGTCTGATTAATTAAATGTGGTTGCATAAGGTTGCACTGTAAGGTGAAGGAATGCTGACAGAGGCTGTTTGATACCCTGGACAATCTTTTGCCAGGAAACCTTGGATCCTGGCTTTCACATGAAAAAGCGACTTTGGCCCCTTAGCATGTGGTTCTGCAGGTCCTCTTGAGGGGTGCTGTGGTGTTTGGCACCAAAATGTTGGTTCTGTGGGTTGCGGCATGGCCTTTGGTCCCCGCCTGCATGAGTGAGCCATTGGTTGCTATGAACCTGTCACCAGTTCAATTGATAATCAACGTTATACTATTTACCTGGGAAAGATGTTAATGTTAAGGCTGATCGGTGTATATGCAGCTAGTCATGTTAAAGAGGAAATGCAAAGTCACCTATTCTGTTCTGTTCTCCTGTGTTAGAGAAATCTAAGTTACAGCTGTGTCTCACTGACATTGGAGACTTCTTTCAAGCACTTCCAAGAAAACTTTTCGATAACTGGCATAAAACGTTTGATAAATATCTCACTGTAACTTAGCAGAGGTGCACAGAATTCCCTCTATATTGCTGTAGATTTGGCAAACACAATCAGACGTCACAGCATGTTAACAGCAGCTGCGCCTGAGGCACATGGCCTTGTTTACGTGGAGGGAGAATGTGCAGTCTCATTCACAGAAGATCAGTTTGGCCAATCTCTGACACACGTCATAGTATCTGAAAAAATATTGCAGATGCAAAAAAGAACCAGAATCAGGAATGAGAATCAGGAGACTTTTAACATGCACTGCATAAATACTGGAGGTGACAACGTCTGCATGAGTGTGTTCTATCTGTCCTGATGTTGTAATCCTAATCTACCTACCAGTATTACTCTACTGCTGCTAAAGGTGGTCCTATAGATCCAGTACAAATCTGTATTTCTCACTCTCTCTCTCACTTTCTGGATGCATAGGACCATCACCCATGATGTTTTTCATCCTTCTTTATATCTTATTTGTAAAGGTTAATGTAAAATTGTGGATGCATTAGTTTAATCATTACTGATAAGGATTGTAAAAGAGCGTAGTGTTTATATAAGTATTAAAAATTTACAGCTAGTCTTAAACAGATTAGATGCTGTCCATTCCATTTCAAAAATCTAATTGTTGTTCGTATCCATGGGCACCAGGTGGTGGTGAACGCTCTGATTGGGGCCATCCCCTCCATCATGAACGTCCTGCTGGTGTGTCTCATCTTCTGGCTCATCTTCAGCATCATGGGCGTGAACCTGTTCGCTGGAAAATTTGGCCGCTGCATCAACCACTCGGGCTTCATTTACAACGCCTCACACATCAACAACAAATCCGAGTGCCTGTCTATGAATAATACAGAGTACTATTGGTCAAAAGTAAAAGTCAATTTCGATAATGTGGGTGCTGGATACCTTGCACTACTTCAAGTGGTGAGTGATCTTTTACCTCTTAGGAACGTTTCCTCACCAAATGTGCACTCACACACTCACTCACACACACAGCTCAGTGTGAAACTTTCTTTTCTTTCTGTATTGCACTTTGTCGCTGCCCACGTCTGCTTGTCCATGAGTACGAATCAATCAACAAGTCAGCGGAACTTTATTTTTAGCTATCACTGGGGCCATTATACAGAATTTTGTTCTCAGCAAGAGTGCATGCACTTTGTTCTTCATTTTAACTTAGTTGGTGCGGTAGCCTAGCAACAAGTCACTTAGCTCCTTTCCATCACCTTCTTCTGACTTGACTCAATACAAACCTTCCATTTGCATCTAGAAATAGTCAGTCCTAGCCCATTCACAAATGCCCTATAATTACTGATAACCAAGGCAAAACTTGGTCTAAAAGAGGGCTCACCTAATATTCTTTTTATATATATATAAAAAGTAATAATAATAAACACATGCATTTGGATGTACATCCATATTTGGTCACCACTTGCCTATTCAGACTGGCTGAGGAAGGATTTTCTTTTCTCTTTATACCTGATGTGAAAAGAAGCGAACATTCAGTTGTCCATTACTGACAGAGAGCTGGATTCAGATATGGATTTAAGATTGTAGTTTCATACAGTGAAAAGGAAGAATGATGATATAGGAATGTCCTGTAGACGTCTATGTCCTAACAGGAAACACACGAACTAACGTCATGTGTGTTAGTAATGTTTCATTGTAAAGTATAATTAGCACATGCATGTCAATTATAGAAACATAAATTCTTAATTTTTGTTAAAAATTAAAAATTCCTGTTTTTCTCCCTGCTAAGGCTACTTTTAAAGGCTGGATGGACATCATGTACGCAGCAGTGGATTCACGAGCTGTAAGTATAGAACAGATGCCCTTTATAAAAAATAAGTCAAATAAATAATAATGTTTTTACTGAAAATCAATAATTATAATAACAATACAGGAATACACATTCGTGGGAAAAATTCATATGATAGACCTAAATTTCTCATCGTCTGTTTTGGACAGGTGGAAGAGCAGCCAATTAAGGAGGTCAACTTGTATATGTACCTGTATTTTGTGATTTTCATTATTTTCGGATCATTCTTCACCCTAAACCTGTTCATCGGTGTGATCATTGACAACTTCAACCAACAGAAACGCAAGATAAGTATCATTGTGTATTACGAAAAAATGCTGGACTAGAATTTTGTGTAAAGCATTATACCGTATGATATAATGTTATGCACCAATAATAATAGTGAAGTTCTTCTGCACTTAGGGGGACAGGACATCTTCATGACCGAAGAGCAGAAAAAATATTATAATGCCATGAAAAAACTTGGATCAAAAAAACCCCAGAAACCAATTCCTCGGCCCATGGTGAGTATTTACGGTACTGTATGACTCTATAACCCCTCTTACTACTAGAGATGGGGAAAAACTTTTATTTAATTGCGTATCGTGGTCTTTTGTGTGGCAATTGATGTACAGCTTCACTCATTCCAAAACGTTTTTTTTCCGATTGATTTAAAATTTATACAGGTAGTCCCCAACTTACGAACATTCAAGTTATGAATTTCCGCCGATACAAATGGACCACGGTTCTATTTCCGATTCACACATGGAAGTACTGTAGTTCGCACATATTATGCAAAAAATAGACACTGCTGTGCACCAGACACTAATATTTACAATCATATACAATATTTTTAGTGTGTAAGTGAATGTATAAAATGTCTAAAGTCCGGTATACAGTATGTGTGTGTTAGAAATGAGTCGGCCTCACTGGTTTGAATAAATCAGTCCGGAAGCACGATGATAGAAAACGTCTGTCCTGTAAAGGACATTTTCTATCATTGTGCTTCCGGACTGATTCATTCAAACCAGTGAGGCGAATAATCCTAATTTTGGATAATCCTTAACAAAACAGAGTTCACAGTCCAAAACGGTGGAAAACAGCGTCTGTGATTCCCCTCATGATTTAAAGGCACAGACAAACACTGTTACATTTGATATGTACAGTATGATGTGGGGAAAGGGGACAGATTCAGTCAAGTGGACTGGTATGCGTAACATTGTATATTCATGTCAAAGGCATATAATACTCACGCTGTCAGACTTAAGAACAAATCGGACTTACGAACATGCTCCTGGAACTGAACTCATACTCATATAATCCCAAAGGTGGTGTGCTCTAAACTATTCACACATTAACAGCCAGCACAGCATCCTGTGTGAGCAAATCATTTGCTAAATTTGTGTAGAATTGTAAAGAAATCAAAACTATATATTTCGTTACAATTCTAAACAAATATATAAAGTCAGAATATTTAAAAGATCATGATACTCACAGAATCGCAATAAAGATCGAACCGGTATTCAGGTATCATGATAATATTGTATCTGGTGATTCCCATCCCTACTAACTACACATATTTGGGTTTAATGGATAAACACAGTTTTTTTTTTTAATTACCTAATTTTAAAATGTAGTTTTGGGCTAACTGGTTCCAGTGAAAGGAAATCTTAACACTACAGCCTACAAAGACATTCTAGACTAAAGTTTACCTTCAAATTTGTGGTAACAGTTGGGGGAGGAACCACATATAGGTGTTATGTTTAGGTGTCCGCATATTTTTACTAATATTGTGTGCGTACGAATGAAAAGAGTAATGATGACGGAAATTGTTTTTCCATCCAGAACTCCTTTCAGGGATTCTTCTTCGATTTGGTGTCAAAACAAGTCTTCGACATCATCATCATGCTGCTTATCCTCCTAAACATGTTGACCATGATGGTGGAGACAGATGAGCAGTCCCCTTATATGGAGTCCATTTTGTATAATATCAACCTGGCCTTTATTATCATCTTCACCACCGAGTGCATCATTAAGATTATCGCCCTCCGCTGCTATTTCTTCACCATCAGCTGGAACATCTTTGACTTTGTTGTGGTCATTCTCTCCATTGTGGGTAAGATAAAGGCAGGACTCTGACTGAAAGTTTGTGCAAAGCCCTTAAGCATACTTCACCAAATACTGATTACCATAACGTCCAGCAGGTATTAAATTTATCTTAGCTTGGGGTAGATGAATTTCTTGGAAATAAAAGTAATAAAACAGGAATAATGTCTAGTAGGCTCATTGTTCTTGCTGATTTATATGAACTGGTCGTTTTAAGGAATGACATCGACATGAAAAACAGAATACACCTAAAAAAAATCAAGGAATCCCTTGATTCCCATAGGGAGAAAAGCTCTTCATCAGCCACATGAGGAAGATTAACTGTTAAGTCAATGTAACCTTGGCTTGACTTATCAAGGTCTATCTCCAATGCCTCTCTTCAGCACTATATCTACCAAGAGAGACGCTCACACCATGCTTAAGAAGCAAGCCTGGTCAGTTTTAAGTGTAGATGTCCCTGATAGAAGATGACGAGACCGACAAAGGTTTAGCAATGAGATGGAGTGACTACCTCTGCAAAACTGTTAAGAGTTAAGGTGAAGGTAATTGCAGCAATCAAGTCTGTCAGCTCAGGCGATTGCGAAGTGATTGAAGTTTGAGTCATCTGACAGTTGTTGGCTTGTGAGCGCAAAAGAAAATGTATGATTGTGTCCATTTGTCAAGTAGGCAATATTACAGATCAAGCCAAACACACATTCATGTTTAGGACCATGAACCAGAAAAGGCGTGGTTTAAGGAATGGTTATGGTAACAGGACATGGTTAGGGTGGGTTTTTTGCTAAAGTTGGAAAGTTCGACTGGATAATTTACAGTGGTCATTGTCGCATTACAGAATTTACAGAATCAAAATTTTAAGGAAAATGTATTAAACTATAATAATCAGACTGATGAGCAAGCCGAGGGAGACAGTGGCAAGAAAAAACTCCATGACAGGACAGTAGGAAGAAACCTTGAGAGGAACCATCCTCATTTAGGTGATATCAGATAGCAGGAATTTTTGAGTTATAAACTACTGGGACAGGATTGTTTTTATTTTACACATGTATTTTGCCAAATCACTGATTTTGTTTTCCATTCCTTCTTGCAGGCATTGTACTCGCAGATATAATTGAGAAATACTTTGTTTCGCCGACACTCTTCAGAGTGATCCGACTGGCCCGAATAGGACGTATCCTTCGCCTTATTCGAGGAGCCAAAGGAATCAGAACGTTGCTATTTGCCTTAATGATGTCCTTACCGGCGTTGTTTAACATAGGTCTCCTGCTTTTCTTAGTCATGTTTATCTACGCCATCTTTGGGATGGCGAACTTCGCCTACGTGAAGAAACAAAGCGGAATTGACGACATGTTCAATTTCGAGACGTTTGGCAACAGCATGATCTGCCTTTTCCAGATAACAACATCAGCCGGCTGGGACAGCCTGCTCAGTCCCATTTTGAATAACTCCCCTGAAGAGTGTGACCCCACTGTGCCAAACATAGGCACCACGGTCCGGGGCAACTGTGGGAACCCTTCAGTAGGTATCACCTTCTTTGTTACTTACATCATCATTTCTTTTCTCATTGTGGTGAACATGTACATTGCCATCATCCTGGAGAATTTTAGTGTGGCCACAGAGGAGAGCACCGAGCCGCTGAGCGAGGATGACTTCGAAATGTTCTATGAGGTCTGGGAGAAGTTTGATCCCGAGGCCACGCAGTTCATCGAGTACGCTAAGCTTTCGGATTTCGCAGATTCACTGTCCGAGCCGCTGCGTATTGCCAAGCCTAATAAAATAAAGCTGATTTCTATGGACTTGCCCATGGTGAGTGGCGACAAGATTCACTGCCTGGACATCTTGTTCGCCTTCACCAAGCGCGTGCTGGGGGAATCGGACGAAATGGATGCTCTCAAGCAACAGATGGAGGAGAAGTTTATGATGGCAAATCCGTCCAAAATCTCCTACGAACCCATCACTACGACTTTACGGCGTAAGCAAGAGGAGGTATCATCGATTGTTATACAGAGGGCATACAGAAGGCATTTACTCCGGAGACAGTTGAGGCAAGCCTCGTTCATATATCGACAGATCAATGTAGAGGGAGCTGCCAGCAGTGAGGATGACAGCCCACTAGAAAAGGAAGGACTTATAGCCTTCATGTTGAAGGAGAATTATGGACCTGAGACTGAGGCTCTGTCCTCGACCTCCTCACCGCCGTCTTATGACAGTGTGACAAGAGCCACTAGTGAGCTTTTCCAAGCTCTAATACCTGAGCCCAGGAACAGTGACCTGAGCAAAGCTGACCCTGACAAAGACCGTGAAACATTTCTATAACATTAAATCTAAAATGCTCTCACACGTTAACCTTCTTGTTACTTTGTTTTTTTGTTTACAGAATGTAACATAGCTCGAACAGCACTCAAAACTCTTGATACATGTGACTGTGCATCAAGATTTTTTTTGTAGGACAAGTTGATGTTTTTAATTCTCCTGTGTTTCACATTTTGTTTGGATATACAGGGGGAAGTGTAGACAGCTCACGTTAACTTTGCTTCAGTTTATATGCATGAGTGAGATTCTGCAGCAGTTAACTGCAGTTATATCACAGATGTACTAATCATATAGTAGACTGAAAGAAATACAGTTTATCAATATTTACAAAGTATGCCTGACCATCTGAGTTTATTAAAAAGGTCTTACTTAAATTGGTGTGATTTCCTTCTGACAGCAGATTTCACACTATGTAGAAAATGCAAGATGTTAGAGATAGAGTTACCAACTGCTCATGTTGCAAAAAGAAAAAAAAGAAAAAAAACACCACTTTGGATGAAATTAAGTATGAAAATTACTTTTGTCCAGTCCAGGTTGTGTCACTAGCGATGAGAGAGGAAGCAAGATGATAGGTGGGAACATTTGCCAGTACTTATTTTCTTAGGGTTTTTTTATTTTTTGGTCTTTGCATCTCTCCACGTTTTTGCATATATTTATAAGCCAGTCTCTCATAAATAGCCTGGTCTGGTTACGGGATTCTATAATCAGGACTAGTAAAAGACAATCAAACATGACACAGCAACAATCTCTTGCGTATAACATCCACCTCCATCCACTGCTACCAAAAGACTGCACATGCTTTCATGCATTCAAAGTATCGAGCATTCTGCACATGTCAACATTTTTGTGTATTTGTTTTAATTGTGAGTATTTGTTGTTTTTTTTTGCATGTTGGAAAACGCATCACTTAGAGATGTAATGGCCATTTTATTCTTTGTAAGGCTGAAAAGGAATTCTTATTTTGCACATACTGAGTTCAGCAATAATTTGCTACCTTTCGAGAAAATCTGATTTTAAATGTTTATTTAAATCCAAAAAAAAAAAAAAAAAGAAAAAGCGGAAAAAAAAAAAGTTGTGTCATTTATACTATGTCAACTTGATGTCTAAGGGGGAATCTCTTGCTGGCTCCATGGCATATTCTTTACCGCAGAACATTTGTTTTGTATCTCAGACTCACGTTAAGAGATTAATCCACTTGTTTTTTCAAGTCAGGTTAGCACGTTTGTTGAAGGGCTGTTTTTGTAGCAATAGACCCCAAGTGTGCCTGGTAGAACTTAAATCCTGTTCAACTCCTCTTCACCGGTGCGAAAGACCCACCGACGGACGACGCGGTGAAGCGGTTTCATGCCTGAGGATTACGTCAATAACCATTTCCATGTAATGTAATCCTGTCATCTAGCTGAACTTATTGTAGTCTTCAATCCATTACAGTTCATTTGAGCAGATCACTTTCAGCAAGTCAAATGTATAATACAAGCAACCCTCCTAAATAACAAAAGAGCATGGAAAACAAAAGTGGCATAAAATTCCCACTGTTAACCCATTTATACGTAGATGCTATAAAAGTGTATTTAGATGTTCGCTATCATAAACAAGAACATTATTAGAATAAAACACTACGGCTCTGCATGTATAAGAGTTGCGAATTTTTCAAAGAAAACAGAAATAAGAATATGTTTTAATGAAATACAAAAGGGCTTTTACCTAAAATGAAATCACTCCTACAGAATGAGTCAAAGACATCTGGAACTTGTCTTATAAGGATGAAGGAACATTTTGATTCACCAACATTAGTGTGCAGCGTCTTTGCTGGGGAGAAATGTATATTCTGTGAGCCTCGAGAAACAAACCTGTCAGATTCACAGAAGCAACGGATGATCCTGTTTCTTTCAGTAATCTAAGGCGATGCGAATGGGGATTGCTTGCATTGTATACCTTTTAAATAATAATATATTTACAAATGGCAAAAAACATTCAATAAATGTTACACAAGAAAACACTGTTTTCACTTCCTGGAAAGAGCTTCTTTAGAATATCTCATGTATGGGGTGAGGTTAAAACAGGTGCTGATGTCCCGTCCTCAGATCTCTACTCTACAATGTGTTCCACCAGAGCTGTCATGATAATCATCAGAATCAGAAAAATACAGTTGGAAAAAAAATAAATCCCTTTGGTCATTTTATTTGTTTTTGCAAAGGAAAGTAGCCATATATTATCCAGAAGGAAGCTGCGTGTATAAGCTTATATATAACGTGTGTGTGTCGAACACCTGAGATCCTAACAAGATAGTATGTGCATAAGTTGCTGTGTACACACACCTAACTTCAGTAACGTGCTACTTCGTGCAATATTTAATAACGCCAGGTGGGTTGTGTGTGATGGAGGCAGACCGGATCAGGCTGACGTTTAGAGGAGGGGATCTCGGACCTCCTTCTGTTGAGCACTTAGGATCATTCTCAAGCTGTTCCCGTTTGGTTTATACAAAACCAAAGAGTCTAGTTTCAACAAGAAGACGAGAGAAAGGCGACCTGAAGCGACTATTCTTGGAGGCGTACCTCATATTTTTGTAATTGTAGACAAAGTACAATAGAGAGAGGATAAATGGACAATATACTGTAGCAGGAGTCCAAACTGCTGATCTGCAAAATACTTAAAGACCTATAAGAACTACCTTTATCCTAAGAACCCATAGTGACAAGGACAGCTTAAGCAAAAACATACTACATTTTTCAACTTTGGATATAAATTGTTGGACATCTTTAAAAATTTCTGTTTCGAGCCTTCATATATTAATTGATAAAACAGTTACAGTATGCACCGCAGGTTACAACAGAGTGTTCAGTGAAATGCAACAGCTAAAGTGTGGATTTATAAAGTGGGACGGCATTTATTAAATTTTTTTTTTTTCTTGCAGAATCATATGAATGTTCTGTCTGGATGTTGATTACAACCCCCCCCCCCTCCCCTTTCCCTTCAACCCCTCAAAAATCCATCTGCACATGTTAAAGAATGTACTTTCCATAATAATGCTTTGGTACCCACGTTGATTGGAGATTCACACAATATGTATTTAATCACCCAGAAATGAAGCACAGGGAACCTTTTCTATCTGCTGTATGTTTTAAGATGCCAGTTTGTGCAATACAAGAGCAGATACAGGAATTTAAAGGCATATTTTGTCTATGCTTTGCATATATGATGTATAAATATTAGCTATCTGAAAGCAGTGTATTTTATAAATAGTAGAATTTGCTAAACTTGTAGTTTTTATTTACATTTTTTTCCTAAAAATTTTCAGTGATCAAATTTCTGATGCTGCTTAGGGGAGCTAGAAAAGTGCGTAACGGAATAGCGAAATCTGATCTAGTATCGGGCTTCAGAGGGCTAAAAGACTTTAGCTAGAAGCCGGTACGGATGACCAAAAAAGAGCCAGAGTTAACATCTGGAGTACTAAAGGTACATATATATTTGGAGGTTCTCCGAGGTCAAAACATAAGGCCTCAATTATTTGCCCCTCAAATAATTTTGTGCCTGTTTATTATTTATGTATGTATTTATTTATTTTTTACACTATTAGAATGTGCATGCTGCAATATGAAAAGTTGTTTTTCCAAAAAAAAAAAAAAAAGTTTTACATTTGTAAATTTCTGTTGTGCGACGCCTCTTCCCCCCCGAATGTTTGTTTAAAAATTAAAGGGAATACAAATGAAATCATTTCGAATGTAGTCCTTGTAATGAGGACATTTAGAGAGATCCACGTTTTATTTAATTTATTTCATTTATTTTCTTTTTTGAAGAGCATTGTGGCCAATTAGAATATGTATATCTATAGTCAAATAAACAACAGGATTTATTGCTTCTGTGAGCATGTCTCTTTTATCCCATTGGACACAACTCCTATTTGGTAATGTTACTCCATATCGGTCATTAACATCATAACACAGCACATATATTAAAAATGCAATACTCATGGCCGGTCTCTTATTGTTGTACTCCAGCACTAATGGCACTGAAGAGCTAGTTCTGCCTGCCTGCCTGCCTGCAGGTTTCCACAGTTTGTAAAGGCTGAGACAGTTGTCACATTAACTCAGTGCATGTTGACACTGTGTTCAACTGGAAGCCAGCTACCCTACAAGACCTTGTTCATCAGTTTCAATCTAGCAACTCGTTTTATACCATGATGCCACACAGTACAATCCTCAAGCATACTGTAGGACACAAAATACAGAACAAGAATGTCCAAAGAAGGACAGCATGAAAGAAGCCATTGCTTATTCATATGCACATGAAATCAAAATTGGTGATGACTTTTTTTAATCTGGAAAATGTTTATCTATCACAATATTCTCAATTAATTTTTATATTTTGTCACTTACAGGATTTTTATTTTTGGGATGATTCATATTTGTGTCATATTCTTCATGATCATCCAACTAAATGCTATTTTGACCCTGTGGTCATAAAATGTGACACTAATCAGCACACCCTCACTAGGCCTGTTAAACATCCCATTCAGATTTAGTTCCCCCGTTTTGCTGTTATAATAACCGCCACTCTTCTGGGAAGGCTTACCACTAGGTTTTAGAGCGTAGGTGTGGGATTGGTGCTCAATCAGCCATACGAGCATTAGTCAGGAACTGATGTGCAATCAACAGTCCAGTTCATCCCAAAGGCACGCGGGTGGGTGTTGGGCTCAGGGCTTTTGCTGGAACATGTTCAGGCCCTTTAGTTCCCTTAGTATACAGTAAGAGAAATTATAAAGCTACAGCATACAAAGACAGTTTAGGAAATTAAGGTTGTAACTGTCAGTTGTCAACATATAGTTAAGTCCATATATACTGTACTTGGACGATGATATTATTTTTATATTCCGTCCCACAGTGGATTTAAAGCTAGGCAATCAGGATGTGATTGATTTATAAATTTTCAGCCTTGATTCAGAGTTCTAACGAAAATGTTATGTTATCCATTTAGCAATTGCAGCCGTTTTTAACAGTGTCTCTTCATTTTCACAAGCTCAAAAGTAATTAGACAGCTGTCTGATTAGCAACTGGATGAAAATTCTTACTTTGGTGAAGAAAAAATCTCCGTAAAAACATCAAGCCAAGTCATGATGAAGAGAGTGAAAAGGAAATTAAGAGACGCAAGCTCAAGATCCAAACCTCTGGTAACACATTAGAAAAGCTAATTTCTTCGCCAGACTTTGCTATTTAGAAAAACGCCTGACCAGTTCTGATACAGAATTAACCAGAATAATGGGGGGGGGGGAAGATGGAGAAGGAAAGGATGGGCTCATGTTGGAAACCACATCACCTGTCATGTCAAACATACTGTACTGGTGACAGTTTTATAGCACAGGAATGTATGACTGGTGTTTAATAATGTTGTGACTGTTGAGTAGAATAGCAGGATGCATTCTGTATAGAGTATATAGAATTATAATTTCCGCTCAGAATACCAATAGGATGCAAAACCAATAGGATGCTTCACAATACCCAAAGCAAAGAAATGTAACTTTCTTAAACAGTTGTATCCACAACCTAACTGAGAATGCATTTCACTTACTGAAGACAAAACAGAAGACAAAAAGACCTACAAACAAGCAGCCACTAAAAGACTGCTGCAGTAAAGGCCTGGCGTAGCCGCTTAATTGAAGAAACAGCATTTGGTGATATCCATGGCTTCAGGGAGTTGTTGACTACATGTCTGCAAGAACATAAAGTGTGTGGTTGTCTATAAATGAAAGCTCACTGACCTTTAGGGCATAAACCATTACAGTAAACCGTTTTATTCAATAAAGAATTTTTACTCTAAGCAATAAGCTGTATGATTGATTACTTAATGGAACTTAATGTAACACTGTATTTACTCAGTGCTCAAAGACTACTTAATATTAATATTTAATAATATTAATGGCAACTGAATAGCTGTGGACCAGAGGATTATTGTATTGCACATTTGCCTGAGCTCTGTTTTTTAAAAAAACTTAAAAAAAGTACTACTCTACTGACTGACTGGGCACTGGTGGTTCAGTGATAGGTGGTTCATCTGCCATGCAGAAGGCCCAGGTTCGATTCCCAGCCAGTGCCCAAACCCCAACCACTGGATGAAGTGCCGGTCCCAAGCCCGGATAAATGGGAGGGTATGCGTCAGGAAGGGCATCTGGCCTAAAACCTGTGCCAAGCTTGTATGTCTGACCCGGTTGTTCCGTCATGGAAAGACCAACAACAATTCTACTGATGAGGCACAAATCCTTTTTATTTCTGTGGTATTCAAAGAAGCACTGAGGATTGAGGCAAATACGTGAATTGTAGTTTATATGGCGAAAAGTTTGTGGACACCTTACCATCAAACCCATATGTGCATCTTCCCTGAACCGATACGACAATGTTGGAAGCACGCAATTGTATATGGTGTCTTTTCACCCACAGGGAAATCCTCTGGTATGAATTGAAACTACGACTGCCCCAGGCAGTGCCTAACTTCATTTATTCTCTTGAGGCTGAATGATAGGGACGAGAATCACCAATCACCATCCGATGCAATATTATCACAATACCCAGGTGCCAATATATCACAATATGTATATTGCGATCCTGATTTGATAATCATGATTTTATAAATATCCCCATTCAATGTAAAGCTTTTTCCACATTTTCCACAAACTTCACTGCTACCACATAAGATGCCAGTGTGGGAATAGTTTAGAGTGTACCTCATGTAGGATTATCAATAACCAGTGCCATTTCTCCACCTAAAATGCCTTGAGCATGTGTTTAGTCGTTGTGAGCACATGAACATGTGCAGCGTTTAATGTATGTTTCAAGACAAAATAGCACTCGCTGTGAGTTCGACACCAATTCACTCACAGAGTTCGGAGGAAAAAGGAACACCTGCAACTTTGAATAATGTAACATACACTACCGTTCAAACGTTTGGGGTCCCTTGCAAATTTCTTTGTTTTTGTTTAGTGATTTATTTTCTACATTCTACAACAATACTGGGGATTTCAAAACTAT
>JAQQZT010000033.1:25760440-25774686 GCA_030068275.1 Clarias platycephalus | reverse complement strand
TGAATGGGGCCATGTATCGTGAGATTTTGAGTGAAAACCTCCTTCCATCAGCAAGAGCATTGAAGATGAAACGTGGCTGGGTCTTTCAGCATGACAATGATCTCAAACACACCACCCGGGCAACGAAGGAGTGGCTTCGTAAGAAGCATTTCAAGGTCCTGGACTGGTCAGTCTCCAGATCTCAACCACATAGAAAATCTTTGGAGGGAGTTGAAAGTCTGTGTTGCTCAGCGACAACCCCATAACATCACTGCTCTAGAGGAGATCTGCATGGAGGAATGGGCCAAAATACCAGCAACTGCTGTGGTCAACCATGCTTTTGTTTTTTTTAGTTAAAAAAAAAAAAAAAAAAACATGACTTGACATGTCTCTGTATGATGAATTTATGCACTGCACTGCTGCCTTATGAGTGGCTGATAAAACTACTGTATGACAGGTATACATGTGCTTCTCGTTAAATGACTCTATTCTATACAATTTATACATACACAAAATAAGCCACAACACTAACACCATCTCCAGATAAACTGATTATCAATTATTCACCAACTGATGACAGGATCATAGGCACAAAGGGGTCATCTATGCCTGTGGAGAGCAGATGCTAGCCTGTCTGATCCGATCCCAGAGAAAAGTCAACATAGCACACATTGCTGACAAAAGTCAATGCTGGCTACAATAGAAAAGTGTCAGAACCCCCAGTGTACCTCCAAATTCCCCAGATCTCAATCCGACTGAGCACCCATGGGATGCACCGGACAAACAAGACTGATCCGTTGCTAACATCCCAGCACCTGACACCACAGCACACTGCCCAGAGGTCTTATGGAGTCACGCCCCAAGGGGCCTTCCTCCCCTCTCGCACAACAAAGTAGTACAGAATACACTCTGCTGCTTCAGGGTTTTATTATTAACACATAATTTCCATGGCTTAATAAGATTTTGTAGGTAAAGGGAACATATCAAATAATTGTTGTGTGCACAGCAAAAGAATTTAAGGAATGGCAATTTTTCCTTTCATTTTTCACAAATGTCCTAGATACACACAGTAACAACTGGGTGTGTTATTCCCTCTACAGCATCTGCGTTCACAAAATTAATGTTTCACTTTAAAAATGTCACCGCAAAGTCTTCTCATGTTTTTTATGAGAAAACAAAGTCTAAATTCCAGTCTTGGTATACATTAATCCTATAATTTTTCATTATGATAACATGTTTACATTAAAACACAAAAATAATTGTATTACTTAATGTCTTTTACAGAAAGCAAGAAAATTATTATAAGAATTATATAAAGTATGCAGTCTTCAATCTTTGTCTAGTCTCTGCACAAAATAAAAATGTGGCCCACACTCTACCTGTTGCTTACATTACAAAACTTAGTCAGGATTGTTCCCCAAATGTGGTTGTTACACATCATCACTGCTGGCAACCGTGTGCTGAAAGAGAAAGATTCCTATTAGCCAGATCAAGTGGTCATTCACAGGATTAGTACGGCAGTACTGAATCAGTATCAGTATACTGCGCAACACTAAACTGCATAATATTGTGATACTTGTTGGCTGACCAGGGACATTCTTGGCTGTGCGAGGATCCTGTTTGCAGACTTGCCAATTAACACCATCATCCCAGAAATCCTTTTCTCTAAACTCCCCTAGCTCACTGTATCCTCTGCAATCTGTCAGTGGATCACCAGCTTCTGGTGGGGGAGTCACTTCTGTTTTTCAGACAGTCAGCACTGGTGCTCCCCAGGGATGTGTCCTCTCCCCACTTCTCTTCTCACTTTATTCTAATGATTAGGCCTCCAAGGACCCAGTTGTTGAACTCCTGAAATGTGCAGATGACACTACAGTCATCACACACAACTGATAAGACAAGTTTGCATATCGGCAGGTGGCTGAACAGCCTGAACAACCTGAAAATTCTGTCTACCCCTGTCTATTTAATCTGTATAGTGCTTGTGTTTTGTGTATTGTCTATGTATTGTGTACTGTCTGTATATAAAAAGTACATTATCTGAGATTGATTCGAAAGGCAAAAAAATATTTTCTAACAACCCTTTGACTCATTATAGACACGTATAAAAAAGACACAAACACACCGACTTTGCAAAGTATATGCTCTCTGTGACTAGTTCCCCTGTCGTTACCAAGCATTTGTATTTTGCATACCTTCTAACTTGGCAAACTAAATCTTCATGGATCTTGCCTTCTGCATAGGTGCACTGTCATGATAGAATTCTTATTACATATAAATGAACTATATGGCTAAAAGATGGACGATCTAGGCCATATGCTTTTATTTTAGTCAGTCCTACATTTAGTACCTTGTGTAATAGCCATGCTGAAACCTTTTTGACTTATAATTTAAACGTTAATTTTACTTTAATCAAGTTAGATTTCTCTCCTATTATCCACCTTCCCAAAAAAATCCCAATAACTGAGAACCCATTTCTATATATTCACTGAATATATTTACAGAATTACAGTACATGCTTTAAGACATGAACTCTGTTCACTTCCATGCTAAGACAGATGCCTTACGAAACCAACTGTGCATTACATTTTCCACAAGGGTGTTCTTTATTTTTCTCATTTTGATAAATTACACATCTGACTTTAAAATAGGGACCAATTTATCAAACGGAGGTTAAGAAACAACATTTGTACTGAAGAAATAAAAAAACCCCAGCAGCCAAAGAATACCTGTGAGCATCTTCACAGTGAGCTTCGCAATTGACAGCACAAAATATTGTGGTCCCTTCACAATAGTTTGTTTCGAAAAATCCCTGAGTATTACCAGTTTAACATATAACTCACAAAACTGTGTATGCACCCAAGCCAAGGATGAGAAAAATGGGGATAGGCCCCGAGAGACCATCTCCTGAGAAGCGAGGTTGATTCCCAAATGGCTCCCTACACCCCATATAAGTACACTATACAGTGTAACATAACACAATTTGCTACATGTTGTTTATTATAAATCAAAAAAAGAGGCAAATTTCCAAATTCCCTGCAAATAATCATGCAGTCTTCCACACTAAAGCACCTGCACACAATTTTCTCAATGCTGTCCAACAAGTTGTTTGTAACTGTTTGATTCAAACATCTTGCTAAGGATGAACTTATTTAAGGAAACCAACAAAAACCCTTTTAGATGATTATATCTGTAAATATGTCCAAGTCACATAACAAATGATGAAGGCCAACATCCCTGTCTCAGTGGAGGATCCGAGAGAGCAACAACAACCAACAAAAGCCAATCAGACAAGAGAATGTGTGCACTTCCTCTTTCTCAGTCACATCAAAGCAAGCTCCTTTGAGAATGTAAACTGTCCCCGAGGATGCCTGAAGTCAGCAGCCTTTTTTTCCATCTCAAGTCTTGTAGGATGGCAAAGTCAGACTAATTCAAAAAGGCAGCTCATGAAAAGACGGCTGTGGGATTCTCACTGCTTTGTGAGCACACCTTCACGAAGTCCGTCAAAAGCAAAATATCCTGACCAATGCATTTTACTGCCATGTCTTATTACAAGAGGAGATTACATTGGACAGGAAAGCATAACCAAGTGAACCTCACAAACTTCAGGCATCAAAGGCGGCGTCAGCGTAAAACACCTTGCAAGATTTTCGTTGTAGCTTGACTGCTTCAATAAGATTTGACTAGCCAAAGTTAAAAGAAAAAGTAAAAAAAAAAAAAAAGTAAAATAAAATATTTATAAATTTTACTGTGTTTGTTGGATGAACTGCAAAATAAAATAATCACTCATCATTATTAAACAGAAAAATATTAAACACCCTTTAGGCACAGCTAGAATTAATTTTTATTAAAAAATTTTTTTTTACATTTTATTAATAATTGTCTCAGAGCAAAGATATCTGGCAAATGAATTGCTTTATATATTTTTTTCGGGAAAATTTAATGCATCAATGCAGACTTTTATACATATATAGAGGTGCCCAAAAATATGTACACACTTTTAAATTAAAAATATGTCTTTTGACAGTCACATGATAGCACCTGCGATGGTGCACCTACTGACATCTTAAAGTCAATTAAAGTTTTTTTTTTTTTTTTAAAGGGCAGAAATAGCAACTATTGAAGTACTGAATGTATAAATTTTTATGGGCCCCTTTGCATGTGTGTATGTATACATGAATATGCATGTGTATGTATACAGTATGCATGTATGTGTGTGTGTGTGTGTGTGTGTGTGTGTGTTTGTATATGGCATAATGAAATGTCAAACTTGAAGTGTCTGACATTTAATTATGCCTCATGAGCCACTGTTAACCTCCTAACAGCTGAACTCTTACTTTCTTTGAAATTAAAGATTAGATTTCTCAACCTACATGCATTGCTTAAAAAACTATTTGTTAAGTGTGTCTTAGCCACTGAGCCACGGTGAGTTATAAAGGTAACTATATCTCCATCTGCTGGATCTAACAGCACTTCAAAGAAGAACTGTTTGATATTTCAAGGTACAGTATATTATACGCAGGAGAAGACATGAGAGGACAGGATATGTATTTTCTTTGTCTGTATTAAAGCTTTAGACCTCAGGGACAAAGTTACAATCCAGTGTTGCTTGGAAACTTCATTTAAAGAGGCACATGACATTGAGGGATCTGAATTTAGATGAACACTGATGAGAGGATGCGATGTCAGTGGGAATTTTAATGGTTTTACTCTCCAATTACAAAATGCAAAAAAAGAACAGCAGCTCCACGGGACTAACTACAAACTTGTTTTAGTGGTTGGAGCCCTGCAGCACTGTGCATATTAAAGTCACTGACTCTAGTGAACTCAAAAGTTTTTTTTTTGCAAGACATAATTTCTAAATAGGATTTTATCATTGTTTTTTATTTTTCACTATAAACATTGTTTTAAAAAAAAGTCTATTATTATTATTATATTAATAATAGGAGGTTTGTTGTGCATATGAAGCTTACTCTTAAATCAATAGAATATGAAGTCCTAAGTATAAAACCTACTGTATGAGACAACTACAAATGAATAATATTTCCAAAACCTTAAATGATGATGCAACTAAACAGCTATTAAATTCATCCAAATTAAAGAAGCAATCTGAGTAATAGAACTGTATCTGCAAGAAACAATGGTTGCCTCGCTTGTTGTTTTGAGCTGTGAGGATGTGCAAGGACACGGCTGCTAATTACAGCAGGTTTGGAGTACGCACCTGTTCCACCTGAGCATGTGTACGTACAGGTGGACTGACAGTGTCCTTGCCTTAAAACTAAATTGCAAGGTAATCGAGCTCAGATAACACAGGATATGACATAACTCTTCCTACTTACTTCGTATTGTACACATTCAGCAAATGTTTATCTTGAAAGCCTTGATATACAAATTATTAATTCAAAGTTTAAAGAATTTCATGTGCAATCTGGTGTTTTTCATAGGCATACTACAGAAACAAACCACTTTTCAAAGAAAAAATGTCATGGGGGGGAAAAAGAACATATTTTACAGAAATCGCAATGTTTGCAAACTTGTGACCTGCTTGCAAGAAAAATGCTCAGTGCTTGATCACTGTCTAGAAGCCTACTGTGCACCGATATCTATAACGCTGTCCTTCTGACAGCTTAAAAACTGCCTTATCGCATCAACATTTTATTCTGTGACTTTCTTTTCATGCATGTTCTTAGTTCTTACCCAGGTACAATTTAACCGAGCAATTTTATTATCAGGTACAATAATTCCATCCTTCCTTGATTTACAGCACTAGATGCAGATGCACCTGGCGAACTGAACATCTGCAGAAAACCCATCGGTGTCTTTCGAATGCGTCCTCTGAGACACATTATCAGTCAGAAAGAAAGAAGCAAAACAGTGGGCTTTAACATTTCGGTCATGGATTAATCTGACTATTTCTTAGGAATATTTAGAACAGCTGAAAGGTGACTTATTTAGTTTCTTAAAAATATTTTCATAGGAGAAAAGAATTTCTCGCAGAAGTTGCAATGTTGGCAAAGAAACTTCTGAATGTGACTCGCTTGCAAAAAAAATTGCTCAGTGCTTGATCACTGTCTCAGAGCTAAAACATGCTGAGGCAGCACAGCCAGTGGAGAAATCACAGGAGAAACCAGGAAAATAGTACACTGTAATCATGGCAACTGTAGTTCTCTCCCCGTGACAGCTTAACAAATGCCTGAGGTTAGCATGTCAACTTTTTAATTTGCGTAATACAGGAATGATACATGTGTCTAAAAGTTTTTTAACAAATTACTAAGCAAATTCAAGCTAAATAACAATTATATAATATTCCTTGTAATTCTTGGCATCAAATGATATAAGAAAAAAAACTGTGTAATTAAAATGTTGAGCAAGTTCATGGGAAAATTTGACTTGCCTCATAATTTGACTTAAAAAAAAAAATTTCAATAAAACTTTTTTTGGTGCTAAAGTTTTAATTTGCAACCTGTCAATATTATTTTAGTTTCTGACTGAGCATGTGTTTAAACATAGTGAGAATTACTTACCAACTTATTGTCACCTTTTTTCCTTGGTATTACTTAGCATGACAGTCAATTAACTACTGACCTTCCTGCGCTCACAACCTCTAGGAGAAAGGCCATATAATTTAACGCCGCATGAGCTGCTGAACCAGAAAATATTGGTTTGCATTCAAGTCAACACATACTTTTAAAAATGGACAATGCATGAAGACAGGGCTGAGAGTAATGCACCTGTAAACATGGTGCAGAACAACAACCGTATCAGGCTTTGCGAATGTGCATAAAATGAATTTTGGCATCTCACTTCTGTGAGGCAGACGGTGGAAATGTGCGTCACGTGTACCAAACATTTTTGTAACCTTATTGATTTTAAGCTTCAATATAGTAAGCAATACTGACATATTCCCACCAGATGCCAAGTCAAAAGATACTTGTCTACAACATAGCTTTGTTTTGGTGGCTTCTTAAGTTTCTTCATTCCCAAGGGAGCTATTGGGTGGGTTTTTTGCATATCTCAACGTCATTGTACAGTCCCACTGGAGCAGTTCAATAACTCAACACTGGCTTTCTACTGTAGCAATCCTAAACTTTTAACTCACAATTGCTCAGAGTCCAGGGCTGTTAAAGGATTGTCTCTCATGGGAGATACAAATGAAATAACAGGGTGACCACCAAGTCACCTGAGTGAATTACTGTACACACTCTGTAATAAACATGAATATAGATAAACTTGGGTCGAAAAGCTAAATCAAGTTATCTTACCTTTGATGATACCAGAATGATGTAGGTTTTAAAGTGAAATATATATTATACATTTACTAGTGCAGAGGATTTAATCATGGCAGGACCTCTGCACCTGCCTAATTTAATCATTTAAACTAGGGCTGCACAATCATAAATAAATAAACAAATAAACAAACAAACAAACAAACAAACAAACATGATTATTTTCACACATATTGCAATTTAAAGTGCAACATTCAACTATTAAATGCTTCATGTTGTTTTTAACCTTTTTAATAGACAAACGATCTCATCAAGAGGATGTTATACAATACAAAATAATAAATCAATTAACTCATTATTGACAAACTCTACATAAAGATCAGACTATGCATATATTACCTGTAATAAATTTCAGTCTTTTGTGACATATTGCGATTTTGATTTTTAAGCGCTTAATTGTGCGACATCAATATAAATAACAATTATTTATCATTTCTGAACCAGTAAAAACACTATATTACCCCTCGTTAATGGAAACCTGACCTAAATCACAGTCATGTGTGCTTCATAAACATTAGTCACCATTTGCTCGTGTAATAAGCATCCACTCTCTTAGGAAGACTTTTAGCTAGATTTTGGACCACCAGGCTGTAGGAAGTTGTTCATTCAGCTACAAAAGGATTAGTAGACTCACGCACTGATGCTGGATGAGTAGGACTTTCAGTTCATCCCAACAGTGCTCATTGGGGTTGAGGTCAAGGCTACAGTATGTGCAGGCCACTTAAATTCTTACAAACCATCCTTGGCAAATCAATTTCTTCATGGAGCTCACACTTTGTGCACAAGGGCATTGTCAGGCTACAACATATCCTAGGGTCATATTTGAGACCCTTCATTCCAGTGAATATTGAAAATTGTAACCCTACATCATAAAAAGACTTTTTTGGCAGCTGTTTGGAGGAGACCCATTTATACGGTGTGTGGTGGTCTGGTTGGCACAGACCTTTGACCAGATATTCTATTTTATTTTAGGCTGCAAAACAATATAATATCTGTTAATGCTTACTTGGTTTCAAAGGAATTATTTCCTACTGTATGTATCAACACTTTTTTGAAAGGTACGGAAATAGAACTTGTCATTTATTATTATTTTTTTGTTGATGACAGCCGAACTGGGTACCTTTGTTAAAAAAAACGAGAGGGAGGGTGAAGAGTAGGTTTTGCTTTCAGTCACACAACCTTAACAGCTGACCTACTTCTGAATTTCCTCTGCAGTATAAAAATGGCAAAAGATGCTAATATATAATAAATACCTTTAAAAAAAAGAATAATTGTTTCTATTAAATTGTTTAACAAAAGTAAAGTCAAACAAAACAATCAACACCACAATAAACAATTAAAGAACAATTATTAGAGAACCAAGAATAACTGTTAATAGTTAAAGATTTAATAATAATTAAATCATTCATAAAACTGAAACAGTCAACAAAAACACTAGGATTTTACTTATAAAATTAAAATATAAAACAAACACTAATTCAAGTTTCAAAATCCTGATTTCTGTGTTCTTGTAAACATGGTCAAAAGGCATGTCTAATCTCTCACTGTACACTGATAACGAATACAACTTAAAAAAAACCGACATTGGACCCGGAGAAACAATGTCACAGGGGTCGTTATCTGACCTTATTTGACCTGTGAGCTTTCCTTTTCTAACAGTTCTTGTTTCCTCTCGAAGTATAATTTATTTAAGTATTCATCTGGAGCGATACCGATTTCCTTGAGCTCCGCCATGATCTTCTCCAGCTTCGCCAAGGACCTGACACCCTTCACCTTACGGCCAGTAATGTACAGCGTGAAACGCTTAAAGTCCATGAGCGCACAAGTGTCCAGAAGGCAAAGGTTCTTCACACTTTGGCTTGTGTCCAGCTTAGGGAAGAAGGTCAGGCCTGACATTCTCTCCAGCTCGCTGAGGCTCACCTGGTACTCTTTCAGCTGATGATCGAAACTGATAGGAACATTGGGAACTACAAAGGCCCCGAGCGCCAGCACGTCAGATGAATGATCTTTCCTCACAAGGATCACTTTGTAAAGATGAGTGGGCACGGCGACGTCGTCTTTGCCGATCAGCTGATTTGAGTCATGTGTGGAACATTAAAGACCAATTAAATTAGACTCCATTCATAAACACAGGGTAGTTTTATTGATCACAAATGAGGAGTAAGCATTTCACTCACACAAACAAACCACAGAGGCGTGTCTGCTCTATGGTAAATATAACGTCATGTGTATAATAATACATATATAACAATAATAATAATCCAGTAAGCATTCGGAGGAAGTCATTAGAACTTCAAACGCATTCTGCTAATTGCCCAGGAGAAACCACACTGGCACAACTGCTTCATTCCACAGAGGCACCAGGGAAATAAGGGATGTATCTAAGCTACCGTCTCTCTTAGGGCCTGAGTGTGCACAGATCAAGGTAACATGGCTCCTGTCGCTGCCAATTTATGATACACACTAGCCCTGGGGGTAGCTGTCTGAGTCGATTTAGCCTTAACGGAAAGCCAACTCTCTCTCTAGCCAGCTGGAGATCGCCTCATGCCTCGCACAGAGCAAAGGACACACACGGACAAGTTTAAAGCCCGCTCTTAAGTCTTAAAGATCTTAACTTTGCTTCTGCTAATAATAGCGTACGTACTGTTTGTCATTATAACACTGCTAGGTGCAAGAATCATTATTAAAAAATGCTCAATACATACTCTAGATCAAATATCATCATATCAAACTTCTAAGCACTATACACTGTCAAACAACTCTGCTTTAATTCAGAATGAACATTTTTACTTTATTTATTCTCACTGTTTAGTGGCACTTTTTAATCGAGCCTCATCTTCTTTTTATCCGTTTTTCATTATACTTTGTGTATTTTGTATTTTACCTTTGGTGATGCTTACTTACAAGTCACCTAGCAACAAGTCAATCATCCTCCAGAGATCAATGCATCTTTTATTATCTAATCATTTAAGGCTTACTGTGAATATATCCTTTAAGCTTCATCTTCATTTTTGGGCAGTAAGAAGCTCTGATTATTCACACTGCCTTAAAAATAATCAGCCAAACAACCATGTAACATTCATGTCCACCCAGTCTGCTCAGAAACATCTGGTAGAGTTATTTATTCAATCGGTTTGTGCAGCTGTAAATGATCTCTCTCTCTCTGTTTCAGATTTACCAAATGAATACTTCTGCAAGTCAATTAGTTTCAACTCTTTTAAAGGCAAGAAGTTTAATTTCATAAACGTGAAAGAAACTTTTGAGTTGGGAAATAGCACCCTGAGTTGACGTCTCAGTTGTGACATTTCTGTCGAGAAAGACAGAAGACAAAAATCATAATATTACCATCTACAACCATTTTATTTCCTTTAAATATTTCCAATTTAAAAGAAAAACCTCTGCTTGCACTGTTTGCTACAAATAGTGACAGTACTGTTTTTGTTCAATCTGGGATTATAATTTTGCCTTTTTTTTATGGGCTTGGGTGAAGTTTGGTTGGACAGAGAGATTGGACTGGCTGCTAATATGAAGTGCTGCTGTAAAAGCACGGAGCAATGCACAAGTGTACTGCTGACATCTAGTGGTCATGTTCTGTCCAGAATAAGTTCAATGCACTCTACACATCTGCTATCAGCGTACTGGCAAAGAGTGACAGACGGGAGGGGTCCATACAAAATTATTAAGTGACATATTCTTGACTTAAACTTGATTGCTTTGTGCTCATTTTAAAATTTAAGATGTCAGGATTATCCAGAACATTTTCACTATGTGCAAATATATTGCAGCAGTTACCTGCAGACTGTTTTCATGTTTTACAGGATACATGGCCTGTGTAGAATTTGCTACGGAGTAATGCACAATTTATTGTTATGATAAAATGTATATATAAAAAAAAAAAAAGAATTTAGAATTTGATTTAATGAGCATGATTTAAAAAAACTTTGACAGTTTTTATTAAAACGCCATTTGAATCGAATGTTCAATACCAATTTATCCAATCTACTAATTTAATAATCCTATACGGGTTAATCATACTAACTTGTTACTCCTCAGTTTCTATTAATCATAATAAGTAACTAACTTGTTGCCAGATTCTACATCAGAGTCAGTTTTTGTTATTCGATATTAAAACTAGATAAGATATTTAAGATAATTTTTTTCTAAGAACTTTATAACTACATTTGGATTTACTTGTTTAAAAAAACTTTTGAAAAAGTGTCAACAGAATAAAACAAGTTCATCACAGGAGTAAAATTAGTCAAATAAAATATGTTTGATGGACAGAAGGGTTTTATATGCGGCGCACTGTGATGAATTTCTCTTAATAGTTGAAATGTGTGTGTACTCTTCAGTTTAACTTGTTGGTTTTCCACTTTGACTTTGGCGTATGTAGAATGTACCGATGAATGTTACAGAAGTACTGACAATACCTGGCATTACCCATAATGTGGTGCATCTTATTCTCTCTAAAGTCTTAAATACAAAAACATGATTAACCTTGCTGGAAACACCCAATACTACTTTAAACCAGTTCACCATTTGTGTGGGGAAAAAGACCGTAATGAATAATTGTTTTAGAAATAATTTGTTTGGAAGATAAATAAACAATAAAATATTGTAATATACTTTTTCTATGTAATGTTTAATGTCCCCAGGGCCCTGCAAGTGAGAGCTTACCATCTCTCTAGGAAAGTGCACCATGTTCCTGTACCTGATAAGAGACGGTTTTCTTTTTATCCCCTCCTGGTTGTGGAAGAGTAAGCGGTCCTGAAATTACCCAGACATCTCGAAATCTCTCCGTCAGCTCTCTGCAATACATCTCCAACCTTAAAACAAGACAAATCTCTTCTTATGAGTATGCAAATGCTCAGAGCTTTCTTCCTCCTGCTATAATCAGATATCGCTCGTTACCTGTTCCAGAAACCGGCGTTGTTCTCATAATTTTGTGGGATGATATTAGACAGATAGAACGTCTCCACCATCGATTGCTGTTAAAGATAAACAAGTTACACTGACATGATGAAGCACACGCAATATTTCTAAGCCATTTTTATATTATAGTTAATTTAGACTTTTATTTTTCTGTATATTAAACACTTCATAACTGCAACACTGCCTGGATGTAAAAGAAATGTGTAATCTGATCTAGGCTGATTTTGTTTGACAATCATTGAGATAACAGCTTATGAGAATAAATGTTGCCTTGCCTCGGAAAATTTATTGTCGCCAGCTGGTGCCATGTGTCCTCGGGACCAGCCGCTGCCGAGGTAGTCTTCATTGTGTGCTGTGAACAGCTCTGGGACGTTCGGGTCTGGCTTGAATTTGCAGTGCTTTCTGTCGGCTTTTCCTAAAAAAAAATGTTCAAGTCAGCAATCAGAAGTGAATTTGATTTGTTTGATGGAAATGCTGTCAATTGTCTTTGCGCATATCCACATTCATGAATTAGGGAAGACATGTCTAGATAAATTGAAGATTCCTGAACACCTGACCATCCCACCTATATGAGAATCTTCCGTATGAGTGAACTATAATCATTTAATAATATACTGAGTTACGGCTTTCAGACTCATGATTGGAGGAATTTCGGGAAAGGTTTGTTTATCCTTTTCCGTCATCCTACCTCTGACCAGCTTTAGGTTTTTTGCTTTAGGTTCATTTAATTAATACACAAGTGTCAATTAAAACAATAGAGCGAATAAATAAAATCTTCTGCATAAAACTGATTGAAATCTGTAAACAGACTAATAGGTGATTCTAAATCAAAGTTAAACTGGTTAAATTAATTAACTACATTGGTTCGGTTTAAGCCTGTTCACACTGGACGAGGGTTCTGTCAAGGATAAAAATGAAATGTTTACAGACATGCCAAGCACGGCTAACAAAAAGTTAAATAAATGCATAAATAACAACATACAACAGGCATTCAAGTCAAACTGAGACTTTTGATCGTAAAAAGACAAGGTCACAGGGTGCCTGGAGCTTATCCCAGAAGACTTTCGAGGCAAGGTGCCAATCCATTCCAGGGCACACACACTCATTCAAACACTATGGGGCAATTTGGGAATGCCGATTAGCCTAATCTGCATGGGCAGTGGAGAACATGCAAACTCCATGCATACAGACTCGAGGCGGGAATCGACCCCGGACCCAAGAGGTGCAAGCCGACAGTGCTAACCACTAAGCCACCATGCTGCCCAGAACACAGTTATGTAAAAGTATAAACAATCCCCTGCTACACAAATCCACTTTCCCCAGTGTTTCACTAGGGCTTAGATACCATCAAGGTAGAAGGTTTTCTCAGTACGCCGGGGGCATAATCAGACTGCCTGCTTCATGTCTGAAATGCTGACCTCCCAGAAACTCTTTTAATGGCTCAGGAAGTCACTAATGAAGTCAGGACTGTACATGGGATGTAGCAATAATAATGTAATGTGCGAGTGGTGTTCGTGAATGACTGAACGTACAGTTCCTACAGACAGATGCAAGTTTCCGACAAGTTAACTGTCCATTTATCAAACATCAGGCTTTCCACTCGCTTAATGTCCACAGAAACTACCACAGAGGGCTTTGAGGCACACGATCCAGGATTGTTATTCACAAACTTACACTTCTTTAAATCATTTGCACCATTTGAAAGTTTTCCTGCAGCTAAGAGTCTCATCACTATACTGTGCTTGAAGTATTTTATAAATTAGAATTGTTTTTATACCTTTGTGGACAAGACATTTTACCAAAAGTCCCAGTTTGACTTGAACACCCCTTGTAAATTACAATATTAAAGCATTTGAATACTTTATCCAAGCCAGATGTTAATAGATGTAAATACTGTATTTCAGCAGGAATTTATCATTGTCCTTTCGCTCAAAAGCAGACTTGTAAATATATACAGTGAAACCTTGGATTACGGGTAACGCGGTTTACGAGTGTTCCGCAAGACGAGCAAAGATTTTTAATAAATTTTGATTTGGAAAACGAGCATTGTCT
>JAQQZT010000033.1:25743950-25755460 GCA_030068275.1 Clarias platycephalus | reverse complement strand
TCATTGTTGGAAGAAAGACATAAGAATTCCCGTTTGCAGTTTGCGACAAGCCATGTGGAACTGCAAACAGGACTTCTGTATGTTACTGTCCCTAGTTTTGTGGACATTCAATGACATTTGATATAATTATAAAAGCATATACAGTAAGTTATGGCATGTCTTTCATTTAAATTTAGCAATAGATGATTAAAGAAAAAAATGTAATGACTTACATTTAGGCATTTGGCAGACGTCCTTATCCAGAGCGACTTACATTTGTATTTCATTATAAATGTAAGCAGTTGAGGGCCCAACAGAGACAACTTGGCATGGAAGTTGAACCTGGGACCTCCCAAACCATGGGCCAATGTCTTGACCACTGAGCTATCCCAGACCCTGCTTAACACCACTCAGGGTTTTTCATTGGGGTTATCTGAAGTCGAACGTGTATCAGAACGAGCCCAGAACAATCACTGCACTAAGAGGAGGAAAATCATCTCCTCATGTAACAGCAGCCACCCTGTGCACCTGATGGCAGTATTCTTCTATCGACTAAGGATAGCTGATCTCAAATTACCACTAATCACCATCAAATGACTTTTCTGACACCCGTCACTATTATACACTAAATGCTATACTTATTTTCTCACACATTTATTTATGAGCACTTTTATTGTTGCCAGTGCCTGAGCTTGTGTAGACTCAGTTCAATCCGGCACTAAGTAAACAGCCAAGCTTGGTAAATATCACTCTGGATTAGAGAATCTGCCAAATGCTGTCAACATAAATGTATGCCACCGGTAGCACTCGGAAACAGAGGCAATGACATCTGGGTACAAAGATTTATTGACAGATAAGATGAAGACTTGACTGTACTCAAGGATAAAATAGGAGCTGCTCATGATTCAAAGCATTACGGCACGATAGTGTGGGTTTTTATGCCAGCCAGTGGAAATAGATCATCTTGAATGCAACTCACAGTATCAGGCATAATTGTGCAAGGAATGAAACACAACAGGACATGGGGTTATAGGAAAGTAGGCCACAATAGAGTGGTGTGATTTAACCAAACACAAGGCAAAGGGCTGCCAACACCCTAAAAGTGGATTATTGTCCTTTAACAGGACACAGTTACTGTACGTTTTATTCCTTAGTAATTTGCCAATGATTATAATTGATGTCAAATATTAATAAACACCACCATGCTTTAAAAAGAAATCTATGTTATCTATCTTATGTTTTGGAATGAACGAAATTATTTCCTGCTTTATTTTCATAAAAAATAAACTAAATTAATTAATGCTAAAATAAAATTATAACCAAGAAAATGGAAAGCTGCTCCTGGGTCTTACTTTCCTGTGTGTAAAAACCTACCACGTTACAGTCAATGAATGTTACAGAAATGTTTAATTACAGAAGACCTCTCTATACGAACAAATATATATATTTTTATGTTTATTATTTGTTATTCTAATATCTGTTACACAAGTCTGTGATAAAGCTATTACTGTACGAATGATATGAACAAATGTAAGTGAATTAATGGACATATTTGCATATTAATAGCTATAATTTATGCTACAGCCAGAACGATTATCTCAAGTTATTTTATAAAGAACTCAGCAGCACCATGAGATTAAACATGTTGGCATTAATGCTGGCAGCAAGTTTTCCATTCCTAGTGAATGTTCAGCAGTTTTTCAGAACAACTTGAGTCAAACCGGGATAAGATTCCTCAAGAATGAAAGCATAAAACCTACAGACATTTATAGAAGACTTCAAACACAATACGGTGAAGAGACTCCTAGACGCAGTAAAATATCTGACACCTGATCCATGAAAATCGACTGACACCAACTTGTGGAACTCGTTTCAGATGTGAAGTAGGCAGTCGGATCATGGCTTCGGCGTACTGAGAAATCGGGCTACATTAGTGCATTAGTGTAGCAGGAGATTATACTATACAGAGAAATACTGTGTTGTTATTCTGCGCAGTGAAAAGTCCTTGCAACTTGAAAGACCCTCATAGAAATGTTAACCAATTACTCTTGACCTCCTTATATACAGTAGGAAGTACTGTATGCATAAATGGTGCCATCGTTATGGTATGGGTTACACAACATATATATGGAAACATCTTTAAATGAAAGCTGGCATTTTATACGCCGTGTCATGATCTTAAAGTCTTAATATCGTATTGATTGTGCTTACCTGTAGCTCCAGGTTCAACCCTGTAATAAAAATCTGTAGGATCTGGAGGCCCTTAAAACTGACAATGATTAATGTGTTATTGTCTAGTACACACTTTTATTAACACAAAAGTAGGTCGCAGCTTAATCACTTATCTTAAAGTAGGCTAAACTAAAAGAAGATTTAAACCGGAGTTAAAAGAAAAACAATAAAAATACAAATGAAGCGTGTGCACTTTATAAGGCTGGGACAAAACGAGCAGGCGGTGTTGTTTTAATCAGCATTTTATTGTTTACTTTCATATACAAAAAGATAAAATTGAAATAATCCTTTCTAGAACTTTTTTTTTTTTCTGAGTCAGGGTGTAGTTGCTTCACACTGGGCAAATACTACATTCATACTTGTTTATTCTGGCACCAATGAAGAGCAGAAGCACCCACATCCCGACATCTAGGCAAAACTAGTCCAAACTCTGGATACGTAGTTCTAAAATTACCACAGTAAAAAGGAACAATGATTCACTGCAAAATTAAAGAACTATGTTACAATGAGTGTTCGAAAAAAGGAAAGGAAAAAAAAAGGAGAAAAAAAAAAAGAAAAAAAAGAAGAAGTCCTCAGTTCAATACGGCAACACAATGGATGTCTGACCGTCCCAGGGCATTTCATATAGGCTATATAAAACTTTTTCAACATACTTTTCAATCCAAAAGAGGGCCTACAGCAACAAGCTCAACTCTCTGTATACATTTTGTCTTATACAGATTTTTTTTTCTTTTTCTTTTAGTATAGTTGTTAAAATCAGTAGTACAAGCCATCTCTGTTCTACAAGTTTAGCTACAATAGTGAAACATAACCTACAACATGTACATTTCACATATTCCAATATAGAAACAGCACTTAAAATATGACCCCTTGACAAGACAAGTGAGAACGCCTTCTTTCACCTCTCATGCGCCACTTGTGTTATAATATACGGACAGAAAGAATACGGCAGGGGACTGGAGGGGAAGGAATGGTGGGGGTGTAACTGGTTATTAAACAGATTTGGAGGTTGTTTTCTTCCAAATGATGCAATTTTTGGATTAATAATAATAATAATAATAATAATAAGCCATGTTAAGCCATGCTCAACAATTTTCCTTTGCTTAAAAAGGAACTATTAAGAAGAGAGGGTGGGTTTGTCCACTCCTTGTGGGAAAGCAACCTTATGCAAGACAATTAAAACCAGTGTAAGACTTAAAAAAATAAAATAAAAACAAAAACTTTGCATTCGCCGTATATACTCCCCTGAAGAAAAGGCTTTAATACTCGAGTGCTGGCTCACAACCCTGCTACACTTTAACCTGAACACTGCTATCTTAATATGATAATATGAGGTAACAGAATGCACCAAAAACCTGCTCTGAGATTACAATTATGCTCGACACTAATGGTAACGATACAGAAGAAAAATGTGAACGTTGCCTGCGTTTAATGAGGTCATTCGAACCGTCTTCAGCTTATTCCATGAGGGAAGGGGGGAATTTAGGAAGCGCTCAAGTGTTTCCCTGTATAGTACCATTTAATTGCTTTTTTTTTTTTTTTTTTTTGAGATTGGCAAGAGGCTTGAGACGAAAGAGGTTTTTGAGTTGTCAAGGGGTGCTTTATACATGTTACACCAGTACAAAAGAGGTTCTCCCGTGTGTATGTGTGTGTGTATTACAATAGTGTACATTTTCTCTGTAAGTGTCCACGACTATCCAGCTAGCAACACTGATTCACATGAGCTCTGAGGTAATCGGTTCCTGAAAACCTGGATCTAAGACTGCATCCAGAGTTACAGCTGGTCACGTTTTAGAGATTTTTATAATCATATACAGTATATATAGATACTATTTTCTGAAAAGTATTACAACCAAAGTGGGAGGGGAGGCTATAGGGAGGGAGAAGCAGAAAGACAGACACAGAGAGAGAGAGAGAGAGAGAGAGAGAGAGAGAGAGAGAGAGAGCGAGAGAAAGATTATATAGGTGCGGCGAGAAACAGCGGTTGCTTCGGCAAGAATACACAGGCACATCAGAACACCCCTGAAAATGAGGTTTGTAACGTTCCTGATATCAAAAAACGATCTAGCTATCCACGAGGCCATCTTTGTAATATGGACCGGTGAGCCAGGTGTGTATAGAAAACCGCCTAGTCTAATAAGTCGAGCCAAAACGCACATTTAAAAACCCAAACAGACGAACAGCAAATGCATTCCTGGCACACAACGGATAATAAGTGACAGGGAACGCGACACGCACGCAATTGGCACAGCTGCTAAGATGATAACACCTTAGGAAATACTCAACACCCCAAGTGCTTGTATAACCGAGAAACGAGGTGTGGTATTGCATTAATGACCTATGATGTAGATCATAGTGTTTATCCTGATTCAAAGCTTCTCAAATGGAAATGATTAAAAAAATAATAATAATAAAATAAGGATAATTTAAAAAATAGCCTTTTTTAAAAACCTAATAACACGTAATCCTTAAAATGGACCAGAAAACACGATGTGTAGACAAACAAATTCCTCTATATCGATATCAGTGGACATGAAGCATCCTGTTTTTTTTTTTTTCCCTACGCGATCACAGACACTAACGAGAACAAAACTTTGGTTTGCAGATTTGCAAGAAATGCGGCTACATTCTATTAAAGAAAAGAAATAATAAAATCAAAATCTCACACACACGGGTGGCTTATTTGAAAGACGTGAACGCCCATTATCACACAACAACAGCCTACGGTAAACTACAGGGACAACGATTTGGTATGGTATCTGGGGATCGGTTATGTCACCCAGAAGATTTATCCCTTCGGAGAGAATGCTACGCTATTGCTGTGGATATTGCTTGCTACATTGTCCGAACTCAATCCCCACACACACGGAAAAAAGAAAGAAATCCTTCAAAAGTGTCTAAGACGAATGTAACATACAGCACGCAACGATGCGATTATGGCAAGCTTTTACTCGGGCATTGGGATTCGTACATTAATAAAGAGCATCGGTTTGGCAACGAGCATTTTATACGAGAGGTGTTCAGGTCAAACCGGGACTTTTCTTTGTATAGAATGACAGAACACAGTTATGAGAGTAAAAACATCCTTTATTTCTCTATATAATCCCCTGCAACACTAATGCACTTATACCAGCGATTGTTTTCTCAGTGCGCTGAATCTGGATCCAGAACTTGAAGCTTGGCGTGAGGTCAGGACTTCGGTGGATGTGGCAATGACACCTATCGGAGTTTCTGTAATCTGCAAGTGGCCAGGTGGGATGTATGAGGTTGTGCATCGTCCCAGAAAAACAGAATGCCTTTGGTGATCAATCCAGGTGTTTTTTTTGTTTGTTTTTTGGGGGGGGATCGGGAGTTCCTGGGAGGCCAGCGTTTCAGACGTCAAGCAAGCAGTGGTGATGGGATCATGGTATGCTAAGAAATGTTTCTATCTTGATGGTATCCAAGCACTAACAAAATGATGAAATAAGTGCAATAGTGTTGCAGGGGATTATATAGAGAATTAAAGGAAGTTTTTACTCTCATAACGGTGTTCTGTTATTCTGCACGATTATTCAAAATCTGATCCTCAAGCTAAAACAGCAATTGTCAATGAGTGCAAAGATGGCCTTGAAATATTTCCTGTGAACACGGGCTGTTCGGGAAGCTTCACTCCAGCTTCTCTTTCTCTCATACACACACACACACACACACACACACACACACACACACACACACACACAGGCCAGATTCCACACATGTCCAGCACTGCGAATGGAAGGCGAACATCCCGGAGAAGTTCTATGGCACCATGAATAAAAAGAAAATAACTTAAAGCTCTGGTCAGGAAATTGAGAAAAAAAAAAGAAGCAACCGCTGCAGAGCCTCAGGAGAAAAAGTGAGAAAACAGAGGGACACCAAACCTTTTATCTTTTAATTTTTTTATTTAAGTACATGAAGGAAGGGTTTATTAATATGACTGCTGCTGTACAACATCAACAGTACAACGTGCCGAAGAATTTGGTTTCGATTTGGAAAAGAGCTAATTTGGTAAAGGTGAAGCGAGTGACATCGTGTCACTCAGCCGAACTGAGATCTGTATGCTTTACGACTGTATGCTTTTCTGAGGGACCAATCCAGTAGATATCGAAGCACGAGTTTACCCGATGTGATAGTAAAGGTTTGATGTCCATTTGAGCAACAGAGGAGGACAGGGAGAGAGTTTGAGGGTACAAAACAGCCGGCACAAAATAAGGGAATAATGCCCTGGTCTCAAAGATAGGCAGAACTCTACACCTGTTTACAGCTATATACACGGGTTTATACATCATAACGTCATAGCACTTCTTAAAAGATTTTGGACTTTTTTTTTTTCCTTTTCTTTCTTTTTTTTTTTTTTTTTTTCCAAAACTCCCTACTCTTAAAAGCCAACGTAAATCAAAATATACTTACTACAAGTCAACACAGCTAACAGAATATATAACACAAGTCATACACATAGAAAAATCTGAGGTATTTCTGGTTTGAGGTGGTCTGTGGTTCATGAACAATATCTTTCTTGTTTTTGTTTTTTTGTTTTTATACTTTTTTGTGTTTTGTCCTCTTTAAAACTTTAAAATTTTATTGTTTAAAGTTGCTCTTACTTACTTCTTCGGAAGCCTTGTCATTTTTCTTGACGTTGCGTTGCATTTGAAAATGATTTCTACTGAGAAGTTGCATGTGTAATGCAAAGAAATGAGAATATAAAGAAATATTTCAGCTTTGAGTGGAAACAGCAGCATTGTGGACATTAACTGTTATACTGTGGCAAATGAAAATGTGAACTCCTGCCACTTTTAAGACCAAAAAATAAACAAAACAAAAAAAAAAAGCTTCCTGTTTTTGTTTTATTTTCTCGAGCGAATGTGTTTCAGCCACATTTAATAATAATAGACTGGGCTGGATGTAGTGTGTTTCGCACCCTAAGTGTAATATCAACAGTGCAGGACCTGCGAGATCCGAAAGTTGGTCCCTCTGAGATGCTGATAAATAGGCAAAAAGGGACACGGCTAAAACGTGGGAATCACGTGAATTAAAATCCTTCTCAGCAAAAATTTGCATTCTAAACCATCATGAGTCTGCTGTTTCAGTCAAGGTCCTTAAATCTGGGGATTTAATATGTGCGTGGATTTTGCAAAGTAGAAAAAAGAAGAAGAAAAAAAGATTTTGACAGCCACATGGACTGAATTTTCCACAATGTCTCTCTAAGCTACGCACGCACGCACGCACATCTCATAGACTCATCCATGTTCATCCACACCCACTCTCATCATGGTCTTGCATGAACATTTTAACTCTTAAATTTCATTAAGGTTTTAAAACCGACCCTCGACACTTCTCCTTCTATTCGCTGGGGATAAATGGCAGTCAAAACCCCCCCTCCCCACCCCCGACACCCTGACCCAAACTGGTTACCTGAGAAATAATTCCGTACCGAACAAAACACGTCATCCAAATGCTCGCCTCCTTACGCGAAAGCCAATTTCTCTAACCTAGATCCTTATTTCCACATGATAAAATTCTGAACCGACCCCTCTTCACAGTCGCCAGCTTCAAGAGCACGAAACCAAATGAAAGAAGAAGAAATAATAATAATAATTAAAATCAAAAACAAAACAATCCAGTTGTCTTCCACATTTTGTTGTGTTCTAGAGACACCCGTTAGTTCCGTAAAAGACACGTTTTCCGTAAATTTGAATAGCACACAGTCAGAGAGAGGAAAATTCTTTAAAAAATCTGAAATAAAAATCCCTTGAGGAAGGTTAATGTAACAGTCATAAATGTTCCTCTCAGGTTTTGCAGCATTGTTGTGTTTTCCAACATGGTGAACGGTTGCTTGATGTGTGGGTTGGTTTTGCCTTAGGCAATCCTGTCCAGAAGACAGAACAACAGGAATATAAAGGGGGAAAAAAAACCAAAAAACAAACGAACACAAAGGAAACACTGAACTGAAATGATTGAGGTACCTGCATCTTGTCAGCATTCATAAGTCGGCACCTGAATGCGCTTTGAGATGTCCTTATGCTGTTTTGAATGTTTTTTTTTTTTTTTTTCTCTTTTTTTTGTTTTTAACTTTTGTGTTTTCCTCTCTTGATAAAAATACAGTAGCGAAGTGTGCTGGTAGTATTGATCCGATCGGAATAATAATCATACTAATAATAATAATAATGATAATTAATTTAAAAAAACGTCAGGATAAAATAGCAGCTGCATTCATTGTTGTCTGAGATCCGCTGAGTCTGGAAAGACGAAGGTTGTTTCTTTCGCTTATTTTTGTTTTTGAGAGTTTCCATTGCTCTCCCTCGTTCTCAGATGCTGGACTCTTTGGGAGCTAAGTCCACGTTGGTGACTGAGGTGAGCACGGAGACGAGGCAGTCGGAGGCAGGGCCGCTGCCGAGGCGCCGGATCTGAGAGAGACGTTCCTCTACGCAGCCCGCTGAGAGACGAGCCTCGGCGTCATGGTCCCAGCATTCCTCTATCGTCTCACACAACTGCTCCAGACCCTGTACACACACACACACACACACACAAAAACAGATGATCTTTTACTTTAATCAGGTCATATCGTGACAGGTCCAGTTTATAAAAATTACAAGGATATATTTATTTCCAGAAAGAAAAAAAAAAGATCCTGGTGCTCTGCCTTAAGTTTAAATCTTTTTTTAGATTTTGTTACAAACTTCGCAAATAATTTGGTACAATTTGGTAAAATGTGTAAACAGTACATAGCGCAACATTTTACCACCTCAAATTTAAACATATAGAAATGAAAACTAATAATAATAATAAATTCTTTTTTACTGGTAGTCCCCGATTTACGAACAAGTTCCGTTCCTGGAGCACGTTCGTAAGTCCAATTTGTTCTTAAGTCTGACAAAGCGAGTCTTATACACTTTTTACACAATTATACAATGTAAAGCACACTATCATGTGGCCAAAAACCATAATCACACCTAAGGAAATTAATCTCACGCAAATGTAACAGTGTTGTCTCTACACTTTTAAATCGCAAGGGAAATCCTGGACACCGTTTTGTCTCAGAGCTGTTTCCAACTGTGTATTCTTTTGTTGAGGATTTCCCCGAAATTAGAATTATTTACCATTGGGACAGCCATTGTCCATCATCATGCCTCCGCACTGATTCGTTGAAACTGGTGAGGCTGACTCATGTCTCCCACACCCCCACACGCATACAATATATAGTGGACTTTATACATTTTATACATTCACTTGCACGCAAAAAATATTGTAAATATTGGTATCTGGTGCATTGCAATGTCTATTTTTTTCTAATACACATGAGCTAGTTCCCTGATAGAACTGGAAGTAAAACCATGGTCCGTTCATATATGCGGAAATTTGTATCCCGAACGTTTGTAAGTCAGGATTAACTGTATATTTTGGAGTCAGTGTGGTGATGCATGATTTGCCACATTCCCCAGTCTTCAATAATCAAAACCAGAGTCTCCCAAAGTGTGGCCTTTTAGCAAAATATTTGATACGTAATTTATAACTAGCAATATTTTAAATTTTTCAATGTTGTAATAAAAGTTTTAAATTCCCATTAAATATTTCTGATTAAGTATTTACATTTAAAGTCAGACCTAATAAAACAAACCATGGAATTTAAACTAAGTGGTGATATTAATTTATCTTAGTCTCGTGTGTCGATCAGAGCCTTGATTAAAGGTCCGGGTGGGGCGCAGAAAATGTTTCACACTTCAATTCAGGCCGCAGCCTTGTTAAGTTCGGGAATGTCTGCTCTAGACTGACGGTCAGTTATGCACTATGACTAAACACAGTGCTGGTATTAACTGATGACTGGGGAACAAGTGCTGCTTATAAGACGAGGATGAGAGAAAGCCTTACAGGATGTTTAAGCCAGCACTCCTTCAGCACGGGCCTCATCTTTTTGTGGACTACGACGTCCTGCAGGTCCTCCAGCGACGGGTGCTGTCCAATCTCCTCCTCAAAGGGCAGCATGTACTCGTCCACTGGACCTGTACAGAAAAACACCAACGGCTCAGAACACACACAATGGCTTGGATATTTAAAGGGGACTAGAACTTGAGCAGCGATGATCTCAAAGTCATAAATCATAGCGTGTTGAAAATTGTAACTGACCAAAAGAGCAATCAATAGTCAAATTTCCACCAATTATATCATCACTGGAACAGCCTCAGTGGCTGCTGTACCAAGCCTAATGCAGAGCACACACTTTGGTAAACGTTGTCCAATTTCTGAGGTTACATGTTTGACTTTCTTGAAACCTTTAAAGTATTTAGACACTGCTTGATTATCCGTTTAATGGAGTTTTGGTTAGAAAAAGCTGTGAACGCTCACCATCAGCGGCTGTGCAGCGGGACACCAGCTCCCAGAGCACGAGTCCCATGGCGTACATGTCTATCCTCAGAAATGCATCCCTCTGGAAGTTAATGGCTCCCTCCAGCACCTCAGGCGCCATATACCTCCGTGTGCCAACCTAACAGCATAGACGAACGGTTAACTTGCTCCATTATGAGAAATGACTGAACAAAATCACAAATCACATGCTGGCAGAAAAATGTTTCTAAGTTTACGTTTAAACATGGGTTAAGCTTCTGAAAAAATGCTATTAGTATTATGAAATATGGACTTTTATGAAGTTTTCAATCTATTTTTATTTTTTCTCATTTTCCCAGGTATTTTCTCATACCTGGCCATGAGTGTCTCCTGGAGCTTTCCCCGGCTCAAACCTCACCGCCAAGCCAAAGTCGCCAATGACAGCAGTCAGATCGTTCTTCAGCATCACGTTCTTGCTCTTGAAATCCCTGCAAGTTAGCATCAGGTAAATATGAATGAGCTGAAACTGACAGCAAAATATTGAATGCTCTAGGAAAACCTACCAGACGGAATGCCAATTGGATTCTGGACATACTGGGTTTCGTAAAGTTTTGAACATGACTTTGACATATCATTTTTGAGATACTCATTCACTCGTCTATCCCGTTTTATCCTGGAGCCCATCCCAGGAGACTTAGGGCATGAGGTGGGGTACACACTACGGGCAATTTGGAAATGCCAATTAGCCTAATCTGCATGCTTTGGAACTGTGGGAGGAAACCGTAGTTCGCGGAGGAAATGAGTGACTTTGGTCAAATTATTAGATGCCACAGCAAAACAGACAAAGAATGATCTATATTTAGTTTACAGTAATCAGATTTCTAGAATTTCTACAACGTCTCCGACACAACAACTTAATTGGTTTTTTCTTTGGGGGGGGGGGGGGGGGGGGGGGCCACACA
>JAQQZT010000033.1:25723193-25736728 GCA_030068275.1 Clarias platycephalus | reverse complement strand
TCAGCCAATCAGCTCTCTCTGTGCCTCCGGCTGTGAGAGGAAAACAGCATCACCCGGGGTTCGAACCAGCGATCTCCTGATGATAGGGCGAGCGCTTTACCACTGCGCCACTCGGAGGCTATGAAAACAGTTTTTATCAAAATGTTTTTTAAAACATTTTTTTTTTTTACTGCATCTTACTACAGAACTACTTTTATCTATTATCCAACTGAAATGTTCCTGACTGACAACAGCTGATAATATACACTGGCTCATATACAAAGCTCACTGTTTTAAAAGTGCCTGTATCAAGCAAAGAAAACAAGTAGGTGGATTGCTGTAATACTGGAATTCGGTTAACACTCTGAAATTGGCCATTATTAAAAACCCTGGTAGGCAAGTGCTAAACTGTCAAATTCACAGGAGAAATGTGCTCGGTAAAAAAAAAAAAATTTTTAAACATGGATGACTCTGAATGTAGGGCATGTAAATGATTGGATAAGTTAAAAAATAAATAAATAAATAAATAAATAACATTTGCAATCAGAGCTACGCTTAATAGTGGAAGTAGGAGCATTCCCCCACACACACACCTTTTGACAAGAACTCAGAGGATTGGGACTAAACGGCGGTGTGGCCATAAGGAACCCACTTGCCAGTGGACAAATCAGGAAAAATGGCTTTAGTCTGTTAAATAGCATAAAGCTTGGACAGCACTGGAAAAAGTGATGAGTGCATCAGGGTACGAAGGGAAGCTCATGAAACGATGCAGCCTCCATGCCAAGTGTCCGCTGTACAAAGCCTCTGGAGGAAGTCTGATGATCTGGGGTTGGTCAGGTCTAGGCGCAATATCATGTTATGTGGGAATAAAATAAAGTCAGCTGACGACCTGAATGTATTGAATGACCATCACATCTGGGAGTCTGTGGAATCATTTTCACACATGAACTTGCCACAAGTTTTTTGGGAAGGCAGTGCACTTCTAATTCACTCTCCTTGAGTATCCAGAACATTTTGGATTATTAAATCAGGAATTTAAAATAGGAAAACACGATGTGGGATATAATAATAATAATAATGATATAATCATAATAATAATTTTTATTTATATAGTGCCTTTCCGGAGCTCAAGGACACTTTACAATGAGTGAAAACAAAAAAATAATAAAACAAACAGACAATGAAGTACTAAAGTAGAAAACAATTAGGTCAACAACCACAACAACAACAACAAAAAAAGCTGCAACAGCTGATGCTTAATAACTATAAACTCGCGTCACTCTAAACTACAGAAAAGAAAGAGTGCAGATGTTATCCTGTGGGTGAGTTTCTACAGCATGATCCTTCACCATTTCTCTGCACCCAAACCGACACCCTGACAGATGAAGCGACCTGGGATTACTGCAGTAATCCATGTTTTAAAGAGCACTTTTAAACTGCGCGTGGCTCACTCAGTGTTGTAACTGCAAGGAAAGGAGTTTTGCCAATACTTGCATATTTGAGAGGTTAAACATACCAGTTATTAAACGCTTCTGTGAAATGTTTCCCTGTTATATGGCAAATATGAACATAAAAAGTCAAATATGCATTCGGCAGCACTTTACCACAATAATTTTGCAGAAAGTGGCTCATAAATGACTCCTATTTAATAAAGCACCGGTATGCTTACAGTTACAATGTGCACTGAGGGAAAAGCAGCAACCTTCTCGCTCTCAAGAGATCTATTTAAAAAAAAAAAAAAAAAAAAATTTCATTTCCTCTGAATATGTTGCTTTAAATCTTGTGCCTTTTATGTTTAAAAAAATAATAATTTTAAATCCTGAGTCCGTAACACAGGACTCAAAAACCAACACGTTAAGCACAAACACTAAAACAATATCAAACTGCACAAGTTACAAGGGAAAATAAATGTAAAATTCTCATACCACAGCACTTCTTTCCCCAACTGCAAGACTGGTGTATTAATATTTATTAATATGTATTAATGAGATAGTTCTTACATGGTGCATATGGTTTATATGGACACAACCTACACACACTGATGTGGCCTGTTGGAAGGAGTCTCTAGTGTCAGTGCTTTCTAACAGGTTTTGCTTTAACCAAGTCTTGATTATACCATAACCAAGCTACTATAATATAATGACAAGGCTTAAGCATTGAAATGCAGTGTAAAAAAACTTTTAATGTCATATTTCATAAAAAAAATAAAAAAAATAAAAAAAAACGATTATCTTGACAGGTTATAATGGCTGGTTTTTTTAGCGCTGAAATGCTGTGTAATTTGTGGTGTTGACTTTTTAAATGTCATGTTTTATACAAAAAGATTATCTTTTTTTCCTACCAATCGTCTGCCCCAGATGTGGGGAAAATTGTAAATAAAAATAACTGAACAAATAATCTAACCATGGAGACCATTTTTTTTTAAATGTGTGTGTGTGTGTGTGTGTGTGTACCAGGCTGCAAACATGTTTATTTCTGTTGTAATAGTTTTTAGCCATTTTAACATTAGGGATCTATGAGAAATGAAAATAGAAATGGTTTGCATTTTCTGCTGTGGTATATTTTTAAGGAATTAGTCAATTTTAGAGAATTTAACATTAGAAAGCTTCCATAAATAGTTAGAAAAATGAGTTGAACCTGAATATAAAAAAAACTGACAACTGAATTAATTAATTGAGAATTGATCAATAAATTGATCGTGTTGAATTACATAATCAATTTAATCCGACAGCTCCACTAATGTAAAACATTTCAACGGTGCAAATGCCTGTTATATCCAAGCACTAGTGAACACTGGGAAATGTGCAATAACATAGCAGGCGATTATATAGAGAAATAAACATGTTATTCTGCACAGTCACAAGTCCCGCTTTGACTTGAACACCGTGTATATGTATACACTTGTATAAGTGACTTGGCTTGCTTGTTTTCCCAGTCCAGCAGTGAACAAAAAAAAAAAAAGCATGAATATATACGTTTGATCATCACACATTACAGATGGGCGTCCAGATTATAAATAACAACTACACGACTTTTCTTCTGCTCTAGGCAATTAAAATTAGCCTAATTGCAGAGGACCCTTCTATCTAGCAACCTGTATGACACTGAACAAGGCACGCAGCAGCGTCTGAATGAGCAAGCAGAAAACACCATATGTTGTCAGCCCAAGTTTTTTTATTATTATTTTTACAATATTATTCCTTCTGCCAAAAACTTAAAATGTTTTTTTTTTTTTTATTATTATTATAATTTCCAGCAGCTTAAGATGGTTCCTGCTTTTGAGAGAAACTCTGCGAGGATGGGTGAGTTTGATTGGTCTGGTTACTGTGCATCACAACACCGCTGTTCTCTCACCATGATGCACAATGAAATGTCACTAATGAGAAAACAGACACTTTGGTATTAGGATTCCAAGCTAATTAGATTCTAAACTAATACCAGGAGCAGTACCTTTATGACAGACCTAGACAAATATGATCGTGTTGTGAAAAAAATGTAAATAAATTATGTTGAAATATCTCATTTTTACGACGTGGTCTGATTTGATGTTACGTATTTAGACATTGTATCTTTTCAGGTGCTTTTCAAGTTTTAAATGAATTACTACTGTAGAACTGTTATTGAACACATTTAATTTGCAATTTCTATTTGTACAGCAGTTATAATCGGTCTGTCACAAAGCAATTTGACAGGATTAGACTAATATATAGAAAATAAATTAGGAGAAATATAGTTTGTCCCCGAGGCGGCCCGGTGGTTAAGTGGTTAGCACTGTCGCCTTGCACCTCCAGGGTCCGGATACGAATTCCAGCCCTGTGCTTGGTGGGTTTCCTCCAGAAGCACCGGTTTCCTCCCACAGTCCAAAGACATCCAGGTTAGGCTAACTGGCATTCCCAAATTTCCCATAGTGTGTGAATGAGTGTGTATGTGTGTGTGTGCGCCCTGCGATGGATTGGCACCCTGTCGGGGATGTACCCCGCCTCATACCCCAAGTTTCCTGTGATAGGCTCCAGGCAACTCGTAACCCTGTATACAGGATTAAAGTGGTATAGACAATGAGCGAGTGCGTGAGTGAGTCACTGATTTGTTGACAATTCGTTTACAAACATATTTCATACATATTATGTTTTAGAAAAAAAATTTTCCTCCTCATCGCCTACTTGTACCTTATACATCCTGTGGAACCTTTCTGTCGATAGAATGTTTTTTAATTCGAGATACACTCGAACCACTATGACGTATTCAAACGCAACTTGCATATTTCTGCAAGTCTCATCTGTGCCGGCACACAGGTAGTCGGGAAAGTAGGTCAGCAGTGAGCACAGGCTGTAAAATTAATTCAGGACAAAAGGAAATGTGTGACGTTAAATAATGATGGGCCATTAAAAGACTCTTTGAAGTGTCTGAATAGATTTACTAACTAAACAGCCGCATTTCCAGATGTGTCGGACAATCTTGTCACACAGCCGCTAAATATAACATGTCACAATATAAGTAGGCTGACGTGACTTGGAGCACGTCAATGCTTTTACAAGTTAAAAGTTAACACACAGGAGGGTTGTGATTACAGAATGAACGTGGACCTCCGAGTGGCGCAGTGATAAAGCACTCGCCCCATCATCCGGAGATCACAAGTTTGATTCCCAGGTGTAACCTTTCGCAACCAGAGCTCTCTCTCAGAGAGGTACACTTAGTGCTTCCACATCAATCGCGGCTCTCCAGCCAATCAGGGGCGTCTGTGAGAACACACAAGCGGAAGGAGCGAATAGCGTTGTCCTCCGAGTGTGTTACGCCGCCCCCAACGGTTAGTGAGTGAGCAGGTCGAAAAGATGCGGTCGTCACATGGTTCGGAAGAAACACGTGATAGTCTTCGGCCCTCCAGACTGAGCGGTAGTAGCCTTAATGGTGGAATGTGGGAGCCCCCTGCCGACTGTGATAGTAGTAGCTTAATGTGGGAGCCCCCTAGTGGCGGGGAGGAATTGCATACGACTAAATTAGGAAGAAAATCAGGGGGAAAACCAAAAATAAATAAAAAAAACCTAGAAAGCCAGCTTTCTCTGCTATTCAAGAGAAGTTAGTCTTACCTTGGAGAAATCAAATCTGCTAACTTAAGCCATAAAAAGTTGGTAAAAGTTCAGACATTCTCGATAGACTCAAGGAAAGTCTTCTTACGACAAAAAAATTATTTGCACACCTGTTTTGGACCTGCAGGTGAAACTGTTGCTATGAGACGGGTGTAAAACAGATTACAATGATCACACCGAACAAGTAAGTATTTCCATCACGTCAGGGTGAACAAAACTCTCATTTTCCACCACAGTTTCTAGCCTTGATAGCCACCTACTGTCTCACTTACACTACTAGACCAGCAATATGGTCAACAAAGTGACATCAGTAAATACGTCACCTGCAAAAGCGTTATAATGCCCGTTAAACAGCACTGTGAAATGACGTATTAGACTTACACTGATGAGCTGTGTGTGTGTGTGTGTGTGTGTGTGTGTGTGTGTGTGTGTGTGTGTGTGTGTGTGTGTGCATAATCACTGACCTGTCATAGCAGTTGAAGTCATCCAACCAACAGCCTTTCTTCACAAGCTCGATGGTTCCAGAGTTGTTGCGCCACGAAGCGTAGCAGTGAGAGCGCTTGTCCTTCTCGCCTTCGCACCGCTCCACGCTGCTCTGGTTGGTCTTCTCGATCTCCCAGTTGATGTTGTAATATAAACACTCTCGAGTCTCCACCTCTCCATGGCTGGGTACTACACACAAACACGCCGAAGGGAAAACGGTAAGTGAAACTTGCTTTCTAGGTTTTCCTCTCTAACAACTAGAAGTCGTCAAATGTTACTTTCTTTTGTCTCATTAACAGCACGAGCTGACGTTGGGTCATTTTTACCCGTATGTAGCTGAAGCTCGGGGGTGGAGCCTGGTGCCATGCTGGTATACCCAAAACAAATCATTGCATTCAGCATTTCTTAAAGTTCCAGTGTACAAAGTGCGAACAAAATAAGCATTCAATCCAGCAGAAACTGTCATAACTCTCTCATTTTAAATGTACATGCATGATGCGTGTGTTAATGGCAGGCCACAATGCTTTGAGTTAGCCAATATGGCAGTCCATATTTGAACTTGCTTCGGTGTAATGACGTAATGTCAGCTACAATTTCCAGGATGTTCGATTTAACCAGCGGGCCTTTACACTGCATCGTCACCAACAGCGCCACCTGCCTTTTTTCTTAAAATGTCACTTTATGAAGCTTCTATGGTCTGAGATTTACCACTGAAGCTTGGCAATGATAAGATCAGAAGGGCATTTTCTAAAAATAATAATTTCTGCATATAAACTTTCTTAATGTTAATATTTAAATTTAATGCAAAATGTATACCTTATACCAATATACATTATATAAAAACTAGGGATGGAAACCGATACGATCACACAATACCCAGATGATGACTTGATTTATAATGCGATTCTGTAAAGAATCATGATTTTATAAATCTTATACATTTTAGAAATCTTTCTTTTTTCCTTTTATAGATTTTATTTTATTTATTTTTAGATTTAATTTGCTCCTACCACACACAATTTGCAAAACTGCAAAATACATGATATTTATGTACCTCGATACATGAATCTTTCCACATTAATAGATGTAGATTGTGATCATCAGTCACGGCTGTCCCTTGGCTAATCCCCATTACTTTCACACATTTACAAAAGGAAGTATGAAAGTAGTAACATGTTGTAGTTTCACCAACACTCAGACATGAAGATGGTGCAGTGAGTAAAGTCTTTATTTCCTCCGGTTAAGGTAAAAGCAAACTGGATGTAATCAAACTTCATGTCCTGATTGACACTTTGGGAGCACTCGCATCACACCACTGCCAAACCCAGTCCGGCCCAAATCAAACTGGCCATGAGAACACATCTGGGGGGCAAAAAAACCCTTGCAACTAAAAAGACCAGCACTGTACTTTTAGAGCTTCATTCAATGATTAATAGTAAAAAAAAATCTCATTATGAAAATAAGTCGAGAGGAGCTTTAACCGGAGGCCAAGTGCCTAATCGTGCATGGAGACCTCGAGAGTGAATAAACAGAGATGTGGAGATGCTGAATGAAGAGAAAATGACTGTCTGGTGTCCTTGTACTACGTGATGCTGAGGCAGGTGAAAGGCCTTTGTGGACAAAGTCCTACAGTTACAGTTTCCACATTTGTCTGTAATTTTCAAGGAATATTCTGCATTTAACAGCACAAACCCTTCCTCCACCACAAAACTGCGTAGTTTTGGTTCCTCTTTTCCGTAAAAACGGTTCATTCCTAACACATGATGAGATACGGTACTGAAATATGAGCACCTCCACAGGCTGTGTGTGTGTGTGTGTGTGTGTGTGTGTGTGTGTGTGTGTGTGTGTGTGGAGGGGGCGTGGTTTAGCTTGGTTGCTGTGGCACTCCTCTCCATATGTGCCTCTTTTAAAGAGAGAGAGAAAGCCACACAATACTGGAACGCATCTCCTCAGTTGACTCGCATTGGAAAGTGCTCCAGTGATTCTGAGCCTTTTATCTCGGGAACCATTTCAAGCTATAGATTTCTGACTACATGAGAGAGGCTTTAATCTTGCTGTATGTCAAGCTTGGTGTGTGTACTCTGGAAATGTGGGCAAGATTGTGTTTTTAATGGTGTATTTTTGGAGAGAGAAAAAAAAAAGAAAAAAAAACAAAACAAAAAAAACATGTCGAGTGAAACTCCATGCATTCATGTGGTCAAAAACTGTTTTGCCGCAGGTCCTGAACAAATTGCCATAACTCCCACAATCTTTGCCAATCATTTAAATTTTTTTCTTTAGAGCAACCAGGAAACCCTGTGAGATGTGATTTGCATGTTTCGGGGGAAGTTGACGGTTTAGAATCTTTGGTAGTTAACATTCACCGTCTCTGCTCTCGAATCCCCGTGAATTTCAATAGGTGGTTTTTTTAAAGCCAGTATTGAGAGGGTTCATTTTATTTGATCAACGTGATTACTATTATAAATTTTCCCCCAAAATAGTAGAGATTTTGGAGCTTGTTTGATATAGCTAGCTCTCCCTTTCTAATCAAACCAAGATTGGGCAAACAAAGCTTTGGGAATACCGCCTATTCATCTTCTACGAGAAGAAATCCCTTGGGAAAAACTGGATTTTTAGGGAAAACGTTGGTCTGATTCTTTGGAAAAGTGATAACCCATTTCTGGCGGATAGGCCAATCCCTCCATCCATATGTCCAGCATTAAATGTCAAAGCTTTGTGGATATAATAAGAATAGTAAATAATTTTAATAGTAACAGTAGGGGTGCCACTGCTGTCATAATGGATGAATCTCAAAAGTCCATTACAGTTATCTCTGACGTTGTACAGTTTGACACATCTATACACAGACGCAGCACTGGCAATATCGGAGTCATCATTTGACATCATCATCATCATCCTCTTTTGAATATTCCTATAACAATTGTTGATTAAAAAACACAACCAGAAGCTTCTGAATGGCACAATAGAAAAGCGTTCGCTCCATCCTCAGTGTCGAGCTGGAATATAGAAGGTGTCACAATCATCCAAAACCAGACGTCCAAGAACAAAAGCCTGGCCCTGCTCTATGAGCGGTTCTCTCCCATGTCAATCAGCGGCCAATTGTGGGCGCCTGTGAGCTCATGTATGAGGAAGATCGTAGTAGTTAGCACCTTTCTTCAGAGCAGCAGTTTAAAAAAAAAAAAAAAAAAAAAAAAAACTCAAAGAAAGCATTTCCTAGTCTTCAAACTCAAAACTCTGTCACATGATCACGACACGCTAGCTAGCAGGAAGTCGAACATGACCGAATTGAGAACATGGGGTAGAAATCCCAGATAAAAGGAAGACACATTCCCAGAATCATTAAAGGTGAAATCTCAGAAATGAACCACCACTGCTCTGTCCAGGCCTCCGCACAGGTTTCGTCAGATCTTTTTTAGAGGTGTGATACTGGGACTGAGATGACCTCAAACCATCACTCAAGGCCGGGCGCTCTGATGAGGACAGCATGCTCTAGTTCTAATGAAGGGAATGACCCAGACTAGACCACAGAGCCTTGCAGGACAGAACAAGGTTGGCTCGATCAGACAGTGAAGACCCTTTAGGAGATGCGAGTGCTTGGGATTGTGTCTTCTAAAAAGGACTCGTCTCTCTCTCTCTCTCTCTCTCTCTCTCTCTATCTCGGGCTAAAGCGAAAGAAATATCGCAGGTGCCCACTTCTGCTTTGGTCTATTGAGAGAGGATTCCAGGGGGAGAACTGCACTTTATTGCAGTTTAAAAAGTAGCCGTCTTGCTGTAGACTAGTTTTTTCATTAAGTGTTTGGAAAAGTTATAAGTAATATAATAAAATAAACACAGCTAAGTAAAAGACTTGTATATGACTATTATGGGTTAGGATCAGAATCACCTCTAATGATCATTAATGAATAATGACTGAGTGCATGATTGTAAAGCGTGAAATAAAATTAGTGCACGATTTGCTGATCTGAGCCGAGAGAACACAAACAGCAAGATCCTTGAGTGAGGTCAAGGGGTCAGGGTGAGAAGATAACACATCGAGAGTACGTAGAGGGCCACGGAGGACTCGCTGGTTCATACTCAACTTAAACCACGAGGAGATCACACAGCTGACTATCATTAAAACTTTTTTTTAAGTGTTTGAAATGAGCGAACGTGTAAATACGCCTACTCTAATTGGCTTAAGATTACGGCAAAATATATATATATATATATATATATATATATATATAATCACTAATTGGTTTATACTATTATATAGAAATAATTTCTCTGTAGAAAGCCTTTGATACAATCTGATCAGTGTAATAATTTTAAAATGCTAGGTTTGAGTCAGAGATATTATCCAGTTCACTATGAACAAGACAAAAAAAAATAAAATAATGAAAAACCACACATTGTGTATTTGGCCAACAGCCCACCAACAAACAGAAACTATTCCCAAACGGTCCCGACTGAGGCTTTCATCGTTTAAAGCGATCGCTCAAGGCTGATCCTGGCCAAGCATGAAAACGGTGCTCTCGGCTCTCGGATCAGCGCGATCTTCGGACGGGGAAAAAAAAAACGAGTGAGAGCTCACACAGACTGCTAGAATTGTTCATGCTCTGCCTGGCCGAGCCTGCGTGCGTGCGTGCGTGTGTACTGTACATCACGGCTTTGGCAGCGCCAGCGACGGCAGATGTTCTCGCCAATCTGTGCGTTGTGGTTGCTAGGCGACGGCGAATGTGGGAGTAGCGCCGTCGCCTCATCACCCCCCCCCCCTACCCCCCAGACAAAGCCCTTTTTAGTGAATCACACACACACACACACACACAGAGTACATATCCGTGCACACTCATACGCACAGAGCAGAGCTGTAAATGAGGCTGGGCAATGCCAGTGCACTGTTTGAGTTGCTGCACATACTGAAAACCCCGCTGCCTCTGTGACTGAGCCTCTTCAGCATTCAGGACCTGATTTTTACGAGCCTCCGTGGGGACGTCCAGGCTAATGGTGATGGCAGATGTCAACGGACACAAAAGGAAGCATGTCCTAAAAGCATTACATGAGAATCCGGAGCCTTTGAGGTAAACATTACGAGCGCCTGCCTGGCCTGTGCATTACGTGGGCAATATAATTTTAGTGGAACCATGCGTTCTTTTCTAGTCATTTCCATCAGACGGCAGATTGCCTCCTACATCCTGTTCAACCTCTCAAACACACAACTTCCATTTCCAGCTAAAACGGTTAACACGTTTATGATTATGACTTCCATACAGGGTTTTTAAAATATGCATTAAAATTCACTGTAAAAAAAAAATAAATAAAATAAATAAAAAAAAACACAATCCAAGCAGAGAAAGTTGGAATATATTATTATTTTTATAACCTGAACATTCCCTACACCAGCCGGCTCACGCTTTCATTTCATTAATGGATCATAACACTGTAAATGCACATCAGCTATCTAATTCATGTCTGCTTGTTCTGGAGTAAAAAGGTCAGGCTATAAGGACATAGCTGCATGATAATGACAGGAAGAAAAAAAAAAGAAAAGAAAACAACCACCACCAAACAACAGGGAATGAAAGCAGCATGCAGAACTGCCGGACTGTGCAGCATCACCGGAGGCCTGGAACAGCAGCTCGGGTTTGGAAAACGGCCAGCACCGGTGTGTGCATCAGTGTTCAGTCTTCTACACACTCGTTTATGGAGCGACTGGTGCAGTATACGCAACTAGTGTAAGATTAGAAGGTGGAATAGCAAGGAAGATGTAAAATGGAACGTGGGGACAAACTGAAACTGCCCAGCTAATAAAATCTTATAAAATGTCTTTGTATATGTTTTTAAACTATCCTTACCTTAATAATACTGATTTATCCTGACATGTTCCCATCATACCTCTCAAAAATCCATAATTATAAAAACTAATTTACAGCCGTCGTCTTGCCTTGTGAGTCGAACGGTATGATTTAATCCGTTACACAATGAATTTGATCTTTTGTTGTTTGATTTAACTAAATTAATCAATGGATCAGTTTCCAATTCCAAATTTATTCACACTAACTTATTTAGGCTTTTTTAACAGACAAATAATTTACAAATGGTTTAAAAAAAAAAAATAAAACAAACAGTATCGCATTTTCTTCTTTTGAGTTCATGGACGATTAGTGCAATATCACCACCTACTGGATTGGATTCTCACCAGGTCATACCTTAGATTACAATCATATATTAGCTACATTACAGCTCACCATACTGATAGACGCACACACATAGTTTGTCCTATAGAAATTGTGTCTGTTCTCCGAATAGTGAAAAAAAAGAATAAATTCGCACAAAACAATCTAATAACCAGAAAACCAGAAAAAGGTCAAATAAGTAATTGAAATCTACCTCTAACGTTCGGACTTCTCAAGCGCCTAAAGCACTTATTGTTACTGATATGATCTTAGATTATTGCCTTGACGCACTCTGCTTCACCGAAACCTGGCTTAGACCAAATGACTAGATATTAGTCTGAATGGGTCTAATCCATCAGGATATTTATATAAGCATGAGCCCCGTCTAACTGCTCGCGGTGGTGGTGTCACAAGTATCTACAATGATGTACTCACTGTTACTCAGAAAACATGGCCCAGGTTTAACTCATTTGAAGTGCTTATCATTAATGTTGCACTCAGTGAAATACATAATAAACCTTCGCTATATTTTACTCTGGCCACCGTGTACAGACCCTCGGGGCCCCGGGGTTGATTTTCTTAAAGAGTTTGGACATTTGCTGTCAGACCTACTGATTAACTGACAAAGTGTTGATAGTAGGAGACTTTAACATTCATGTAGATGATGCTAACGATGCTTTAGCACTCGCATTTATGAATTTGCTAAATTCCTTTGGGGTTAAACAAAATATAAATGAAGCAACTCACAGCTTTAATAATACACTAGATTTAATTATATCCCATGGTATAGATCTCTCTAATATAGAGATTTTACCTCAAAGTCATGATATCACAGATCATCACCTCCTGATATATACTCTACCAGTAGAACAGATTAGCTGTGTCAGCCCACGTTATCAATTTGGTAGAAATATGAATCCAACTACTTCTTATTAGACCCCTAAATGCAGACGATCTAGATGAAGGGACTAGCAGCATGGGCACTATTTTTACCAGTACATTAGACACTGTTGCTCCCATCAGATTAAAATAAAGTAAAAAATTCAATTACATTTTAAAATAAGTCAGAGATAAAACACTTGCACCATGGTACAACAGTCATACTCACGCCTTAGAGAGAGCAACCCGTAACCTCGAGCGAAAGTGGAGAAAACCTAAATTAGAAGTTTTTAGAATTGCGTATAAAGACAGTTTGTGGAGCTATAGACAGGCTCTAAAAGCTGCTAGGGCCGAGCATCTGAGCCAACTGATATCAACAAACAAAAACAATCCCAGGTTCTTATTTAGTACAGTGGCTCGCCTAACACAACCTATGACGCCTGCAGAGAGTATCCCGTTTAGAAGTTTAGAAGTTTTGACTTTATGGACTTCTTCAATGAAAAAAAAAAAAAATCGATAGTATCAGAAAGAAAATAACGAAGGTTCAACCTTTAATAGCATCTCATGATCCAGTCCAGTCTAAAGCTTCACAGTTAGATTTTCAGTGCTTTACAGGTATAGAACAGGAAGAGCTGTATAAACTTATAACCTCGGCTAAATCAACAATGTGCTTGTTAGATCCAATCCCAACCAGATTTTTAAAAGAAGTGATGCATACAGTTGGAGAGCTGCTTCTAAAGATGATTAATTCTTCATTATATCTAGGTCACGTCCCTAAACCTTTCAAGATGGCAGTTATTAAGCCTCTTCTTAAAAAATCTAATTTGGACCCGAATGAAATAAATTACAGACCGATTTCAAACCTTCCATTTATATATAAAATATTAGAAAAGGTCGTATCAGCTCAAATATGCACATTCTTGCAGGAAAACAACATCCTCGAAGAATTTCAGTC
>JAQQZT010000033.1:25684387-25710386 GCA_030068275.1 Clarias platycephalus | reverse complement strand
TGTGTGCGTGTGTGTGTGTGTGTGTGTGTGTGTGTGTGTGTGTGTGTGTGTGTGTGTGTGTGTGTGTGTGTGTATTTACTTTGCACACATTCTTGTTTTTTAACTTTAATGAACCCTCCGGTGACTAGAGCTGTTCTGCTGCTAACTGTGTGTTTTATCATGATCTGATTCCTGATGAGTTTTTAGGTCACTTAACAATTGTTAATGCTAACAAACTGCACATAACTATTTAAAAAAAAAAAAAAACTCTCTTCAATAATATGACAGTAGGCAAAGAATCTGACATTTGTAATTTTTGTCAAATAAAATAAAGCAGAATAAAGTGTGGAGAGCATGTTTGAGGTTAGCGCTTTCAAATGTGGGGAAAAAACTTTTTTTATTTTATTTATTTATTTATTTATTTATTTATTTATTTTAATCTAACAATACTATAATGAAGAAACTTTTGATCACTTTCAATCAAGTATCAAAGTCTTGGCTATGCAAATACATGAAACGTCTAGAATTGAAAAAACTCATTAAAATAAAAGTTTAATTCTACAGGATGTCCCTTCCCCTGAAGTCACCAGAGATAAATGAGCATTCCTTTATTTACATATTGTATATGCAAGACCATTCACCCCCCAATCCCACTCTTATCCACCTCACCGGGTTACCACTGGTAATCTTCATCTCTTGCATATTTATCCCCACGAGAGAAACCGACAGCCCCTGATGTGCAAAACAGTTACGTGTCGATAGCCGTCCTGCATGAGGGAGCGTCGCTTAAGGGCTTTAATGAGTGCTTTGAAAAAAATGTTTTATCCACATATGATTGTCCTAAGACAGTCAGAGCATTTAAAAGAAGAGACTCTGCCTTTAGGATAAAACGCGATAACAAAAGGATCTCATGGTTCTCTAGAGAAGAGGGGGTTGATAAAGTGGCACCAGGTAGAACGTTTCATTTTCACATCTCTTTCAGCACTCCGGTGCCTCACACTCAAACACAGAGCCAGAAACAGAAGAAAAAAAGACCTCAGAGAAACAAAGACTTGCTGCTATTAAAGTTTTCTTTTGGTGAAGCCGGTCACCAGTGATTACCTCAGGGCAGCCAGCAGCCGGTGATGCAGATCGAGTTTGCTACAGGTGGGGCCTCAGCTAAAGGAGCTTTCTGAAAGAGTACCGAGAGCCTGAGCTGAACAGTTCCACCTCTGAATAAGTAAAATAGCTGGACCTTGACTTGTGTAATTACCTAGCAGACTCTACTTCCCTTTATTTTTATTCTTAAGGTTTGACTAAAAGATCCGAGAGTAATTGAATGTGTACAACAGTTTCAAAACCACAGCATACGATATCTCACAACAATGCCGGCTCGAACAACGATCGCGGCGCTCGACTGTAAAGCACCAGCTGACGCACTGCGAGCGTGGGTTCACGTCCATAACACCAGACTCTGCAAGCGATTAAAAACAAATTAACACAAAGCTTTTTTTTCCTCTCTCTTTCTTTTTTTAAGATCCAGAAACGAGATGAATCGGCTTTTTAATCTCAAAAACAGGGAACAAATCCCAGTGCAGATAACAAGAGAGGTGAGTTCATTTCATGCGATTAAACTGCCTGTCCGGCCGCATGCTGTGGATTTGAGGACTTGACATTTTGATTCTTTTTTTTAATTTTTTTTATGGATTTTAACTGCTTTAAATGGTTTTTAATCCTCATATCTGTGCATTTGTATGCAAGAAAGAAAGAGAAGGAAATGTTAAAAGGGGAAAAAAATAATCTGTGCTGAAGTTTTTACAGGTTTTAGATTGCTTTAACTGAAGCTTTGATAGAAGATTGAATAACCAAAATAATGTAATGCATAAAAGCATTTAAGCATTAAGAGAAAAATAGGCTGTAAAAGCCAATTAAGTCGAGAAAAGCCTGGTATCACGTGTTTGTTCAAGCTGCACACAAACCGACAGTTTCAGGTCTAACAAGGAGGAGCTCGGGCAGACCGTTCACTCTCGCTCGATCCTTACACGTCTTTTCGTCATTCAAGGCTGTGTGCCAACGTGAGGATCTGGCTGTAAGGGATGATTAAATGAAAGTGTAGAATACTGAGACGAAAAGGCAGAAAGACCAGCTGGACTCGTATTATTCACGTGATGTACAGGAGAGAGTGAAAACTGCATTCAGTACAGGCAGCATTCGAATCAAAGCATTTTTTTTTTTTTTTTTTTTTTTTTTTAAAGTGTTCCCATGCTTGAGCTCCAAAAATTTTATCATGTGTAATAATGACTAAAATCTCAAGCACAAAATCACATGACTAATATAAATACGGTTTTCAAAATCTGATCAAAGACATCCATGGACATTCATTACGGAGTACAAAATGGTTAGGAAAAAAAAATTCTCAATGTATTTCTAGTGGGCTCTGATGTGGTCATTAAATGTGGCTTTTCTTGATCTTGTCTTTTCTTAACAATTCCATTCTTCGAGCTCCCGAGTGCTGCAAAGGAAATAGATTCAACACCATCATCTGGAGATTGCAAGTTCGACTCCCAGGTGATGCTACAGCCATCTGTATCCGAGAGAGCAGATTTTTCCGGGCTCTCTTGGGTGGGTGCCACGGGGATGGATATCTTACTTGTACTCCCGCATCAATCATAGTGACACTAGCCAATCATGGGTTTTCTGCACGCTCACGCAAGTGGAAGGGATTGGATAGCACTTTCCTCCGAGTGTTACACCGTTCCCTAACGATGCAAGAGCAGCAATTCAAAAAGATATGGTCAGCAGCTTCATGTGCACCGTAGCGCGTGGTAGCCTGCGGCTGTGGGCGGGGGGAGTGCCCTTATATGGACACTACTAAATAAGACAGAAAACCTTCTTTATTTTTCCCCTCCACATTTCTTCTACAGTAAAATCCTAAAAACTAGTTAAGCGTCATCATTAAGTTAATTTATTCAAATAAACCAAAGTACAGACAGTAACACAATAAAACTAAACAGGTACAGTATGTACATGCGTGTTTTCTTCAGATAGGAGATATGCGAATAACCAATACCGGGGTGTTAAAGTCGAACCAGGGCTTGTAAAAGACGTAAAACTGACTGACATTTACGGACGACTTCAAACACAGTACAGTAATGAGACTCGTAGCTGTAGTAAAATTTGAATGGGGCGAACGTTTTAAAGAAGGCTGTACATCTGTGAGTGATGACCCTGGCTGAGGTGGCTCGGAGCCCACTGCAGTCGTTTCCGCAAACATTCAAATAGCAGGATGACTGAGCCTTCAAAGAATTGACCAATTTCATTAAACTCCATTAAAGGAGTTCCTGGGAGGCCAGTCTGATCATGGCACGAGCATACAGAGCAGACTTTCTACCTTTCTACTTTCTCTTAGGCCTTGTTCACACGGGCGTTAAAATCGAGCGTTTTTCTGCCGTTCGTAGCGTCCGGTGAGCACGGATGAACCGCTGAGGGTTTTGTACACATAGGCTGCCCGTGTCCGGCTGCGCGTTATACCGCGATAAAAAACGTTGCATGCAGCTTTTTCTTGCCGTTCAAATCCCAACGAACGCAAGGAAACCGCTTCTAGTCCGTTTTCTCCGCGGTCATGTTACGCTTCGGAGGACCGGATATATCCCATGATCCTACATGCTATACATAGGGAAATACGAAAAAAAGGCAAAAATAAAATGATTAAAAAATAAAACTTGTGTGGAAATTTTCGCATTTCTCCATAAACCACAAAAAACTTCCTTTAATCCGACGTTGTGCAGTCAGAAGGTGAACCCAGTAGCGGCGGCGATTTTTTCTCTCCCTACGTCACCGTATTATTTTTAAATATTTTTTATATATTATATAAAAATATAATCATTTAATTAGAATTTTTAAAACAAGAAGATTCATGTCTAATACAGCAAAATGGTCCACATTAAAAGGAGGCACCTCAAATAAAACGACAAGGGCTTTCCAGTTCCCGACACTGCCTCCACAGGTTAACACACAAACTACAATTTGGGCTGCAGGCTGGCGTTAGACAGAGACAAACAAACGCCAGTGTAGAAGTCAATCGAGCGCCGCTACAAAATGCAACATAAACGTCTAGGACGTTCAGAGCGTGTTCGTTTATACAAAAATGTAACGACCGTGTGAACAAGGCCTAAGTGAAATGCTGGGATAAGTGCATTAGTGTAGCAGGGGAATTATACTAGCAGTGAGAAAAAAATGGGAGGAGTTGAGTAAAGAGCCTGCACAGATTTAGTAATTATTATCTCACATCAAATTACTAGAAGTGTGTAGCATCACTGTACTCACTGCGAGTATTATTTCAGCAGAACTCAGTCATATTGATGCGTCCAGTGTTAAGGATCAGCACTCTGAATGCACTTTCAGGTGCCTCAGCCTCTTATATCTGACCGACATTCAAGCAGTAAGTCTATATTAGGAGATGAAGATGCTTTAAAAATTCCTGATCCATATGTGGTTTTAAATCTTGCGTAAGAGCCATACTGTTTCTACTGCATCATTGTACTGATCTGTGGTTGTTGTGGTAGATTATTGTTACTAACATACAGTACACATTCAGATGGAATGGCTTATTTGTTTATTTTCCTCATTCACAAAATAACCACCCAAAAGCGGGCCTCCACCGTCATCTGACGGTCAACACAATGTCTCCAGTCTTAACCTGACAAAGAGCGAACCTTATAATCTGTGTTCTCTGCCCTCCGCCTTCTCCCTTTCCCCCACATGCTGCTCTCCAGACCGGCCTGATTCATCCTGATGCCCTACTTCTGTTTAAGTGCTCTTATCACCTGAATATCACTTCTTGCCGCTGAGGATGGTCCCAGACGGACAGGTTAAACATCACCAGAAGATCACTGTGGTGGTAACACATAGAAACCATTAACACTGCTATAGATGTTCTTCCTCAGGTAGTCTTAGCGAGAGAGGCCTCGAGTAATTTTGCACTCAAGTCTCCGTCACTGAACAGCTAGTAACGTCCATAATTAACAATTTAAATCTATAATAAACAAGCTCATAAGTTCGTTATTTGATTAGTGACTAATAATTAACCTGTTTATTTATTAAATAGGGAATTACTAGGGATATGATATGATATCGCGATACCTAGGTGCCGATTCAATTTGTTCTGATTGGTTTTATTAATATTCCAATGCTGTACTTTTTCCATAATTTGTTACAAATCTAAACAAACTGCCAATATGTGAACGTTTAACGTACACCACCTGTAGGATTATAGAGGAACTGCAGCATATTTCCATCTCAAAAGCAAACATACAGCATACAAAAAAAATAAAATAAACCTTAAAAAATTGATTTTAAAGTCAGTGTGGTGATTCATGTATCGCCACACAATAGGAATCTCAGTACATAAAAGGAATCGCGATACATCACTCAATCGATTTTCCCACCTTTATTTTCATTTCTGGCATTTTTTTACCTAATTCACATCTTTCTACTAAACTGTTTTGTGACAAACTAAATTTTTTTTTTTTAAAAAAGAAGCGCGTCTCTCATCTTTTCCATAAATGAGTTCACAGATGGTCATGACCGTCTTGTGTCTTTGTGATCGATCGGGTTCAAACTCTGTATCATCAGGTTTCAAGCTTGCAATCTACAAATGCTTATTTATTTAAGCTCTGCGTTATCGGCGTGAGGAATGTACCGTATGCTCGCACCTGCCAGTGCGTCTGGGGACGTTAAGAAGTTAAAGATCGTTGTACTCATTACCGAATCTTGTTTCTTTCATGCTTTTTGGCAAGAAGACACGCACATCAAATTTGCTTAACATGAACAAACAGTTGCATACGTGATGACCTCTGATCATCTCAGACATTCATCAATAAAAAAAAATTCCGCTATTTATTATTCAACTCTCCGTGTCAACCCTTAACTCTGTGCAAATAGTCTTCATTGAGGCCAGGATTGCTCTTCCCTTCCGAACAGTGCCAGGTTTTTGGCTTGTATAGTCCTGAATTGAGTTTGAGCCAAAGCCTGTGCTGTTGAGATGTGCTCCCGTGCGCGGCCCTGTCAGTGCACTCCAGTGCTGCACTCCGCTTCTTGGCATACAGGACTACTTGAACGGCAGACTGCTAGCTAAGAAACTAGTTCAGTCGAGGTCCTCGAGCTCATTCTCCCATCCTCTCGGCGCTCAGCAGAACGAACGGAGTAACGAGGGGAGGTAGCGCACACTGCAGCTGACAAGTGAACAAAAAAATATATATATATCCCAATTAGCAAACCAGGTTCTCCACTGCGCTGCCTTAAGCTTGCAAAGGGTCGCAAATATAACAGGGGCTTTTTTTCTGAATTCGGCAGCAGCGCGCTGCATATATTTACCCAGCTGGACTTTTCCTGATAACTAGCTTTCAGGCAGCATTAGCGGTGAATGGGTAATGAATTGCTAACGACATGGGTGTCCTCTGAAGCACAGAGACATACAATTTTCCATTTTCAAATTGTCGTACGTTAAGAATTTTAACAAATGAAAATGATTTATACAGAGAAAACGGTGTTCCAGATCAAAACACAGTGGAAAAAAAAAGAGAAAAAGTCTTTTTCATAAAGTGGTAACACTAGGAAACTAAATTTTAGTGAACTAAATAGTAAGCTTGATGCCTTTAAGATGTCAAGATCAATAAATGACACACCTCTCCTCTGGGAGAACAAAGTCTACAGATCCGTGTGTGTGTGTGTGTGTGTGTGTGTGTGTGTGTGTGTGTGTGTGTGTGTGTGTGTGTGTGTGTGTGTGTGTGACTCAGCATAAGGCAGAAAGGACTCCATTTTTTATCGCTGATCTTTAAACACTGTGCTTGTCCTGGACGCGGCGATACGATAAATTCATTCGCACAGCTGTCCATTCCGTAGGAGCGCATTACAAGTTAATTAACAACATCTGCCTCGGAGCGCTTCTTAGGAAAAATAGGGAGCGTAAACACGAGCTCAGTGCAGACAGAGGAGCGAGAAGGATGCCAGTTGTGTGCAATAGCTGCTTTGTCAGTAATGGAGAAAAGGGCTGTTATTGTTACCCAGAGTCCATTAACACATTGAGAAAGAGCCCAGACACAAAGACGTGCCTTAGAAAGAAGTGTACCATCCATCATGCGGCAGCAGCAGTGAACTCCTGGCACAATGAAGACCGGAGGAAATGCTTCCAAAGGAACTCCAGTGAATTCCATTAGAAATGCAAGAAAAATGCATTTTAAACTCTCATCCATCTCTACACAATCGTACTCGACCATAATGTTTACACCGATTATATTACATTACCAGAGCCCCACATGTAAACACTTTAGAAAACGCTAGCAGAGCAGTCCTTTTTCCTCTGCCTAAGTGTTTTAAACTCCGACATAACCGACATCTGGAAGCCCCGTCCCTTTCAACATTCTCTCGTGGAGCGTCCGTTGCTTTCAGTCAACACCTTTACCACGTATCGGCTATCAACCGGGTCGCTAAAGGATGTCACATGCTTCCTATGAGGCATGAGAAGCCAACAACTGTTGTTTGCACAACATCGGGTGGGGGTGGGAACACACTCTGAAGAAAGTGCTATCCACCCACTTCCGCATGCAAGAGCCGTGATTTGCTATGGTACCTGTGATTGACAGAAAGCCACCCCTCCCTATCCCTCCATCGAAAGAGCAATTTGGCGCTTTCAAACTAGGCACGATTGATTTGTACTGTGTGCAGGAACGATTACTCTCACCTAATCCCCCGAAGGCCAGTATTCGCTTTATTATTGTTGTCCATATTCAGGTACACTTGCGTATTTTCACTCTCCGATACACCAGGTGGCAGTTGGTTTGCAAGCCACCATTAAACAGAAGAGAAGTAGAGAATGAGAGGGTCAATCTTTGCGCTATGCTACTTATTGTTGATATTTCGGAAACCGGGGTCCAACCCTAGTCCCTAATGTAAAAACACCTTTACAGTCCTGATCGCACGGCTATGACTTTCAAATCCATCATGTCTGTGTGATGGGACAAATACTTCTTGGTTCAACTGTTCAATCAGAATCAACATGAATATTGCAACTCGCAGTAGATGATAACACACAGATACCCTAAACATCACATCAGCGTTTCCTCAAAACAGTTCAAGGTCGGTTCTCACCTTGGTTTAGTGGGGAAACTAACTAGGGCTGGCAGATTTATACCCGACAACTGGTACAAAAAGATGATGATCCTCATACTGAACACTTTTTCAACACACATGGCACTGTTTGAGCATATAATTAAGCGCTGTACTGATTCAGTCGCTGGTAATCACCAGTCTACATGCAGTATAATGTCATTCTTGTCAGTGCGATATTGATTTTATACAACAGTTCTAAGAACAAGAAATAAATACTGAGTAAGTGGCATTTTGAACATATGGCGAAATGTTCCGTTTATTTTTTTCTTCCACTAGCAGAAAATTTCTGAAGAAACAAACCAGACTTATTTTATATATCTCGCTGATTTGTACACTCGCATTAATAGATGCGTCCAATAAAACTGGGCTGACATCATTATTACGCTACTGCACCACAGTGTAGTGACGGTTTTGAACCATGGCAAACCCAGGCAAGTGCACAACAGTTGAGGTTCTACTATTAGACAAGCTGAGGTTCCCCTTTTCAGCCTAGTTCAAGCTTCTTCCTCGCAAGGTACTTCCTTTCTCAGGTCAGCTCCGGCTTGCTCTTTAGCGTCCCAAATCTACATCCAAAGACTGGGCTCCTGATCGAGTGCTCAGAAGCTCTTGAAGTTCACACCGTATTATTGTCGGATAGACAGATAGACGGACAGACTGGGAACTGACAGTGAAATTCTGTTCATATTTTTCAAAGCTCATGCTTTGACATTTAAACAGTATCTTTACCATGGAGATTGAGAGGCAGCCAGCTCGAGCGGTACCAGCCGGCGAGATCATCGAGCAAGGTGCTGTGCTCGCGCACGCAAAAGGTATTGCAGTGCAGTGTGCGTACAATTCTACACTCCTTCACCACTAAATAAGTCTCCAAAATCCTTCTTTCCCTCCATCATACCACATTCGACAGTAGTAGAACTCAAAAGACAATACTGATGAAATAAACTGACTCTGCAGCAAAATCTAAGAAAATATGCAGTTTTTGCTTTCTGTTTTAATTAAAGTAAATACTGATTAAGACTGCTGTCGAATTTCTAGTTCATTCCGGTTTTGGTTGTACGAACTAAAAATCACACATTGGCCTGCATTGTGTTGGCTCTGAAAGGAAAACGTGTAACATAAGCCAAGTCTTCCACATTACGCAACATCCCCCAGTAGCGGTGTAATCCTATTCCCCAAACAGCCCGGCTGGATGAACTGGGACATCTGGGAATGTCATCCCTTCTAAAATTATCTTCCTTGCTTTCTTGTATGCCGTTTTACCGGGCCGCGGGCAAGTAGAGCGCTGGTCAACCTGAGAACTCGCATGAACCTCTGAATGTGCGTTCAGATTTGATAAAGACCAAACTGGTCAGGCTTTTTAGACGCTGTGTTTGGAGCAGCGCAGCTGGCCTTCGCACTGCCAAATACCTAGCGTTCCACCAAAGTCAGGTTTAATGAATGCGCTTTTGACGGCGCGCAGCATGAACACTGTGGAAAGGGTTATTGTTGAAGCAGCTGCTTCGGTTTTACAAATGAACGGGATGACTGGGAAATGTGGGAGGGCTGGCGGCCAACAAAAAGACAGAAGCTGATGTTTGAGGTCGAATTACAAAGCCAACAACAATGCTCGATTGTGTTACCTGTGCTTTTCTTTTTCTATTTTCCATATTCTACAAAGTAGGTTTACCATAGACTTGCGTAATGAAAGGGTGATGGCTCAGATGGTGATCGAAATCATTTAAACTACAATTGTTAACTATTAAATGTAAGATTTTGTATAGTTACTAACCTATTTATATAGACTAGAAGCACATAATGGCACTAGAAATACAAATCCCTCTTCCACAACATGGCCACCATGACCACCGCTCACTAATGTGCGATTTCATCTGTGATTTTGTCATCTCTTTGATGTCGTCTTTGATGAACACCAAACAAATGCTTCCTTTTAAGTCATTCATTCATTTTCTTATCCTGCATCTGGAGGTTTCAGGCTTGAGGCGGGGTACACCCTGGACATGGTGCCAATCATCGCAGGGCACACACGCACATACAGACACACTACGGGCAATTTGAGAACACCAATTAACCTACTCTGCATGTCTTTTGACTGTGGGAGGAAACAGGAGGTCCCGGAGGAAACCCACCAAGCACGGGGAGAACATGCAAACTCCATGCACAAGGTGCGAAGCCACTGTGCTAACCGCTATTCAAAAAGCACCTTTCCGGGCACCGAAACCACACACGCCGGCATTTTAATAAAACAAACAATGCACTGATGAACGAGGCTTTTGATTGTATGGTTTTAGCACGAATCTTTAAGTCCACAGGTCATGTTTAATGTACTTCATGCAAAACTTTTACATTACCTGTAAACTGCATTTTTTCCCACTTATTTCTATGCATTTAATTGTGCAGCACTAGATACAAGGTTAATAAACTTTTAAGTCTAAGCAATCTAAGGTATTACAGCGGACTTGTAAAGGTACATTCATCTTACATGATTCATTTCCTATATACGGTGTAGTCGGAGCGTGTTTTTAAAAATGATCAGCTCGCACTTAAACCCCTCACAGGTCAAGTTTTTTCCCATTAAATGTTACAATCAATGCAACCTCCAGACACATTAAGCAGTGATTACAGTATCCATACCGCTATTCTTAATGACTCATTACACCATTTGTTCGAGGCAAAAAAAAAAAAAAAAGATTCGCGGTTTGTTTGTTTGCTGCCAGTCAAGCGTTCGAAAATAACCGTCTGCCCAAAAACAGCGCTCTCGTTACTGACAGCAAGTCTTGCGGTTTGTCTGGAATCTTGACAAGTAAAATTGTTGAACCGTAAGCTGAGAGAGAGAAAAAAATAGAGTAATATAATCCATGATTAATGATGTTCCATTAATCACATACGTCCACACAAACCACACTTGTCAAACTCCAGGCCTTAGGGCCAAAAACGACTCGCTGCCTTATTTCATCTGATACGCGCAAATCTTGCAAATAAAAAATAATATTAAAGAAAGAATGGGGGGGAAGAAAAAAATAAATAAATTTAAAAAAAAAAGACCCCGAGGCAATATTACATATAGTTGAGCACCGCATGAGCATATGCATGAGCACTGCATAGCGACCATCCATCAAACTCAGCGTGTGTGTACTATTCATGCCCTTGTGCTTATAACAAAAAAAACAAAAACAAAAAAAAAAAAAGATTTAACCAGAACTATCATTACGGCACCAACACTTTGCACTGCAGCTACATGCTACAACTCATGACTGCATTATTTCCAAATCAGTCTACAGAAAGTGAAAGTGTGGACATTTAAATGTAGCATCACGGTGCTATGCTTATGGTGGAAGCACAAGTAAAAGAAAATGCAGCATGAAACTAAACACAATAATTACTGCGTGCTCCATGACAAGGTTTTTGCCCAAACAGCTTATAAGAAAACCAGTTAGATGAAGGTTTTACGATGTGGTTTATTGGTGGCCGAAGAGCTGACATGACTTCAGCACTAACAAATTATAAGGTTAGACTTGTTTGAAGCTGGGGTTGTGGATTTAATCAATTATGCAATGTAATCCATCTTGAATTGATGGGTCAGGTTTCGACCCAGAAGCAATCGACTTGAATCGAATCAACAGATCCATAGCTCTAATCCTGAAGCCACATCCTGAAGGACAATGGAAGTTTCCAAACAAAAATGGTGAGCAAACAAATGCTGCATTTGACTGGAAGTCATGGAATTCCAACCTACTTATTTGTAAACCTCCACACACCAGACCAGCGAACACCTAAGGAAATGCTCCTTTCAGCTCGTAATTTCGAAGTAGGAACTCTGGGTTTCTACAGGTTCAGCACATGATCTTAAACGATCTAGCTCGATCAACATACTGGACAGACAGTCCATAACACTGACTATACAATTCACGTTTTTTTTTGTTTTGTTTTGAAGGAAGTGCACATTACTCATCAGTTAGCTGACTTACTTGCTGCTATCAAAAGGCCAACATGGTGCCTTTGGTGTTTTTCCTCCCAACACTGCAGCTGGAGGTCCACGAGATCAAAAACGACACATTTCTAAGTTCCATCTTCACACGTCATAGGCAAGTTAAATGCAGTGCAACATTTCACATGCAAATGAACAAGCTATCATTACTACACTAGGAAGAGCTCATTCGGCGCATGATGCACGCACGTCCTGCTCGCCCGTGCACTTTCAGCAAATGAAACGTTCTCGGGCATGCTTCACGGGAGAAATTCCGTTTCCACACAATTACCTAGCAGCTTCCAAAGTGACCGTAAATGAGCTTAAAGCTGATCACGGCACAACTTCATGAGCAGCGCGAATGCTCACGCACGCAAAGCCCAGGCCTACTTGCACTTCCAACAGAGTACACATTACAAAATCCATATGATCACACGCCCCCATTTACATTTGAATAGCTCTGCCCATGACCCCATGTCTGTTGACCACAAAGGCTAGTAATGATAAGGCCATGAGTACTTTGCATGATAATAAACCATCCCAGACACGTATAGGCATACATCTGGCCTTCCCACCATATGCTGGGCTCGACTCTATACCTTGCATACCAATGGTGGTGCTTATTAATACTCGAAAATAAGGGGGGGAAAAGCATAACCCAGGATTAAAAAAAATAAAATAAAATAAAATATCAGGAGTTAACGAGACATATAAAAGGTAACTTTTGAGACAGATATACATACATTGTACGATACGCATCCCAATCTGTGTTAGCGCTATTGGATGGTGCTGTGACAATCTCTTTAGGGGGTTGTGTTATAAATGCTAATACATACTTCTGATTGACATATAAATGAGACACATATGGCAGATCCGGAAAAGGATGAAAAGAAAGCCTGTACGTTTTATACCTCATACACTGCTTTGCCAAAGGAAATTAAAAAGACACCACTTGAGAAGGGTTAAATTATTGGGCTGCATTCAAGTACTGGAAACAGATTTGAACCTTCGACTTCATGGAAGAAACGTGATCAGAAAAAAAAAACGGAGATTGAATGAATGAAGATCACCTACTTCACCTACTTCACCTACTTTCGAGTAAAGATGGATGGGTAAAAAATAAAAAATTTACTTACACAATGTAATAAGAGCTTTCAGGACTAGGGCACTTAAACCTGCCAGAAGCATAAAGAAAAAAAAAGTTTGGAGCAATGTAAAAAAGGGTCAAGTGATCTGTTGAGTCTGGATTGAACCTAGTCATATGAAAGACTTCACTGCAAAATGCAATAAACACTATTTTCAGACTTTTACTCTTCTGGTGAATTATTTTCTTCAGACAAAAGTTGCCTAAAATCAAACGATTTCTTGCAACTCTGAAGAACCTTCTTTTAGAATCGTTGACCTTTCATATTTTTGGCAATACGCGGCCATAAACAACCACATTGAAGAGCAAAAGCTGACGTACAAAAAGTCAATCACATCATTTGTTTCAGTCGGAATCAGTCGCATCTATGAGTGGAAACAAAAGACCACCATTTCTAGCCACTGACGTCAACTGCAGAAGTGGAAGATGAGGAGGCTGATGAAGCTTTGCTGCTGTGGGTGCCGCACTGTAAAGTAAACCTTTTTGTATTGTTTAAACGTTTCTCATTAGCAACAACAATCTTCGTAAATAAAAAGATTCCACGAGCACTCCGCTGTTATTTTTTAATTAAAGCTCAACCGACATATTGCATAGTTACACTGCCACAAACACAACTGCAGGCTGATTTATTAACTGTAGCAAAATTGTTTGTGCAAAATAACACGGTTCGAAATGTGCGTCTGTTAATACCCTTGTGACTCAAAAAGGCATCACATTCTTTTTCCTCAAACCTGCCAAAATACACCCATCTCAAGTTTTTGAAAGCATCCATACACACACGCAACCTCAAGGTCACTGTACATAAATCCGTCCTGGGTACTTCTAGTACTACATACTGCAGTATAATAAGAAAATCTGACTGCTACTAGTTTTCATTTGTACAGCCAAAATTCTTATTTCTGTTCTATGAGAACGTAATGAACAGCTGCTTCCTCTGGAATGAGGATGAATGAATGCCATGATGACAATCACACCGTCCTATTCAGCTGGCGTGGAGAGGTACTGATGCACGATAACGTACAGACCCTCACGGTCCTTTTATTTCGACAGACAACACACACATGCACAGACAAAAAAAAAAAAAAAAAAAAAAAAGCAAGCTCTTCACTCCTCTTTACTTGATCGCCTCTGAAAACACTCAGCAGCTCGGCTCCACTCTGCCAGCGTTTGGCAGGCAGCCAGCAGGATACCAAAAAGGGTTTTTCCTTCTCTGCCTCTCCCCCTCATTCAGATGCTAACTCCGACACAAATCTATTTATAGCTGCTGGCAAAAGACCAACCACAAGCCAACCGCATAACCTCAGGCTCTGTGCAAGAAAAAAATAATAATAATGATAATTGAGGCTGCACGGCATATGAACGGGAGAGAAAGGGAAAGACGGACAGAATGTAGAAGGAGGAATCTAACGATGGAAAGCAGGCATTTCACCGTGTGTAAAATCCAGCTTCGGGAGGTAGATGTAATAAGGACGAGAGGAGTTTGTCAAAATATATATATTATATATACACTCCACTCCCATAGAGAAAAAAATTCAATATGTTGTGAACTGTAAAAAACCCAGACAATGGAATTTCTCCTCCAAGTCTGAGGAGACGCCTTAACTGGGTCACAACTGAGTCTACGACGTGCCATCAACGCACCATACACGCACCCCCCCCCCCCCCCCTCTTTTTTTTTTTTTTCTTTTTTTTTTTTTTAAATACACCCTACCCCGTGCATCCTTAAGTAGCTTTCAATGAAACAAGTTTAATGTTTTAGCAAGCGCTACACGAAACCTGATAAAAAGGATGGTGGCTAATTTGATCCAGAACTTAAAAAGGCTTTGCTTAAAAAAAAAAATAAATAAAAACACCTCAATGAACAACTTAAAAAGAAAGTGCTCCGAGGGTTTAATGATCTCAGAGCTAACCTAGATTTCACACAGATAAAATGTTAGACTCGAACAATAGGCTATGAAAGAACAGAAATTTGTTTCCCCGCTCTGCCATCACTAAATCGATGAAGAAACTACTTTATTATACCGTATAAGAATAATAATCAAGCAAGTTAACAGGTCCGTTAGCTAGCTTCATAAGCGTACTTTGAGGAATTAGCTAAGCTGTTAATCTCTCTGTAAATTAACTCCCTGGCTTACAAAATCTTATTATTCAAATTACAGCGAACCAAATTGTAAAAGTGACACTTTGAAAACGTTCAGAAGGTAAAAATGAGATGTACACAACACAGACGTACACTTTAGGCACTTGCGGAAGGGTAAGTCTTACCAAAATCAGGTGATCTAATTGACTAACATTCTATGTGTGATTGACAACTGGATAAATGTTCACTGTAAACATAAATGTAAACATGGTTACTGCTTCGGCCTTTTTTTTTTCTTTAAACGTGGAACAACGTCTAAATTTCCACCCGGCAATGTTTACACAAACAAAATTCTTTTCTCATGACTGAAATATATTCCTTCTTTGTATTGGTCAAGGCTTAAAGCAAGTAGATATTTTCCCTTATTGTGACCTCATATAAGCAGATACCCTGAAACAGGAGCTTGTATGAAAAAGACAACATCTGAACAATATTGTACCTTGAGTATTAACACACACATATTAACCCCATGTTAACTTATTAAATTAATATTAAAGTACGCGGCCTTTAAATCAACCAGATAATTAATTTTAATGACGGTCATCACAAAGCAATAATAATAATAATAATAATAAGAATGTCTACAATTAAAACGTGGCAATATGGACTACAGTGCATGACGTCAAGTATAATGCCTGTTTTACCAATTCACTCACTGAGTCATGAGCTATTCTTGGTTATTCCGTTTGATGGCCCACAAAAAAAAAAAAGAAAAAAAAAAAAGTGTCTAGTGTCTGAAATTCAGATAACTATGATATAACAGGAGAAAAAAAAGGAAGGGAAAAAAAAAAAAAAAAAAACTCAAGGTGAGATTTCTTGCAAACTGGCATGCTGAATTATCAGACAGAACAGTTCCCCTGAGGAAGGCCATATCTCAGGCAGAAAAAAGGTGATGGGGTTCAAGTGGAAACAGACACAAAGATGTCCTGGCTGGTGGAGAAATTAAGTATATTCCCACTTCATCCCAAGAGAGTTACTCTTCTGTACATATCTGCAAGAAGCCTGTTGAGGGTTCTTCATGGCAGGTGGTCAAAAAACAAAAAACAAAGAGCCTTTGGACAATTTCTTTCTAATCTGACCATATCCTCACTAAGCCTCACTTCTTCCACTTTTAAAGCTCATGACTAAAAAAAAGCATATCTTCCTTTGCTAATTTTGTAATATTTTCAACCAACCCAGCATAGATAAGCACTAAATAAGAATAATAAGCATGAATTAGTTTTCTACGATTAAATCATTGAACACTACAATTGATTTCTAGAAACTGTTCAGTATCGTATAACAAAGCAAAAGCTGTGCATTCCAGTGTAATAAAACTAGACATGGCTTATTTGTTGCTCAGGGGTCAAGATGGTTCAGAGGTTACCTCCACACTTTCGGCGTTTCAGCGGGTTTGAATTTGGATTTCAAGTCTTGTGTGTGTGTGTGTGGAGTTTGTTCATGTTCTCTCCATGCTTGTGGGTTTCCTCCAGGTACTCTAGTTTTCTCCTACAGTCCAAAGACCTGTTGTAGGCCAACTTGTGTTTCCAAATTGCCCATCGCGTGCGAGTCGGTTGTGTAAATGTGTGCGCACCTGTGCCCCTGGGGTTGGAACCCCATCCAAGGTGTACTTGCCCTGCACCACGTACTCTGTGATGTAGGCTGCAGGCTTCTCGCAATGCTACACAGGATAAACAATATGAAAAATGACGGGATGAATAATCCGTTAGCCTTGGTGGTGTGTAGAATTTCCAGGTCTGGGCTACATCTTAATCCAAACTACATGGAGCAAAATGCAAATGGAAGAGGTGCAAGAACACAAGTCTAGAGGGCACATGTTTCTCATTTGCTGATTGTAAAGTGTCATAAACTAGTGGAAAGAATACAATCATGGCAAACCTGGTCATTCTTATTACAAACCCAATATCAGCATTAATTAGTTATACTACTTAATAGATGAAAAATGGATCTGGGTGTGAAATCTAAGGCAATCTCTTGATTCAGTTCGACTTCTGGTCAGTGGAATTTCCAATTTGAACTGACAATCAAGTGCAACGTTTACAGTCTGATTTGTCTCAAACAGCGACATTTCTTACAGGTTTGGCAGCATTAAAGCTAATAAACATAAAAATGCTGGGCAAGTTGTCGATTGTTTAAATGGCATGTCTTTTTTTTTTTTTTTTTTTTTTTTAATATGTCAAGCGAAAATCCTTTTTTCCAGCCAATCTTCTGCTCCAAGAAAAATGAGTATTTTATGAAGTTGCAAGACGTTTCTATTTTCTGCAAATGCTTTGCAATGTTTTGAAAGAAAGTCAATTTTTTAAAGCGTTAAACCTTTGTATGCTTACCTGAATAATTTAAAGTGTGAATCGAAAACTGACCCATTGATTCAATTAACTGAATCGACCAACAGAAGAATGACTGAATTGGATATTTGAATAAATCCTAGTAAATACACTGTTTACTGTAAATCATGCCTGAAATGTAAACATGTTTTCTACCAGTAAAAATGTCATTGCTTTTAATTTACCACAAACTAAATGAATTCCACCTCACGTCTACTATATATTGAGGACAAGATTTTTCACTTTAAAAAAAAAAAAAAACATGTTCTGTATTTAACTCCATCGACTAAATTAAATATCCTTGAGTGGACATTAACACATGTTAAAATAATTACTAAAATATTACTACAAATTTCTTGAAAATGAGCTCTCCTTCTTAAGAGTTTTAATTTGAGCAACACATAGAATTCATGAGACGGGAGCATATGTGCCGACTGACAAAGGCCTAGTGATGGCCTGCGACAGCTGGACATCGAGAACAAGACGGAGAGGTCACCAGAGGAGCCTGGGAGTCAAGATTACACACTGCATTCCTCCATCTGGAGCTGGGAGGGAATGGGACGAGCATCTGCCACATCTCCATCTCAAAATGTCTGAGTCCAGGCGGAAGAGAGGCAGTCTGAATAATGAAGTGACCTCACACAGCGATGAGGCCAACCAGCAACCTGTTCAAAAATTCTGCTTCACAATGCCGATGAACCACGGGTACGTTATCATCAACTTCGCTGTGGTATTTACAAAGAGTCAAATATTCACTGTAAATAAAAATGTGTAGTAAACTAGAACTCGAGATACAAGCAAAGATTTTGATAAATTTGACGGTTAAAAATGCAATTGAATTTTTTATTTTTTTTGCTTTATGCGGAGAAGGCCGAGTTCAGTACAACTCGAATATGTACAGAGGACTGCATGGATCAATAGGTGGATGGATGGAAAATCTTCAATCTAGGTTTATTCTTCCTCTTTTATCATGCAGAGGAACTCAAATGTACAATGGAACAAAGGGACTTTGGGACTAGAATCACAGGATTCAATGGCGGTTATGAAGCGCCAGCATTTTAATTACACATGCCTCAACAACAGAGCTGACTATTACAAGATGCATCTAAAATAACCGCAGATAGAGTGTGACTGAAAAAAAATAGTTCTTAGATACAAAAACAGATCAGATGACAAAACATGCCCGAGTCCATATATTATACTTAATCATCATCATCATCATCTTTTTTTTCATTTTTTTTTTTTTAGAGAACTTCAGCCTTCCCTGAAGTGGAACACAATATATTGCGTTTTCTCTCTTCGTTGTTTTTTCCACCGTAGAATAACATGCAGGTCAATGAGACATGCTGTCAGTGTAGAGGAAATGTCCAGCAGTCCCCAACCTCGTTCCCATCCCCCATTGATGTGGTGCAGACACAAAAGCCAAGGGAGCCTCTGCAGGGGCCCAGCCTCCTCCATCAGACAGGGCCCCAGCCTTGGAAACAAATGGGAAGCAAACACACACAAGCACACAAGAGCAGTGCCTGAGAGCCATCAGTCTGGTGGTGAAAAGACCTCAGTGAAACCCAACCCCCCCTTTTTGCCTTTGGTGTTCTTTCCAGGCAAGAAAGAAACCCGAATTAAGTCCACGACGGACGACGCACAGGCAGAGGGGCCTCTGCGGTCGGCGATCAGACCAGCGTCAATAGCTGTCTGCTCGGATTGGCCTGAAGGCAGACGATTTCATTAGGAATAGCGTTAACGATAACTAAAATTCCCTTGGGCTTGGCGAGTTATTATTCAAATGGGGCTCCAAACTCAGGTACTATTTATGCAGTGCATTAAAAAGGAAACAATTATTACTAACCAGAACAAATGCTCTGCAACATCAACAACTGCACAAAGCATGGCATGGTTCCACTCGAGCTGCGGCTAATCTCGTCCCTCGGCATGCTCGCGAGGACTTTGAGAGCTGCCAGTGGAGTGCGATGTGGCCCGTGCCAGATAAGGCCTGTGGAATATCATTGTTTATGCACCGCATTCCAGGCTTGCGGCTTAGCCCCAGATAAGCGTTATCGGCGAAGCAAATAAACACAAGGGTGAGAACAGTGTGCCATCTCAGCAGCATGCAACAGCCCCGTGAGAAGCTTTACCCCCCACCGTCCCCCTCAAACATAGCTGTCTCATTTGGGAAACCGACAGTGCTTAGTAGAAAAGAAGTCGCCACCGCAGGAAGTTGTTCGAGGTTTGGCAAACGAGGTGATATTACGTTTCGGTTCCACCTGGCTAAAAAGCATAAGGCAGAAAACAGCATTCAAATGTGAGAAATATTGTTTGTGGTTTCTCACAATCAATTTTAATAGAGCTGAATTTTAGTTTTGTATCTTTAATTTTTCCATCAATGTAGCTTTTATAAGATTTTAAAATATATCTCGATATGACCAGTGACGCTTCAACGCCAAAGATCAAGTTAAGAATCATGCAAATACTTAATTGTTGTTTTAGGCATGTGCTAGCTAACAAAGGCATCGATAAAAATGTAAAAAAAATACAGGGTGATTCACTTGAAAGAGGCCCCAAATATTCTGTAATAACTCTTTCCAGGACAAAGCAACCTGAACGAACCAACGTACAATGCCCTCCTCGGTATATGGAGCTTCAAGCACGACAGGATGGCCCCGAGTCGGACTGATGTGGTAGGCGCCGTAGCCATTACGTCGATATGGAGAAATACGGTCACTGGTCTTATGACTTTCAGGAACATGAATCGCCGCGTCAAAATGTTTCTGGCAGAAAGCGGAAATCACTTCCGGCATCGCAATCAATTACACAAACGTAGAGGAACGTAGCGTATTTTTTATGGTCCTGATTGCTTCATTATAGCGAGATGTATTACAGAATATTTGGGGCCTCTTTCAAATGAATCACCCTGTATGGTTTTTTTTTTGTTTGTTAAACTTCAGTAAAAAGTTCAATTTCAGAAACTCAGATTCTGATCTGGTCAACAAGTGAGAAACAAAGTCACTGACTGGTTGACCGGTTCAAATCATAGACAGGTATTAAATTAAACACACTGCGTTTTTAACTTGTCTGATTGGACACCACCATCATGAGGCATTCCACTTGCCAGACACTTTACATAACTATTGCTTTGTGCAGGTTTCCAGCAATTAGACTTAATTGGGGGGAAAAAATTAATAAATAAATAAAAAACACAGAAAATGCAGGTATATCAGCGGTACATGAGGCAAGCTACAGCTGATTCAGTCGAGTCAGAGCTACATGGCAAGTGATTCACATTCAAGATGGTTATTATTAACAAGACAACAATATGATTCTATACTCATACAAACAAAACATGCACAACACAATTCTCTGAAGTGAAGAGACAACCAATTTAGACTTCCTGCATGGGCAATGGGCTACAAAGCCTTCACAAACCACTTTAAAAAAAAAAAAACAGAGCAAACTGTGGCAAAGGTAGCAAAAATATCCCTTTTCTACAAATACTGCACTCATTAAAAGTAGCTGTTGATCAGCCTTTCTACTGAAACTTGTTTCTTTTTTTTTTGCCTTAGCACTTTAGATAATATGTTCATTACAGAGATGGATAAAACGTAACTCAAGTTTCGGCGTCAAAAGTCCACTCTGTTTAAAAAGCCATTAGCACATCATTAGTGCAAGCAATTAGTGCAAGTCAATTGGTTAAGTCCATCACAAAATCCTGCGATTCCATGCCCACTTTTCCAAACCCAAGTCCGTTAACATCCCTGAGGTTTACGTTTCACATTGCCAGGTTGGATGAGGAACTTTATTTGAAATGACTCAACTTCCAGATAACCTCACCAGGATGACTGAGAATCTTCACAGACGTATTGCCAAGAACGTTGACCACTTAAATCTTTGTCGTTTCACATCCTATATATCCATCCAATGGTTTATCCTATAGGCATAGTTTACTCAAGACCTCAACCAAGTCGAGCTGATTGAAAGTGACGTGTGGTGGTCTAGACGAGCCACAGGGAAATTCTGTCAGAATGCAGAGTATTTCTTCTCCACTTATCAAATTAGGCCTCACTCAGAATGTGGGTTTTGAGGGAACTGCAACTAATTATGATGGAAGCCATGAAATAAATAACAGATGGATTGCCCTTACTTTGCATTTCGGGCTGTGTGTTCTACACAAACACACCACTGCATCTCACTGCAATGTCTGCTTTACAAAAACAGCTCAATCTCAAGTCTTTACAAAGCATGAAATAGAAAACAAAGAGGTGGTTTGAGGATTCTGTCAGCTCTCTTAATAAAATAATTATAATTTTAATTATCTTCAGCAGATGTTATTTTCATTCCACATAATCAGCCCCTGAAACAAAAAAATATATACATGTAGACATGGCACTGATGTGACAGCAGAAAATGCTGAACTTAATGTCAAGGAGGGAAGAAAAAAAATCATGTCTTAAGGAGAAAATTAAAAGAATTTGTTTGTTTTTTTTAATAAAGATGATGGTCAGACTTGAATTATATAAATTTTGCATGATGCAAGGACAGAACCACAGTTTATAGCCAAACACCTTCCAACTACCTGCTTTTATATTGATCCGTCTCCATTAATAACCCTTAGCAATAAACTTCCCTTAAAACCCAAGTGACTCAGATACGTGCCGGCAACACAGCAAAGGTCAATGATGATTAAAAAAAATATATATATATATATATATGTGTGTGTTTCCTAATTGGGACGCCTTGCCAATGTGTGGGGAGGCTTCAGACATCAAAGTGTGTATTTATTTATTTATTTTTATTATTATTATTTTATTTTTTATTTTTTGGAAATGTCAGGCAGAACAAAAGTTCATCATTACTTTTATAATTTGTAAATTTTACCGCTACTAGATTATGGGAATAATGTCGCAAAAATTTTGGATTCTCAAAATGAGCATTTTTTTGGGTTATAATATAATTTTCTTGTCAATCAAGTTTGTATAGTGGTTAAAATTAAATAAAATCCAGTTCATCATAATGACAGTTTACAATGTTTACATAATGTTTACCTGACATGAATGTGCACATCAATACATCGTTGCTCGCACCATTTGGACTTAAACACGTTATGACCTTGTGCGACCACTTGTTAATTAAAAAAAAAAAAAAGGATGTAATTTTAGCAAAATGTGCTTGTTGAGGTCCAGAAGAAGGAAGAAAACCAGACACCTTGCTTCAGGCTGGTAATGTGAATGTGGCCTTAGTCTAGTAGTGAGGATGCGAGTCCGAATCTGACCATGACCAGGAGTCTAAAGTAAATTTTACACAGAAACTATGGTCTAAATCCACTAAAGATGACCCTATAAACATGCAACATGCTTGCTTTTGGTAAATCACACTACACCTACCAATTCAGCATAAAGTCATACAAGAATGTGCTTTCAAAAAGCATGCTGGCATTCCAGAGAGGAGTGACGTGTAAAACAACCAAATCTGCATCCAGTATAGCATATAACATGTATGTTGGAAATGCCCAGCAAACATTAGCCTTCAAAACACTAATAGTGTCTGAACTGAGTAATTTGGTGCTTTTGCTAGTTGTGTACCTTTTACACAAAACATCAAGGCGTTACGAAGGCACAACAATCCTGCCTTGAACAAGGGTGTGTGAAAAAGTAGGGAGGGAAAAATTGACGGAAGACGTACACTCCTTTATTGATTGACACTAGCCTATGATGATGTCTCTGAGCTGATGTATACAAAAGTCAGAAAACACTTCGGCTGGCAACTGTTTCTGAAAACCTAACTGGAAAACAGGAATTGGATTCAACAAGATTAGTTTTTATGAACAAGTTATTGTTTGTGTTTTTTTTTTTTTTTTTTTTTGCTTTAACTTGTACAACAGCTTGACAGCTCTCAAACAAAATCTAAAACACCATTATTGTGCTTATGCAGATAATTTATTTTCAGCCTTGTCTAGTTTTACTTTCTTTTTATTTAAGATGATCAAATTGCCTCAGCCACAGTCATGGATTCTGTTAGTGGAATATAAAGGGCACAGCTGGGTCATGTTTTGGACAACATGTATTACATTCTGGCCTTTTCATGCTTTTATTGTAATGAGTAATATCTACAAAACTAAATTAATTTTTTTTAATGAATGCTATAATTCAGTTTTAAGTAGACACAAAAGTACATAACACTTTCCATTTCATGCTGAATGGCTGTCAAGACGAGTGATGAATTCACTTTTGCACCCAACGAGTTGTCTTTGTACCAGAACCGCTTTAACACCACAATATTAAGGGTCTCTCAGATGGAATTTACCAGTTCAGCTACACCATGAGTTTTGTTTTGTTTTTTACACAGACTTAAGAACAAGTATTGAAATCTTATTCTTTAGTTCTTAACCTTGTACATACAAAAAAAAAAAAAAATTTAAGCAAAATAAATTCCACCTTAACTAGTAAATAACACCACAGAACTAACCACAAACAGACTGTAGTCAACTATTAAACCTGCCACAGCTCATCATATCAGTATGTTTTAAAAGGATTGTGTTGAAGTGAAAGAGATAGGCCTGGAGAACTTTACACAGTGGTCACATGAAAATTAAAGAAACAAGTCGTGTCTTTGTGATAACCTTAATAAGAGATCGTCAAATTGCAGTAACTTGATTAATTAAACAATTCTCTAGCTTGACAAACGCCTGAATAATCATTTAGCCGCTCTGATTAGAATCTGGAAATGGTTCCAACAAAGAGCTCATGAATGTCATATTTGTGCTGAAGATCTTGTTTTTAACACTCATATTTATGCAATATGAAGATGACATAAAGCGATATAAAGCTGTTAAGGTAAGAATTATTTAAAATTAATGTTCTGATATTCAGATAATTAAGTAAAATAAGTTTTGTAAGACATTTTGCTAGATAAAAAAAAAAAGGTAGTACAGCTGTGAATCAACACAGACTGTTCAAGTTTTAATTGTTTAGGTAAAATGACAAATATTAAATGGTCAACAAATTATGTGAAAAACTGACCCATTGATTTAGCTATCGAAACCACCATCAAAAGATTTATTAAATTGCATAACTGATTAAATTGCAAAGCTCTACTTAAAACATCAAATCTAACCTACTGCTCATTCAACCAGGGTTACAGTTTGAAGAGTTCACAGTTGATACCCTTGTCTAAAAATATTTTGGTATAATATCAATTAGAGATGGGGGAAAATTGATTCGGTTACATATTGTGTTTCTTTAGTGTGAAAATTTATGAATCTTCGCATATTCCAGGTAAAAAGCTGGGGTCAACACGCAGGGTCAACCATGATACAGCACCACTGGAGTTGACAGAGTTAAACGCCTTGCAGAATGACCCAACAGTGGCAACTTGGTGGTGGCTGGGGCTTGAACCGCCGACCTTCTTATCAGTAACCCAGAGCCTTAACCAGCTGAGCCACCATAATCCCACAGGTGGTGCGCTCTAAACTACTCACACCTCGGCATGCAGCCCAGCACACTGCGATTTAGGAGTCAATTAAGATTGTTTAAAATTGTAATAAAACATTTATTAAATCGGGATAGTTATAAAATTGAGATACCAATAGAAGGGCGATACAAATTGAATCATGATAATATTGTATCGGATGGTCTCTGGTCTCAAGCAACCATTTAGGGATACACAAAGTGACGTGGCACTCTCACTCATTGTCTATTCCACTTGTATTCAGGGTCGCGGGGGCCTGGAACCTATCCCAGGAGGCTTAGGGCACGAGGCGGGGTACACTCTGAACACAGTGCCAATCCATCACAGGGCACACACATACACTCACTCACACACTACAGCCAATTAGCCTAATCTGAAGGTCTTTGGAGTGTGGGATGAAACCGGAGTACCCGGAGGAAACCCACCAAGCAAAAGGAGAACATGCAAACATGTAACAAAATCCTTAACCCTGGTCAGTCAAGGACAATTTATTCGCACCACCTCAATTCAGCTCTGTGTAACTGTTCGGTGCTACGTTTTCACAGTGGATTGCGTTGTGTCGTGTTTGTTACTTTTCAGTGTTCAATTTCGGTGCCTCATTTCGGTGCCACTTAAATGCCTGAACTGTCGTTTGAAATATTTGTTCACTAGATTCATATATTTTTGTAGATTAATAGTTTATTAGATTAAATTAAAAAAAATAAAAGCACAAATAATCAGGAAATGAGACCATCCGACATGCGCGTGAAACTAACGTTACACTCGCTTTGACGGCAGCAGCTGGTCTACCGCTATCTTAGCTTGCTAAATTAAACTTTCGTTAAAATGCCTAAAACTAAACGGTC
>JAQQZT010000033.1:25671927-25684287 GCA_030068275.1 Clarias platycephalus | reverse complement strand
TATATATTCATATATACTTTTAACTTTTAATATATTGTTCAATTTTAAGCATTACATTTTTTGTTCAATAAAAATTTCTTTTTGAGTCGTCCACCATCATTTTGTGGCTTTTGTAAAGTATCGGTTGAGGCACCGGTATCGAAAAAAAACAAACGATACCCAACCCTAGTTTCTACCCAGAGCCATTATGTATGATAAAGTTCAATACATGCTAGATCTGCTAGTACAGGTAGAAATGTGAGGCGATTACATCAGAAGCTGGTTTTATGGTGAAAGTGTTTCAGTGCAGTGCATGCAGCTATAAAAACAAAGGTTGTTTTAGTATGATTGGGGGACATCCAGAGAGAGGAGTGTGTCATATTTTTGAGGAGGTGCAGTCACAGGGCACAAAAAGGGATCGATACTACTGAAGTAAGCAACATGACTAAAAGAAAAGGGGGGGGGGGATATACAGTAGTAGAGAGAAATGTATTTTAATCAATCAGTAATTTGGGAAAGTCAGCGCTGAAAGTATGCATGTTGTGAAGTATATGATCATACACCATGACAAAACATAACACAACCTTACACCTAATATCAAAAAATGTGTCAAATACTGCTATGAGATGTACATAAATCTTTTTTTTTATTTTTTATTACTGAATATTGCTACAAGACGTCTGCAGCCCATTTTTCAAGCGTTAAAACAACGAGCGCATAATACCGATAAAAACGTTGTATTAAAAAGCAGCATAACCTGCTGTACAGCTGCTGCGTTAGATGCTGGAGAAGTAACGCTTATTGCTTTTCACAGGCTGTTTATACGAGGTGCTTACAGCTCAGTCGGGGAAGTAAACCAGATCAGACCCTTGTTACATAACCTCTGTACCTTGCCATAATGCTTTAATTTGAACGGCTGTAAATACGGATTTTCTTACACGCTGCTCCTTTTGTGTGAACTGTGAACATGTACCGTGCTTTAGTAGAACCGTCCCCGTCAAGGCGTTTTCTACATAATGCACTACAGCGTACGATCATATATGTACTGTCTCTTTAAATTCTTGAAGCTACCCATCCCCCATTTCACTCAGTGTCCCCCCATGATCCTAGCTCCCTCAGTAACCCTCCCTCTCGCCATCCCCTCCCCCTCGATTCAACCATGTACCACAGAATCTCTCCATGACAGACCAAATCAAACAAATAAAGCTGTAATGCTGGAAATAAGCCAGCACCGTGATGTGTTCTCTCATTTTATTTCTCTGGTGTACTCAGCTAAATGATGGCTGTTTCAGCTCATTTTGCGTCTTCAGAGTTACTCTTAAAGCCCCCCCCACAACACACTCCAACACACACGTCCCCTCCTCCGTGTGGCTCAGAAACTGGAAAAGCACTGTCCAAACAAATATACATGCATCGATGTGGTACAGGTTTTACGCGAGAATTGTGCTTCATGACCTTGTATTTGTTCTTTCAAGCCCACTTAATAGTATAAGAAATGCAACAAAAAAAAAAAAAAAAACAAGATGCCTACACACCTATACGAACATGGAGTATGCACACAGTCATGGCCACCCCCTCTCTCACACAGACACACAAAATGGCTGGATATACCCTTCAATGACTCCATGCTCCAATTTAAACCTAAACAAGACTCTGGTTCATGGGTAAAGAAAGACCAACACTAACAATAGCAGCAGAATCATAGACCATCCAGGCTGACCAGGCAAAGAGGCCTCCTTTGTTTCCTGCAAGGGACTTGTGTTTAAAAAGGTACACACACACACACCCCAACCCCCTTCCCTTTAGTCAGGGAGCCTTGGAATGCAGTCAGCAAAGCCCATTACACAATGCAAGCAGCAGCCAAAATATCAAGTTTTATGAGCCCCTCAAAGTAATGTAAAAATCATTTATAATTCTGGCATGAGTGATCTGAAAACGATCGAGAAACACCAACGGGATTTGCCGTCAACGTCCCAGTCCTTGCACTGCCACCTTACTTGAATATCATGGGCAACAATCCACCTGAACACACCTGGAAAACGAACACAGGTGAACCATGCAGAAATACTGTGAAATACTCTCTGAACCGTTTCACTCTTTTTTCTTTCTTTTTTTTTTAAAGCTTAGAACATAAAAAAGAAAAGCTGAAGATAAGGTTAATGAAAATTAGATGAAAGTTTCCAAACGCACAGAAAAATCTAAACCATATATTTATAACTAATCAAAAATATATATATATGAATGAACGGAGAAAAAAAAATGAACAAAGGACTTTTTCTCAATACATTTTTTTTAATACCACTAACTGAATTGTTTGATGGTACGTTTGCTCATTTTAATTTCTGCCTAGCACTTTAATTATGTTATTGGAACTTGACTGATTTGAGATATTAAGTTATAAAATACTCCCACACCGACTCGTCTGTTATCCGTGTCACATTCTCCAGACTCACATTTTCTTCTTACGTCTACTGCAATGTGTCAGGAAATACAGCAGTACTGGGTGATATTTTTATTCTCCCTGTGATTTTTACCTTTGCACAACTTGGAATGACTTCGCTCAAGCACTTAGAATGTCCTTGAAAAAAAATAAACCGCTGATCATACCTCTCCAACGCTAAGAGTTTGCTCCTCGTGAAAATTACTTTCTCGAGTTGAACCGAAGTATCTTTTCCTATACACACACATACTTTTAGCAAAATACTTTAAATTGGACACCTATTCACCTCACCAGTGTCTTTTTTTTTCTTTTTCTTATACTAGGCAAATACAGCTTTCTATCAAAGGGTCATCTATTTCAAGATCATAATTGCAGTGCTCCAACATAATAGGTTACAAAACAAGGAATGCATAACGAAGACAGGACATTCCACAGTGTCGGTGCATGGGGAGTAATCATGGTGCTCAATTCATAGGAGCAGATAGTCTGCAAACAAACCCAAAACACAATAACGTGATAACCATTAACAATATTTGCTGGACCGTGTGGTAGAAAACACAAAGACCAGACAGAAACCTAACCTGGCTCCACATTAGCAGTAGTCATGGTTCTCAGATTCTCTATCTGGCAACACTGCGATATAAATCCGTATACATGTAATCCATCCTGAACATTTGGCAGTACAATATTTTTGCTATATTATTCGGCACAGCTGCATGCGGTTTGGAACACAGCCCTTATCTGCTATCACTAGTAACCTTTTATCATGCTTAAAGCAAGTGTTGGAATTAGGACTGGATGCTTCTTTATTGAAAAAAGTAGGTTATTGGACAGAAACATGGGTAACACACTTCTATAAGAATACACAGAATAAACAGCAACAAAGCAAAGGGCAACCCTCACTTCCACACTCAACACTCTCTCTCTCTCTCTCTCACACACACACACACACACAACATAAACAAGTGAGAAACTGCACAACAAAAACAGTCAGCACTGCAATTAAACATTTTATTATAAAACTACACTCCAGTGGACATTTGGAGACAAATGTCATGCAAGCCCATTACACTTTCACATAAAGAAAGCAGATATGAAAGACATGTTTTACTTATTTTTAAGCATGCAAAAGCTACTTGGCTCAGTTTCCAAAATAAATAGTACAAAGTGACTCATGGACGAGCATGCATGAGTGTGTTTCAAGGCTCTGATTCGCACGTGCTGCAATTAACCATTAAGTCCTTCCCTGATTATGTACAATCACAGCTTAATACTTTGAATGCTGGAGAGAAACATTAACGTAGGTAGCATTACACAGACCGACTCTTAGACTAGACAGATTAACAGTAATGTGCAATAAGCCATAAGATTGCATTGCATTTGTTTGTGTAATATACGAAGCGTGTTTTGTGCAATAAGAAAGTGGGCAATTTGGGATCCACATAAAAAAATTAAAATAAAATGCACAAGCCCACATGGTCAGTAATGGAAGGACGATTTATTGTTAACCTATTCCTACATGCACGCGCGCACACACACACAGCCCTAAGCACACAGGCTCATTTACTTTATCACACTCTGCTGAGAGCAGATTGAGCAACTCATTGATCCGCTCTGTGTCACGCTTGATCACGCTTTTATAAACTGACAGCGACATAAGGGGGTTATAGCGCAAGGGCACATTTGGCACCAATGTAAACTGTTCAATAAAGCCCTTCGCTAGGGTTGATATCACTGAGAAAGCACTGACGTGCACGAAACACCAAAATCAAATTTGTAACCTCGATAAGATACATCTCTGCGCTACATCACTTGTTTGGAACCAGTATGCATGCATGCCTGTGTTCAAACAAATAAGGTAGGGGGAAGAAAATGCATGCCTTACCTGCACCAAAAGTTCCCAAAAGAAGTGCAAAAGTCAGCCAGGAAGCGGTCATATTCCTCTTATTGAAAAAGCAGCACAGCGGATTTTGCCCTTTTTAATCTCCCCTCCGTTTGGAACATTTAAACACTGACCAGAGGGGCCAAAAACACACATACACACTAAGACAAAGACAGACACACACACGGCGAGCACAGAGTCCAAAGCGGCCTGCCTGCCTGCCTGGACACCGTGCGCGAGCCCAAAGAAGCAGCAGCGCACGAGCTCGCTCGCGGTTAACTTCAGAACACGGACACATCCATGGGGAGCACGCGCGACTCACGCGCACTGAACGCGCACACAAAGCAGGCTACCGAGAGGGAAAAAATGGAAAGAAAGAAAACGGGGGGGGAAAAAGAAATAAAGAAGCGACGCGCTTGCTGACGCTCTCCACTCGGTCTGTGTGATTCTCTCCCCCGTGCTGACGGACGCGGTCCCGTGTTGACATGCGGAGAAACTGAACTGAGTCCAAAATGGCTTCTGCTGCTGCGGGGAGAGCGGAGCGGCGCCGAGCCAGTGGGAAAGACCCGGATGTTCCAATACAAAGCGGAGAGGGGATATGTATATGTGTGTGTGTGTGTGTGTGTGTGAGAGAGAGAGAGATGCAGTGAAAGACTAAGAGCCCGCAGGGAGAAGGCGATATAGATTATATAGGATGCCTTTATATCCTCATTGGGTCCTAATGCAAGCCTGTTAAATGCCCTCCACTATAGACCAGCATTAACCTGTGTTCATTCATCCCCAAATAACATGAACCATCAGTGGGATCTAGAAAAGAAGAGTAGCGTTAACTATTAACCTTATTGATTGATATCTGTTTACATGTGTGTGTGAGGGGGAGTTGCCTTCAGGGTTGTGGGTTCGAATCTCGTCTCCAATGAACACTTCACATGGATGTCAAATTCAGGTTGTGGGTTCGAATCTCATCTATGGCGGACATTTCACATAGACGTCAAATTCAGGTTGCTGGTTCGAATCTCATCTCCAGTGAACACCTCACATGACTTCAAATTCAGGTTGTGGGTTCAAATCTCATTTTCAGTGGAAATCTCACACGCATTTCAAATTCAGGTTGCAGGTTTGAATCTTGACTCCGGTGGACATCTCACATGGACTTCAAGCCCAGGTTGCGGGTTAGAATTTGGACATCTCCAATGGACATCTCGAGTTCAACTTCAAATTGCAGTTTCGCATCCCATCTCTGTCTGACGTCTCACATGGAGTTCAAATTCAAATTGCAGATTGAAATTTCACAGGGAATTCTCACATAGACTCAAATTTCAGGTTGCAGGTTCAAATCCCATCCCGGTGGACATCTCACATGGACTTTGAATTTTGAAATGCTGTATTTGAGACGAGATACTGAAAACAATTACCTTGGTTAAAAGCACTATAAAAATAAAATATTGAGATTCTCATCCCCGGTGAACATCTCACATGGACTTCAAATTCAGGTTGTGGGGTCATATCTCATTTCCCGGTGGACATCTAACATGGATTTCAAATTGAAAATTCACATACACAAACACACACACACACACACACACACATATACACAGACACCAATAATGTTAATAATACTCTTCCATCTCACATGTACTTTGTTTGTTCTCTCTATACTTTGTGGGAATACTCCAGGTGCACTGGTTTCCTCCCACAGTCAAAGCACATGCAGTATAAACTAATCCTACTTATTTTGGCACTCCTGAGTTACTAGTGATCGTGACTCCCTCTGCTCTCTGGAACTCCCTGATCCAACCTTATGCCCCACTTGGGATGGGATGAGATGGGATGCCTCAATTATCATTGGAGTTCTCATCACATGGAGACCACTCCTCACAGCTGCTGAGGATGACCCCATATGGTCTGCTTTTAGATAAGTTTGATACTACCTGAAAAACGTTCTACTTAAAATCCAAGAATATGGCTTATATGGCTTTGGACTGCATTTCATACCACTAGTTTCACTATAAAGACAGAGGTGTAATGGTTAGCAGCATATGCCGCTCATGCTCGAGAATGTGTGTGGAGTTAGCATGTTCTTCCCATGCTTGGTGGATTTCCTCCACATACCCAAGTGTCCATCAGTGAACGTTTGGTTACTTGAAAAAAGTGGTTTCTCTCCCCATGTCAGAGGTTCTATCTCATGTCATCTCAGGGAGTTTTTCCTCGCTACCAGCATCTTTCTTATTAGGGACAAATTAATAAAGCAATATATTTCGAAATCCTCACATTTCTGAAATGTTTAAATGCACTGTATATCCAGAGTTATTTTTTTTTTCTGTAAGGCTGCTTTGTGACAATGTCCACAAATATAGCCCCCTACCTATCTGCAACCCTTCACTGGATAAACAGTGTAGACAGTGAAAGAAAGTCATGTGTAGCGGTAGCAATACAAACTGTCAAGTCAGGTTTTTATCATTATTATTTTTCATTTTTATTGTCATTCCTCTATAATAACCTGTATGCATCGGAATGAAATGTGGCTTCCTCAGGACCATGTTTTAACACATGACAATACAACACACAGTACTACATAAAGTAGACACACATGACAGTGTGAGAAGACAATAAATATACAGGATAATAAATACGCAGGACAGTGCGCATCAACTAGACAGGACAAGAAAACAATACTAGTGCAAACATTGTCTGTAAACTACTGACTGTGATAGCAATAATCACTTGTAGTAGCAATAGTAAAAGAGCAAACAATAAAAGTGTCCATTATAAAGTCCAGGTATGCATTGATAGATATACATGGCTAGGTTTTGATTAGTCCAGGTGAGTGCTGGGAGGCGACAGCATGTTGAGTATTTTGACTACCTCAGGGAAGAAGCTGTCACGGAGTCCTGTGGTGGCACGGATGCTCTAGTACCTTCTGCCAGATGGTAGAAGGGTGAAAATTCCTTGAGAGAGGTCAAAGGAGTCATCTGCAATGTTGGTTGCTTTGCTGTTGTAAATCAAAACTATAATGTTCACTCACTCTCACTCATCATCTCTACTGCTTTATCCTGTATTCAGGGTCCCAGGAGACTTATGGCACAAGACGGGGTGCACCCTGGACAGCCTAATCTGCAGGTCTTTGGTCTGTGGGAGGAAACCAGAGTACCCGGAGGAAATCCACCAAGCACGGAGAGAACATGCAAACTCCATGCACACAGGGATGGGAATCGAACCCGACCGGGAATCCAAACCAGACCGGCAAGGTGACAGTGCTAACCACTACACCACCGTGCCGCCAACTATAATGTTATTTCCGCATATTTTTTAACCTGTGATTCTTTAAAACATCCAACATATTATTTCTTGTACAATCAGGAAAGACTTCATTTGTCAGGGTCACAATAAATCTGGACCCTATATCAAGAGCCGAGAGTATAAGACACACCTAGGAGTCAAACTACTCAGTGGCATGTGGACGCATGGACAACATGCGAAAGTCCAGACAGAAAGCCGAGCTTAGGATCCGACTTAGGATCAAATGATTTTATCTGCACCAATAAATAAGTATCGTTATCATTGGCAGTAATCATAAAGTAAACCATAAAGTAAAGTACACCAGTAGTGCAGTGTCTATACATTATGATGTTATTGGCATATTGATTCAACACTTATAACCATGCAAAGAAAAATTAGTATTTTAAATGCATTACGCTTAGCATATTTTTTTTTTATTTGATTCTGAGAAGAACAGGTTGTCCATAGAGGTTTAATGTAATAAAGGTTGATTTTAGAATAACCTCAGCATATGGCAGTGTAACTAACACACTGCAATTATTTTTACAGCCAAGCTCAGAAAACCAATGCTTCTCTTTTGGCAGTCGATGACTCGCAGTGGGGGGGGAAAAACAAGCAAGTTTATGGGAGTAAAAATGTTCACAACTTTAATGGAATATACTGTATGGTTGATATGATTTCTTTTACTGTATAGCTGAGCTATATGCCAAAAAAAAGAAAAGAAAACCTACATTAATGCCTTTTCTCAGTAGTAGCCTGGGCTGAAGCTCCCGGTTATTCCTCACCATGACAGCAGCAACATTAGAGTAACCATTTCCAAACTGATACTGCCTCTCTAAGAGTAAGTAATGAACGCTTGTGTGCCTGCTCCAACCACAAAATCTGTTAACTAGGTCTGCCAAAGAGTACTTAGCCAAATAAAAATATATGACAACTTGAGTAAAGCCATTAAATCGTCAACATTATTCAACACAAAGCTAACAGTAAGACTGATATGTTTTTTTTGGCTGCCGTTCCAGCCTCTGCTGCTTTTAGACAGAGAGAAGTGATGGCAGCATTGATCGTAGACCTCCGAGTCGAGAGCCAGGGACTGGTAATCACTGGAGACTGTGTATGAGATGGCTGAGTAGAGAGCGAGGTGAAATAGTGTGCACTTTTCTACACAGCATGTATCACAGGCCTTGTGATGATGGGAACCGCACGGCCCTATATGACAATTTCACATGCACATCGCTACAAGTAATATTGCTCCTGTAGCTCTGCTTTCAACACCACAGGCTTGAATAAATTGGTGTTTCATTAAGAAAGACTGCGGTAATGGAAGATACATTGATGCAGGATCAAAGAAACATACTGTAGTGGATTTGTGCGTCTGTGAAAGTCTTTGGTTCTATTGTATGAAATGTTGTATATGATTTGTGTTAGACGTATGCAGAAAACTCTTCATGGAAATGAGCAGATGGTAATGCAAGAGTGAGTCAGATGAAAACCTTACGAATACAACATGAATTAGAGAAACAGTATGCAGATGTTTCCAATGAACAATGTGAAATAAATCAATGTTCTTTATTTATTTGTATCTCAGTGAAAAACACAAATGATCCTATTATTGTATTTAAAATTCATTCTTTTTTTTTGTTTGTTTTAAATACAAATGCATTCAAATAATGATTTTTTTTTTCCCTCTACAGAACAGTGAAGAAAATGATTGGCACCCTTACAATGAATATTTTATCATACCCGCTCTGTAGATAATTAAAGCTCTATACATATACTCTCACTCATTCACTCATTCTCTATACCACTTATCCTGTACAGGTTCGTGGGAAGCCTGAAGCCCATCCCAGGGGACTTGGGGCATAAGGCAGACTGTCCTGCCTTATGCCCCAAGTATTATTCGAATTGTATTTCATAATTCCTAGGTGGATAATACTCAAGGGGGGGTTACGGTCTGAAAGTAACAGCAAATGGTAATAGAAGTTGTGAATACATTTAGTAGAACAACAGGGAAGAAATTGAGAGTTAAAATAAAAAAGTAAGAAAATAAATTACATATTTTTGATCTAGTCAAGATTTTTATTAAATGATCCCCACCAGATGTTGTACGAGTATCAGAACCTGAATGGAACCTTCGGTATGGAACTTTTGATGATTATGTCTTCAGTCAGTTTTCTACTACTGCAAGGGGTCATTTTGAGTTTGCGTTTGTCCAAAGTATACATCAGCTTTAAAAGACGGTCACCAAAAAGCATAGCAGACGACATTGTAAACCAGTACTGTTATCCCATGTATATAAATGTTCACATCTGCCCTGTGCATAAGAAAAAAAAGCCTACACTTGTGCTTTCTTTTCAGGTGTATTAAAACTTGTGCAGTGTGAAATGACTTGGATGCCACCCAAGTTAATGGAATCTGGACTTTAAGGTGTTTTGAAAGCCATGTAAAATCAGGTACCGTGGTTACTATGGCAACCACACCCCACATGTTAATCCTGATATCCCACCCTAAAACCACAACATATGCTTCACAGTAAATGCACAGGATATTTGGCAGTGGCGCAGCTGTGATTAAAGCACCCGCAGGTGAAAAAACCTCATACAAATATGTAAAGCCTCAGAAGATATCAGCATGTTCAGGCTTGAGCTGAGAACTAATTGGTGGATCATTAAAAGGATTAATATTAAAACAGAAATTTGGATAAAGATTTGGTTATTTGAAAATCACAGGTCATAAGTGTAAGTTAAATGTTTTTATTCAAATTATTATTATTATTATTATTATACCAGAAAATGCTCTGCTGTTTTCTGAATGGTCTTTAGACTTCCCCAAAAGAGGCTACGTTCACAATGTAGTCAACTAGTAAGTTTTCAATTTTCTGTAGTGTAAAATATCTGGTGCACTCATGGATTCCCACAACATAAATCGATCAGTGACTTTGTTCATTAATTTCTTAATTCATTGATCTTCAGTAAACATGTTTTTTTGGTCACATTTGCAGTAGTAACTTGAGCTCAGGATCAAACCAGGGGCCCTGGAGCTGTGAGGAGGCAGAGCTACCCACTATAGAACCCCAATGCCATGCAATAGAGTCCAGACAAATGCACAATATATGAGGATAACATCCAACACATATACAGTTTAATCCTAATACAATTTAGAGCTTGTAGAGAATCGGGTTGCGTTTTGGATGCATGGTACTGTATACAATTCTTGAAATATCATTGAAATTCATAGGTTTACATTTACTGCATTTAAGCTGTGTTGCTCTCGTCCAGGGTAAATTATTAAACCAGACCTAAGGCTTAGTTTATATCACTAGCAATTTCGTTATGATTACCATCATTAGGCCGTTGAACTTCAGAGGGCAGGCTTTCACTTTTTATTTAGATGAGTATTCCCTGTGCGGCATCTGTTAGATGAATGGTCCCAAAGCACACTCCAGGCATCATAATTACCTGCCATCAGTGGACGATAACTGCTGGTTTAGACATCAGGGTTTTTCAATCTTTTAAAAACAATTTTTTAAGCTTATCAGTGCTGTGTTCAGCTTAGGATATGTGAATCATAAGGTAGAACATCTTGATCTACCTGCTACGATATGATCCAAAGCTTGTGCATCAAGCATGAAGAAAAAGCACTCGCCTACACATTTGCACATAAGAACACATACATCGATGGTGAATAGAATATAAGTGGTATATTTCCCAGGCTGCTGGAGGCCATATCGCGATCTTGTATGGAGGACAGAGAGGCTTAAAAATTAGCACTGTGTTCTTTGGAGGACAATATCCATGGTCAGAGCTTCAACATACATGAATTAATCCAAATGTTTACATGTACAATATGCTGTTTTTGAAGTAAGGATATTGAGTTGAAATAAAGTAAATACACTAAATACAGTGTTTGAACTCATGCTTCAACTTTTCTAGTGTCTTATATTCCATTGACAAATGAAGTGTACAGAACCAGCAATTTCTGTATACCATCCACATAAAAATCCATTGAAATGTATTTACAAAATTTTTTTTACCCTTGTGTACTAAAGTAAAATTGAAGTAGATGTTTTTACAGGTACTTCTGAATTCATTTTTATATAATACATTGTTCCAGGAATGTTCAGAAATATAATGGGGGCATTTTACTTGAATGCACCTTTGAAATAGTGCGGAAAATTAAGAGACCATGTGTATAAAGAGTATCCTTGAGATGAGGAAAAAAAACATTTTAGATTAAATTATTTCACCATCAGTCAGCCACAATGACGCCACAATGACTAATTTCAAAATCTTTTGATACATGATGACTATAGACCAAAGAGATTATATCAACTGTTTTTTTTTGTCTTTTAATATAAGTGTACCCCATAGCCTATTATCAAAACTTTAAAACCCATATTTTACAGTAGTTCTTTTTAAATGATCAATCTGATTAGATGAGCAGCATATCACAAGTAGTGATAATATATGGTAACATCACTGGGACACTTAACTACATGTACACTACCATTCCACATTATCCATATTACACTAACTGTTGGTCGCAGCATGTGTGGAAGTAGATTCGTAATGAGGAGAGAGCAACTACATGCCACAAAACCAGTCACAGAAGCACTTTCCTTTTTTTTTTGAGGGGGGGGTATTTCCAATTTTCTCCCTAATTTAGTCGTGGCCAATTCCTCCCCGTCACTATCACGTGTTTCCTCTGAACTGCGTGACGTCAGCCGACCGCATCTTTTCGAACTGCTTGCTCACGCACCATTAGGGGCGGAGTAACACACTCG
>JAQQZT010000033.1:25659853-25671827 GCA_030068275.1 Clarias platycephalus | reverse complement strand
CAGCATCACCCGGGGTTCGAACCAGCGATCTCCGGATGATAGGGCGAGCGCTTTACCACTGCGCCACTCGGAGGCTCACAGAAGCACTTTCAGCAAAAAAACATAGCTGATAACTTTGTCATCTTAAACACTTTGACTCTTTATTAATTGCTTCTAAGGCATGAGAATTGCATCTAAACCATCCATGTTCTTCTATTTATGACTACAAAGCTAATCTCGCTCATAAGACAAGACTGAATTCCAGAATTCCTGGGGCACTGGTAGCTCAGAGGGATAAGGCACTGAGTTACTGATCGGAAGGTTGGCAGTTCAAGCTCCAGCTCCACCAGGTTGCTATTGTTGGGCCCTTGAGCAAGCCCCATAACCCTATCTGCTCCAGGGGTGCTGTACCATGGCTGACCCTGTGCTCTGACCAGAGGTGGGTAGTAACGAGTTACATTTACTTGAGTAACTTTTTGAAAAAAATTTACTTCTATGAGTAGTTTTACTGCACCAGACTTTTTACTTTTACTTGAGTAGATTTGTGAAGAAGAAACGCTACTCTTACTCCATTACATTCGGCTCCACTCGACTCGTTACTTTTCTAACCATTTATTCTACACATCTACCGCATGACTGTTTCATCAATCAGACGCAGCAACAATAATCACATGACTCTGTTTGACCAAATCAGCTGCAATAGTGGGAAGAAATATTCAGCCGGCATCCCTGGCATCATATACTGTACAAAGCATGTTTCACTTGCAAAAGAATAGATTCATACTACGGAGTCCTCTCTATCTGCCAAAACAGACACACACTTCAGCATATGAAAAACACAACTTCTAACCGGAAGAAACATGACGTGGTAAGTTTAGCTGTTTCATTGAATGTTGCAATATTGGCATATATAATTATTATAATTATACTAAAATATACATATATTCCACCGAATACTTTTTTATTCTTACTTGAGTATTATTTTGAAAAACTACTTTTTACTTCTACTTAAGTAATATTGTTTTAAAGTACAGCTACTCTTACTTGAATAAATTTTTTGGCTACTCTATCCACCTCTGGCTCTGACCCCAGTTACGCTGGGACAATGCGAAGGAAGAATTTCACTATGCAGTAATGTACAGTATATCTTACAAATAAAGGCTTAATTTAACAAAAAATTATCAAGAGCCCTATTTCTTATCTATGTGACAATGGATTGCGTTGCATTTCATGCTATTTCATGCTGCCCCAGAAGCCAGACGTTTATGGAGCTGATATTCTAAAGTGGAATAAGTATAAATATAACCAGAAACTTAAACGATATGCAGAACTCTTTACTATCTCCATATTTTACTCTTCTAACTGCTTTCACCACTGCTAATTACACTAAATGTCGGTCTCCAGCTCCAGCAGTCACGGAAGGGTATGTATAGGCGGATCAAAATAACTAATTAAATAAACAAACAAATCATAATCTGTCGATAATGAATGGTGCTTTCTGAACTGTTGTATAAAAGCAATTTACACTCGAGGTCGTGGTTGTGATGCGATCGTAGGCATAAATGCAGAGCCATGCTGATATTCATCACAACAGCACTCCCTCTTGTGTGATATACAGCTTAATTCTGGACTGTATGAATGGAAAAAATATATAGATGTATATTTTGGAACTGGGATCTCATGGGATTTAACAAAATGGGATTTTTTTTTCTAAAATATTATAAAATATCACTTGCAGGTACAAACAAAAAATAAAAACAGTAAAAGCAGGTACATTTATAGTTAAGGCTAATCATGAGCTTTAGCGATGTAGCAGAGGTTGAGGAACTGTCAGAGCCAGATTTCACCCTCCGTTCTAACAATGCTGGCATTTCCACCTCTGCTGTTTGCCCTAGTGTTACCATGGCCATGTTGGCAGGATTCATTTGTAATTAAAAGACAAGATATATACCCAAGGACGGACCATCATTCCATTACTGGCTTATGTCAATATTTGAGTTTAGAAAATCAAAGGCAGCAATACAATATTATAAGCAAACATTTAATCAATCATGAGCTGTTCTCTGACAGCTTCCCTTTCCCAGTCATTTAAACCCCTCATTTGTTATGCAAATAGGAGTTCATCAGTATGTGCCTACCAAAATGAAAGCAATCTTCTTCTTTTTGAAAAGATAATCAACCTAAAAAGCAGACGTTGTGTTCCATACTTATGGCAGAACTGTTCGAGGACGTTGTTATTGCCCTCTTTGGTCGTAAAGTCAAGCGCCAGAAAATGAAGTGCATGCAGGTCAGTGTTCTCAGCAGGAAGACAAAATGGTGCCTGGTGGCTACAATCACTAGACTGATCTAGTGTGTGTGTGTGTGTGTGTGTGTGTGTGCTTTCTGCTATGCCACTTTCCACCTGCCATATAAAAAGTCAAGAATCATACTGACTACATAGGAGAAAAACATTGATTTTAACTTAAAAATACCTTTGTATAATTAGCATTATAACTGGCTTCAAGGAATTACGCTACATTGTACTCAATTCTTTCATTATGACTACTCGAGAGAAAAAAATGAGTTTTTACTTTGAACAAAATTTTTATTTTATTTTATTTATTTTTTTACAATATCTGTCTTGAAAAAAAAATACAGTGGCACTTGACTGTTAAAAAGGAACATTTATAGGTTGATTTTTGAGGTTTTTGAGGTCAGATGAGTAAAGGCACTGCAGGTACAGCTCATCAAACTGCAGAATTATCTAACGTTTTAAGGGGAAAAAACTTGACATGACAAGCACACAAAGCACACACATGAACGACAAACAACATATACAAAAATGAAGGTCTTGGTGTCATGCATATAATGCAAGCACACATCATATCTCCATGCCTGACCAGATCTAAACAAAATGCAGCTAGACAATATATGAATATGAATTAGAAAGTAAGTCACCGTGATGGATTGGTGACCCAGTACATTCAGTCCTCCATGGCCTTGTGGCCAGTTATCCTGGGATGGGCTCTACATACACCGTAGCCCTGAGCAGGAGAGTGGCTACTGAAGATGATTGAAAGAATGAATGATATTGGAAAACAATGTTAATCAATTTCTACAACCTTCACCTTCCATATATTAAACGTATGCGTTTTCCTTGAAGATTGACAGAGTAATCGAGAACACATGCTTCAGTACTTGTATGAATGCTTATGAAGGGTTTGAGAGCAAACCACAATATTTCAATTTTAAAACTTTCCCTCATTCTTGCAATTTATTTTCTTTGGATACAGAAGGTTGCCTATGCAAAACTTTTTATTTTTAAAACCACTGCTTTTTCCCTCAAGGTGGACAATCATTACAATTAGTCCATTCATCAATGTATGTTTATTCTTCCTGTTGGAAGTTTAAAACCAGTTTGTCTCATATGTTCCCAAATCCATAATGTTGAGTAAAAGTGATGTTATGAACAGTTATGTGCCGGATTCAATAAGCTACTAATAAGCTATTTGCTCAATGTAAACAACATTATATTTCTTTGTATTAATAAGTTAGACAGAGAGTTCTCCCGTACAGAAAGACAGGCAAACATGTACTGTACATGGGCTTCAACCTGAAATGATAATATGTCTGATTATATTAAAGCTGATCAGCTTATTTTTAGCTTCACCCTTTTAACTATTTCTCCAAACTCTTTTCCTATCAATGATGAATATGTATGCTGGTTATATATTATATATAAATTGGTTTTCTCAGGAGAGGAGCTGTCTGTCTTCTCCCTTAGAGATAAGATGAGAAGCTCGGTCATCCGTGAGAAACTCAGAGAACCACCGCTTCTTTGTGTGGAAAAGAGTATGGAAAGAAGGTGGTTCGTGCATCTGGTAAGGATGCTACCAGGACGCCTCCCCAGGCAGGTGTTCTTGGCACGTCCACCTGGGAGGAGGCCACAGGGCAGACCAAGGACTAGGTGGAGAGATTATATCTCCACACTGGCCTGGGAACGCCTCAGGACTCCTCCAGTTAGTGTTGGTTGAAGTGTCTGGGGAAAGGGAAGTTTGGGGTTCCCTGCTGGAATCGCTACCACCGCGACCCGACCTTGGATAAGCAGTTAACGCTGGATGGATTGACGGATGGATGGATGGATAATACCATATAATGTCATTTTGCGAGTGCTTGAGATGTTTTTTCCTTCCTTTGTTTTTCCTACAAAAACAAAATCAATGCAAGAGTTTTTGTATAAAAAATTTACCGACATATTAATGATCCTAAATTCCATATTTGCGTTGCCACAAACACAATTACTGGCTGATTTATCAATTGTGACAAAACTGTGGAGGGTAGATTTATAGTTTTGCTAAATCATACAAAATTCATACTGATATGATCACAAGAGTTTTGACTTAATATTTTAGTATTTATGAGTTTTAACAACCTTGTGACCCAAAGACATGCCGCACAAAATATTCCGTATCTGTTTATGATGCCATGTCATCATTAGAGCTTATAGTGAAAATATTCATATGCTAGTATATACTTATATCCTCCAAGACAGGAATGGAATTTGATACTGAAAATAAGACTACACATGAAGGCACGTGGTGAGTCCTCAACTTGACATGTGTGCCGTGATGTACCTTATTTGCACTGATAACATCAGTAAATCTGTTTCCTGATGATAGGCCAATCTCATATTGGTCAGGAAAACAATTTCAACTAAGCAGAAGGAGATCACCATTTACACAAGTTATGAAAGTGAACATGAACAAATTTCTCAGAATTAGGATGCTTGATGTTCGTATGGCTCTCACATTCAGGAAGCATTTTTTAAAGCAATGCATAAATACATGATGTATGATGATGATGTTTATTATTATTATTATTATTATTATTATTATTATTATTATTATTATTATTATTATTATGTATAATAATAATATTAATAATAGCAATAATACTAATTCTAATAATAATAACAATAATAATGGCTGCAAGTGGTCCAAGCACTACTGTATGATAATACTTACTGTATTATATGTAAGGTAATTAAGATTACAAAGAATATTAAAAGCTAGATGGATGAACACATTATTTATGCATGTTCCATGAAGTCCATCCAGTGCCAGCCCTGTCAAATGCCTGCTGAAAACTGATAAGACCAGCAGATGGATGTAGTGTACAACTCAGTTGGACAAGAGGTAACACAGAAATAGTTATTTGTATGTTACAGTGTACATGTTAAGTTACATGCATTTGCAACTTCCTAAGAATCATGTGCCTTGAAGACATGCATATGTGATTGTTTATCATATTAAATCTGAACAGGTCTCATTACCCTGCATCTTTGCAGTCATATTCAGGTGAATAAATTTGCTAACTCATTATGCCTCTACAGTTACTGTGAGACCACATCTGAAAATGCATTGTATCAATATTCATGAAGAATCAGTAAAATGTGTAGGAGTATGAGGAAAAATAATAATATGTTTTACATATCATGCAAATGAGCTCAAATCTAAAGTGGGCGCAGAGTAATGGTTCTACTTTTGTCTGAGCCAAGGAATAAGTTGAGCCAAGAAAAAAATATATATTTTTCATGTTTGTACACCTCGATCTTCATAAGATATGAGTCTGTGCGATTGTTTTTCATTGTGTATTACAATATCAACACATCTGCATTATGCCATATTGTACATTTTCTGAATAAATTCAAGGACAAAATCACAAGATACTTTGTGTCACATCTCTGTTTTGTCTTTTAAATACAGTAATGCAATTCAATAATAATGCATATTAATTTCTGTATTGAGTTTTTCCATTTTTACTTTTACTCTAATGTACATTACTATACAAAAGCCTTGGGCAACCCCTTAATTTCTTCATATTAAATTACATATATGAAATTAAATAACAAATGTTTTACTGTGAAAGGCTGCAAAGTGCCTAAAGATACCATTAAAAAACGATTGTTTATGTAACAACTTCAGCAGCAGCCTCATTTCCCCTCTCATCTATTCAAACCACTCAGTATTCAACAGCGCCAGTATACTAATCACCAGCCTGATCATCTGTCATCATCTGCACCTGTATCTCAATGCTTTAAGTTAGAGGGTTTTTATGCCTGAAAGATTCACAGGTCACTGAGTGGCTAGACAAATAAAAAACATTCCTCTGAAACTGCTCAGGTACAGGGACTGGACTGAAAATGAGAGCCAAAATCTCACCAAAAATGTCCTGTAGAACAAGAGTTCAATATTATATATATTATATATTATATATATGTTTTACATATACAGTGGAATCTCGGATTACGAGTAACGCGGTTTACGAGTGTTCCGCAAGACGAGCAAAGATTTAAAAAAAAAGACTTGAAAAACGAGCATTGTCTTGGTTTACGAGCACCGAGTATCATGTATCATGCATGCGCATCTTGTTTTGACACCGAGCATCACGTCATCACAACTGAGCCAACGGTATTTCTCTCTCTTGTGCTGCGGAATTGTAGGTAATCGTCTCCCCTGCTGGGTGAATACACACACACACACACACACACACACACTCTCTCTCGGCTTTACAGCCCCCACCCACCCCCACCCGGCTTCAAACACAAACACACAGAAACTCTGCTATCTCGCGATTCAAAGGTAAGGTGCTGTTTAATTTGTTGTTGTTGTTTTACTTTATAGCAGTGATTCCGTTAGTATGCACTCACGTGAGTGTGACTAGCGATGTTCCTTGCTAATTTTTAAATGGTTAATTTTTAAAAGGTTTTAAAAACGGTCTCTCCATTAATGTGTGTGTGTGTGTTTGTGTGCACAAACGGAAACACTTATCTGTTGGGATTTATTTTTACTTTTTTTTAAAGTTAAAGTGCAGGTTAATTTGTTTTATTTCTACTTTATATTTTGTGTTAATTATTTTTATGTATTTATTTTTTTGTGCAGTAGAACGAATAATTTGAGTTTCCATTATTTCCTATGGGAAAATTACATTTGGTTTACGAGTGTTTTGGAATACGAGCCCGCTTCCGGAACAAATTATGCTCGTAATCCGAGGTTCCACTGTATATATTAAATAGATTAAAATAATAAATTTATTGATTAAAATAATGTACTGTACACAGACATTATGTTCCTTGTTATTGCCCAAAGGAAGGCAAGGAAAGAGATTTCCATGAGTTACTGCATTAACCCCTTTAGAGAAAGTTGTACAGTAAAGTCTACTCTTTTAATATGTATTTTTTTGCTAATAGGTTTTGAGCTCATTAAGCAATCATAGTACTTAAATTGGTGGGAGGTAACAGAACATTAAAAAGCAATCAGAATGTTAATTAATTTGTCAGTGATTAAAAGCAAACAGAATGAAAATTAAAAATTGCCATTTCATCAAGGGACATGCAGGGGAAAGATAAAACACATTTCAACAATTGTCTACAACGTCTTAAATATCCTGGTAAAATTAAATTAGGTAATTCCATTTCAACATATTTTCAACTGTCTTTTCCCAGGAATGCTTAAAATATGAATATACTTTGAGGCCTCCGTCTAAGCTCTCATTGTCTTTGACCGACCTTTGATAAGAACCAAGTTCATAACGAACAGTGCAATAACAATTCCACTACGCTGAGATCAGTATTAAAATTGCCCTTTTCTGTGAAGATGGATCCATGGTCTTAAAAGCTATGAACTGGATTTCCTTTAACTTGGGAACCATTGGTAAAGCTAACCTAAAACCGAATGCAAGCAACCGGCAACTTCATGTTGCATCAGTTTGGTTTTTTATGAAAGCACATGCAATGCCAAGATTTCCCTTTATCAGTGGATTCAAGACAGGCAGAATAAAATGTGGTGGTGTGTGTGTAATTTGAGGTTACGTCATGGCATATGAGTAACGTTAGAAATATTAACATGTAATTATGACACATTTGCTTAAATGCTGGAAATAATACGATTAACATAACTTAATCGTATTATTACACATAAGAACTGCTATAAGTCTGGTTCCGATGCTTTCTTTGGTGCAACAGTAAAGCGTTCCCTCTGTTGTCAGGAAATTGCATTTGAATGACACAAAAGAGAAAAAAATAGACTGTGCTCTCAGGGTGGGAGGAAAAGCATTACACTCTCCTCTGTCAATCAGAGTAACACTAAATGGTCAAAGGCACTGGGAGCGTGTTAGCATTGTTAGCAATGCGGAGGGGTTAGCATTTCCTTTGAGTAAGCTCAGTAGATTGCGTTTGCAATGTACAATGACTGGCTTCACGTGTATCTAGCATTCATCCTCCCTGCATGTTGTGACCTGTCACGTGATAAGGAGGAGGTCCAAATAGGTAGTTAAGGAGTTCCACATGGAGTTCCAGCTATATAATAATATACATGTTCTTTTTACTTGTACTAAATAGCTCCTTAAAAGACCCATTCTCCATTATTGTTTTGTTCCAAGAGGGCCACAGTCATCAACTAGTCCCTCTATTATCTTCTCTATCATCTCGGAAAAGATGAACCCAAATGGGAATGTCAGTCTACTGAAACAAAAATGGTTTAATTCATTTTCTGACTTGAAATAAATCCCATGCATAATTGATGCAGCTCTTGAGATGAACAAAGTCAAGCCATGGGGATCATCGCCATAAATTATGAAGCACAATGTTCACGCTGCCGTCGATGTTTTGGGAGGATAATGAGCAGAGACAGAGCTGACTGCCTTAACAATCATGCTGCCACAACACTCTGGCACAGGTACAGATTTACAAAGTCTAACAGCTTGTATTCACTTATGTTATCCATGTTCTTTGACAGGTTGGAATGTTTGGTATGAATATTTTAGGAATCATCTTTGGAATCATACATCGAATGTGTAGTAAGGTAAGGATTTGATGAACAACACCCTCGTAGCTCCTTATCGCTCATTGTCATTCGCCGTGAGAAGTCTGGGAATCGTGTGACGGCATGGGCTTCGTACGTGCTTGTGTTTTATCGAATCTCGTATCCTCCACATAATGGATGTTTTTAAGGGGAGGCGGGTATGGAGACCTGAGCTTGAGTATGCGATGAGGTGAAGCATTCATTTAACTACTTGTCAATACATGATGCCCTTAGGAGGTCTGCATACATCTTTAGTGTGTAATCAATAGTGGACTTACATCTCTGTTTATATCCCATAGTGACAAGGGACTGAGATTAGCACAGCATCAACACGCATGTTTGGTCCAGGCAAGACCACCTCTGTGTTATTTAGCTTCATTTAGATGTGCTATTAGTGACATCAATGTGAAAGCAGTCCATCCATCTAGGAACCATCTAGGTGAGGCCAATGGAGACTTCATGTCTATTCACACACTACAGGCAATTTGGGAATGCCAAACCATAATCTGCATGTCTTTTGGAGGAAACCGGAGAACCCGGAGAAAACCACCAACCATAGGAGCTAACTCCATGCACACACACCCAACGTGGGAATCGAACCTAAGACCTGGAGGTGCAAGGTGACAGTGCTAACCACTAAACTACCGTGCCGCCGAATAAATACTTATTAGTATTTACTCATATCGGCACTGAACTTGCTTTACTACGTCCACTCAAATGCACGAGTACGTGGTTTGCAAATACCTGAGGGGTTCCATCTTTTGTACTGCAATTTTATTTCATGAATAACTTAGTGAGAATCATATTTGTTTTATTTGCTGAGGCAAAGCATTTATAAAAACCCACATGTAAGTAAAGATTCATTACCTTTCATCAGAACCAAGGCTTTTTTAACACATAACTCCCTCCTCTATAGATAACACCTACACAATGCGCGGGCATGTCCGTAGTGAATAAAGCAAACAATGTTAGTCAATGAGCCCTTGGCGTGCAATACATGATTACCTTGATGCAATTGCACAGTGCTGCTCTATAGACAATAGCAATATCAGTCACCAGATAAGATTGATTCCAAGGACAGGTGAATGAGGACAGCGTTTCACGTTCGTGAAGAGTGATTCTGAAGAAGCCATCATGCCACGATGATTGTGCATCTCAATGGAAATGTTTCAAAGGACTGTTCAAGTTTGAATATCTCATCTTTAGTATGAGCTTTTCTTGAACTGTAGAGATTCAGCAGCATGTGCAGCATAACAGTTAACAATGCTAGAAGGCTCCGCACACTATTTCCAATTTTATATACAGTTTATATACAAAGAAAATAATACAATTCAAAGTATGTTTTAAAGCCCAGACCTCGTCACCCAGACCCAGTGCTAATGACTGACAGGTGGGATGAAATCTTTTGCACAGATGTAAAAACCTTATCCAGAAAGGACTGGTGAGGACATTCCAGGAGTCATTCCAGCCAAGCAGATGCCATACTTGATAGGCTATTGAAAGCCAAGGACGAAATGAAACAGGTGAAATCAGGTATGACTTCTGCTTGGACACCCCTGGTCTAAAGTGTGGTTCTTTAGATTTTTATGTTTTAATTTAAAAAGTCTCTTGGGTGGCATGGTGATATAACCCAGGGTCCGGGTTCGATTCCCGGCCAGGCTCGATTCCCGCCTCTGTGTGCATGGAGTTTGCATGTTCTCCCCATGCTTGGTGGGTTTCTTCTGGGTACTCTGGTGTCCTCCCACAGTCCAAAGATATGCAGGTTAGGCTAATTGGCGTTCCCAAATTGCTCATAGAGTGTGTGTCTGCCCTGTTTTTTGGCACAATGTGCAGGGTGTACCCCGCCTCGTGCCCTGACTCTCCTGGGATATCCTCCAGGCCCCCCACGACCTTGAATACAGGATAATGCGGTATAGACGATGAGTGAGGGAGTAAATGTCTCTTTCGCAGCTCTTGTTTTGTCAATGTCCATTTTTAATCTATTTATATCTTGATGAAATAATGAAATAGTAACCAACAATGCTAACATTTCAGCCTCCATTTGCTGGAGACAGTCAGAGCGTATGAGACTTCAGTGTGACGGTAGCAGCTGCGGCCCGATAATCTCAGGGACAAGGCCTTTGGGGTAGAGATAAGTGAAAGGATGGGCTTGGTGGAGAAGATAGCCCTTCATCTTGGCTTTTATTCAAGCCAGCCCTTCCAGTTATTTCTGCAGCAGCTGTCAAGAGGCGCTATGTTTTCCGATTGCTGACCCACTGAGTAACCCCATTTCTTAGAACTAATATTAATAACCTCGTTTCATACAGCTCGTGTTAAAATGTAATCGATTTGTTACAATGCAAATACTACAGCAATAATGAATTAATTTTGAAATCAGGAACGAGGCCGAATCATGTTAGATTAGGTCCTCAGAGAGGAAATTCATTTTTTGCACAAATGACCTGCCTACATTCATAAACATATAACATGCAGAGGTAATATATGAACATTACACATCGCACGAGCTAACAGCCTGGAGGCATTTGAACAGCACATGTTCAAACCTCAAATCTCTAACCAGAAATGTTATCTCCGGCATACATGCAAGATAGGACAGTTAGACTGCAGAAATTATCTTTAGCCTTTTACACTCAGTTAGAGTTAACATGGTGCAGCACCCCATTTTGGTCTTAATGCGTGTGCGTGGTTAGACCAGCATTTTCCAGGACATAGCTGCGACGGATGATGGACCTCATGAATGGCCTCCAAGAAGTCCAGATCTTACTCTGCACTACACTCTGCACTGTAGGAGGTTTACAGGACAAAGCCTTGCACACTGGATGACTTGGAGGCACGGATTCAGAGATTCTCAGCAATATCCCAAACAACTTCCTTCAGAAGACATTTCACCTGTTTGAGGAAACCGTTTGACACCACCGGTTCAAATTGTAAGATAAAAGTACATGTACACTTTTCTTCAATCAATTTGTATTAGAAATATGGACTTTATTAACAATTATTAATGCCTGGTTACTTTTTACCCATCCTGTAGACCACTGATCATCAACTGGCGGCCCGCGGGCTGAATCCGGCCCGCTTAGCCGTTCAATCCGGCCCGCGACTGGATTCCAAAATTGTGAGGATCAAAAAGAAAATAGTGGTCCACACTATTAAAG
>JAQQZT010000033.1:25631705-25646114 GCA_030068275.1 Clarias platycephalus | reverse complement strand
ACCCTAATGGTTGATGACTTGAAAATTATACTGACTGTCATTTGCATTGACTAATTATGAAAATCAGAGAAAGATATAATTTGCGTAATAATTTGGAACGCGGTGTATTGGTCGGGGGTTACACTTTATTTAATTACTAATGAAATTAAATACTTGTACCCCATTTGAATTAATGTCCTTACATGTTTTTTTTTAATTTAGATTCACAATGTACTTAAAAATCTTTTCCAATGACTTTTGTTCACCATTTCCTTTTTACTGACTAAATATCTGATTACATTTAAAAGTAGCAGCTTTTCACTTTCACTTTTCACAGTCGGATAATTATATTGTCTGGATTCTTCTGCTTTGAATTGAGGAAAGTTTTAACTCATAATAGACCCATTTACTTTAGTATACTGTATATATAATATTTCCAGAATGATTTCCAACCCTGGCTATGAGAAGAAAAATCTCCAAAAGTCTAAAATACTCTTTAAAAAAGAAAGAAAGAATTTGTATTGACATACTTGACTGCAGCTGGAATTCTCAGGACACCGATGTTTTTTTTCTCTCCATGAAATAAAAACTGCACTGCTTGTCTTTTGGTATTTATCTAAATGCAATTATCAATTATGGGCTGACTCACAGCAGACCAGGATCCACAAGAGAGGAAACCAGACTTATAGATTTTCTCTGATGGAACAAAATGAATTGCTCTTCAGTCTGGCTTGTGTCAAGCAAGGTGTGTAGACTTCTTCATGAAGAACCAGAAGGTTATAAAGATGATTTATAACCATGAAATATTCAGGCACAATTTTTACACACTAAAGGCTGTTACATGACTGCAGGGTCTGGCGTATATCAGTCAGTGCTTAACAAGACACGGTGGTTGACTGGCAGGTTGAGTCTGTTAATGGATGTAGATGGCAATGTGGAAGCGAGTATATTTACCACCACCATTATTCAAAGGCTTGACATGTGTAATTATAGGGTGGGGGTGGTTTTACATGAGAATAGCTTGGAAATGTACCGCTAAACTCATCAAGACATTGAAACGTCTTAGCAGATGGAGGCTTTGTTTAGCATGAAATGCACCAACAAGAAGGTGTTTGGGGTAGTGATGGATGTGGCAGATATAAACCTTGTTCAGCCTTTCCACAGACAGAAAGGCTCTCTCTTCCTCTGTCTTGGCAATTGTGTTTTTGTACTACATTATTGTCTGTTGACTGAGCCAAAGTTCAGGTGAACTGTGTTTTGGGAAGGAATTGCTGCCAAAATTTTATACAAACTGTTCAGAAGAAGCCTCTGAAAATAATTCACAGAGTATCGCTTTTCACCTCATTACTTTGAATAACAACTGGGGAGTCCATTCCGTTTGACTGAGCTGAGACTGAAAAGCACATACAAATTCCCAGGAATAAATCTATTAAATTTTTACTTTAGAATTTACAGGGTAAAAAAAAAAAAAAAAAACTCCACCGCAAATGACTTGCAAATCTGTGTTTATAATCCATATGAACATATGATCTTCAAGTGTGGCAAAGATTTATTTAATGATTTTGCTTGTGCATCAACCACAATCCCATTCGACTACCTGCTGATAGTTGCACCAGTGGGATTTAAACCTAACTGCATGTCTATCTAAAGACATACAGCAGCTGTTACTGTAAGTGCTTCAATCATTTTGACTTTCTCACCTCCTCAGCTATTCATGATGCTCAAACATGTAAGATTAAAAAGATGCTTCAATTCTCATGATAGTGACATCCTTGATTGACACTCTTGCACTTGTCATCTTAGATTGCTCACTAGCCGCACCAAGCCTTTTCTGCATCTCAGCTAACTGTAAAAAAAAAAAAAAAAAAAACACACACACACCTGTGATGTATTAAAGTCCATCATCTGCTGTCTTCACTACTTCCCAGCAGGTTTCTTATTAGCATTACACACAACATCTAACATAAATTGCTTAGGTTTGAGATTGTTGACTATTTTCTCCAATTAAACCCTATTGCAACTTTGCTGGCAATATCCTCCTTTGATGGAGTAGGAGTGCTATTGTGTTAAATATCAGCATGGCTGTGATACAGTCATAGGCATGAGGGCACGGTCTAAGTGCCAAAGAAATCACATCCATGCTGATATTCAGCACAACAGCATGACTTCGAGGGGGATATAGCTTTTATCAAATTAAAATTTTATTTGTCACATACACAGTCATACACAGTACGATATGCAGTAAAATGCTTAGATGACCGCCTGTGACCTTAAAAATAAAAAGATTATTAATAGGAAATAAAGATGGAATAAAATTGTAAATAAAATATTTAAAAAATTACTTTAGCTAAGGAAAGAATAAATATATATAGAAGATAAGACAAAATATACAGTATAAGAAAAAAGAAAAGAAAACCTAGCTGTACAAATATGGAGAAAGAGATGATTTTCTGTACAAATATAGAAAAATATAGAAACTTTAGTATGGAGATGAAGTGGGATTTAAATTGGATAAATATGCATGAAAGTGCAACAGTTCCACAAACACCATTTATTATGATCATTTTAAACAAGATTATGATTTATTTGTCATATAGATATATGTTTATTTAACCAGTTATTTTGCTCCAGCAACACATATCCTTCTGCGACTGTTGGAACTAGCATTGAGCTGGCAACTATCAGTTAGCACCCAACTGTTAGAGTAATTAACCGGGTGAAAGAAGTTTAAAATTCTTACCACATACACAGCCAAAAAGATAGGGAGAATGAACCATGTAGACAGTGAAAAGTCCTGAAAAACATTTGAGGTTTACTTTATATTTCTATTTATTCTGCTTTAGTATATCAGTTAAATTCAGCCGTGTGGTAGAAGCTAGCTAACTTTGTAGCTGTGTTTAGCCACACACAGAACAACACAGACGGTTCAGAGGCAATTTGGAAAAACTTGGGAAATTTGGAAATTATTAATGAGGGAAAGTGTTGTTTAAGATAAACATAACATTAGACAATGTTATTTATTTATTTATTTATTTTATTTTTTAGCTGAAAGTGCTTGGTTTTTAATGTGGCTTTTGGCAGGCAGCTGCTCTCCCCTCTTTCCAGGAAAGAGAACCATACTGATCTACTTTCTCCCATGGTGTGACTGACAGTTAGTGTAATGAACAGTGCTGGGGGACATTACTTTTTAAAGTAACTAATTACATTAGAAAGTTACTGTCTTTAAAAAATTATTGGTTACATTACAGCGTTACTTTCTGATAAAAGTAACTAGTTCGAGTACTTTTCCACTGCAGAAAATGAAAACTCCTTTGTGATTCCTCATGCATGTTGTTTTAGTCAAGACCTTTATAATTATTCTATCATCATCACTCAGTGAAGTTTGGCTCATAATCTGTTAACTACTAATACCCCTATCTCACCTACGCGGTTTCGCGCGGTGGCCGTAAGTCCGGTTCATCATGATTCACAGCATGATTAGGTTTTCATCTTTCCGCGTGTCGGTCCTCTCATAGTCAAACCGCATAGGTGAGGTAGGGGTATAACAGCAGGAATAACAGAGAGAGGGTTATCGGGGGCGGGGCTTGTAGGATGGCTCACGGATTGCATAAATTGTCTGAATAACTAATTTACATTTTTTAAAAAGTAACTAAATAACTGAGTGCTTAAATGTTGGACCTAACGTGTTAGATTACTCGTTACATCAAAAAAGTAATCCAAGTACTCTAACGCATTACTTTGTAACGCATTACACCCAACTCTGGTAATGAACGATTGTTAGAATACCTGTTTTGTGGAGTGATACATATACAGTACGTAGTTAAACGTCCCGGTATTGTTATGGTCTATATCACCACTTGTGAGGTACCTCTCGTCCAATCAGATTACTCGGTCTGTACTTGCTGTTGTATAATACAACACTAACTAACAATTCGGGAGTATCACCATCTAATCAAATCTAATATGTTTCAGGAAGGAGTTTTCCTTTAATTACTTTATCTTAAGTGCATTATTTGATGTTGAAATTTCCCTTGTAAGAGATTAATGCGACATTTACACAGGCTTCCCTCTTTTTAATAATGGAATTGTGTACTCCTTCTGTTACTCGCCTACACACTCATCAGCTTACAGACTTAACAGGCTGCACATTACAGCAAATGGCAGCAACAGGCAACATGAAAGTATCCAAGATGATATCACCTCAATAAAATCGAAACAAGATTTATAGAAAATAAATGGGAGTGAGTTCCATATGAGTTCTGTGTATGATTAACAGATATTTAACTTATCGGTTATTATTCTTCACCAAAACTTCCATATGTCAATGGATAGTGTAGATGCTGTGCACATCAATAAAACTTTATCGATAGTTTCTATACTAATTAACTAAAGCACCAGCATAGTAAATGATTTATGAATGGTTCAGTTATGTACTTTGGATATCACCACAGCAAAATGACATTGGACAAAACACCATCAGGAGCTCTAATTAATCATTTGATTTTGAAATTACATTTAAAAATGTAAACAAATCCAGAAAGGACGTATGTATGTATTTTTTATTAACCTTGCTTTTATTCTCAATATACTTTCAATTTTCACAACCAGAGTTATAAAAGAGCCTGAAATTGATTTCATGTTAAAGTGAAAGCACTCAAGCCTTGTAAATGCAGTCATTCATCGTACAGCGGGAGGATGTTTTATAACCAGAGCTACATTTCAGCTGTAATTCCAATTTGCGCAATTGTTTCTATTTCTTCCTTTTTTTTTCCTGATAATCTCGAGCTGAACCACAGCAACTGAATTAAAAATAAACCATGTTGCTTTTCAAGTTCTGAACCATGCTATGAAATCACCTGAACGAAAACAATGCATGACTCGTCGCTCAGTTTGGACAGCGTCGCCTGTTTGTCTCTTTCGTCTTGGAGCGTTTATAGCGTTGAATATCCAGTGAGCCATATATTTTCTTTTAGCGAGATGTGCGCTGTTAAGATTTTGATGTGGCAAAAAAAACATAACATATTGTCCATATAGTTTGGACATCCACAATATGTCTCCTTGCTGCATTTTAGTTCAGAGAAAGTATTTATGACCTTTTTAAATTCAATGCACTTTCACGAGAAGACTATTAAAAAAGCACACCTCCCTAAAACATTTCTGTAATGCATTAAACATCTTAAAATGATTCTGCTGGACTTAATTCAATGATATATTGTAGCGTCTGAAGTCCATCAACTGTAATGCCTAGATAACAGCTGGCTTTATGCAAGTTCACACCAAAGGATTACTAGTTGATGGCTATACAGGTTTCCTGGGCTGCACAGACCACTAATGGGCAATTCAGAGCCATTAACCTTTTGGTGTGAACACTCAAATTAAATGTCAAGATTTCTCTGAATAGTAGGTTAACAGGAAGGTGGTACTGGAGCCACACTTTTAGCAGTAATCCATGTTCTCTCTGGGCATCTAATAAGCACTGCTTGTGCATTATTAAAGGAACTGCAAGTTTGAGGGGGCATGCTTGTATCCCTGTCGGAGAATCTTACAATTTTAGTTGCACGCTTGATTAACAAGGCAAACCTATAAAATTATTCTGTAAAATTAATGCATTTGTGGTATTAATCTTTAAAAAAAATAAATAAAAAAAAACCCTACTGCTGCTCATAGCTTTATATAATTAAGTATAGTACACCAAACCGTATTCCTCTGTGGTCTGACCTTGCTCTGCCGTTATGGATTTTAAAGCAACTCTCATAACAGTAATACAAGCAAATACAGCATGAACCTCGGAGAAGAGAAATGAGATTGAAATCTATAGATATATATATGAAGATAATAAGCATATATTACTCCTGCAGCTGTAATTACTATAGGGAAGAGAACGACGTGGAAATATTGTTCACACAAGATAAAGTTTCCTTGGTGAGGGTGAGGAATAAAAATTTAATGTTGCACACTTCAAACACAAATTGAGGAGAGGTGAAGAGAAAGGGGAGGGAGGTAGGGATGGGGGTGATATGAGAAGAAAAACACAATAGAAATGCTGCACAATCTTGTGAAAATTTAATGCGGTTTCCTCTTCGGCGACTGTGAGTGAAGACAGAATGTCAACTTAAGTCATTTCATCGTCTGTCTTCAGAGAGATTTCACCCTCTTTCTTTTTTCCGTCATGTAAAGGTCTCATTGAAGCCGTTCACGGTGATGCTGTTAAACAAATATAAGGGCTCGGCACAGACGCGCTGCTCAGCTTCAGAAGCCGGTGCGAATGCATTTCCGACTTGAATGGCTTTTAATGAATCAAATTGAACTGATATGTTTCTCCAACGAAGGTAAGAATTAACACCGGCCTCATCTCAGTGCTGTAACTGCATTACAGTTGCAAGAGACAACTCCAGCCCCAAACGCTGGTTCATTAGACTGGAAACAGTACTGCACCGACAGAGGCTTGGAGGCACCATAACAGTTCCTTAAATCCAATATGACAAAGTAACCTTGGTGAAATTCACCTCCTTGTACTGTATTTGTTTATGGGGGTTGAGATTGACACTTTATCTGAGGACTATAAATGCAGCAAACACCCTTTTGAAGTCACACTATTAAACATGATACATTGCAATCACACGTGATTGTTTTGATTCATGGGTAAAAGACGAGGCAAGCCCCTTGCAGCAAAAAAAAAAAGAAAAAAAGATAGAATAAACATTAATTCAAGGGCTGTAGAGACAGAAAGAAGAGCGGCGCCGGTGCATCTGTATGAAAGGTAAACTAGGTAATTGCCTAGAGCAGCACTACAGAAAGGGCAGACAATGTACCAAACCCTGATGGCAGTCATTTTGCAAAGCTCTGTGTGTGTATACTGTATGCGCGTGTGTGTGTGTGTGTGTGTGTGTGTGTGTGTGTGTGTGTGTGTGTGTGTGTGTGTGTGTGTGTACTCTTGTAATTCTCAGAATGATGAGGAATTTATCAGCAAAGCTTAGGCTGCCCTGTTCTTGCCCCTTACAAAACACTAATGCTTACTTGCTAATATGGAAATCTATGTTTTACATTAATGCAGCAAGAATCAGCAACCGTGGTTATTGTTTTAATGCATGCTGACCATATGGTAACTCTCTCTCTCTCTCTCTCTCTCTGATTGTGTGTGCGAAAATGATTTTTAAAAAACCTTACTTAATAATCTCTGAAAGTAAACCCACACCATTACCATATTAGATAATGTGATTTGATTTGAATACTTTATTTTGAACATGAAACAATATAATAAAAATAAAATAAACAAGCAGAACGAAATACTTATTTTCCACCATAATTTGCAAATAAATTAATATTTGCAAATTAATAAATTCAGCAAAATCCTACAATGTGATTTTCTGAATTCTTTTTTTCTTCTTATTTTGTCTCTCATAGTTGAGGTATACCTATGATAAAAAATTACAGGCCTCTCTCAGCTTTTTAAATGGGAGAACCTGCACAATTATCCATATATCTACAGTATACTCCACCTTTATTTATTTATTCAAACTTGTTTGCACCATATAATATACACAAAACACCCCCGTACAATAAGATTAACCCAACTCCTCCTCCTCATTCCAGTACTTTGTAAGGATCACTTCTTTATATTTTTTTGTGAACTGTTTTATATGTCTAACATGTGTTGTTAATGTACATTTTTTAGCACAAGCTTCAGAATCATGAATAATACTGTTGTTGTCTATTTGTACGTCTATCGCTTTTTCAAGCATTTGATTGAAAACTAGTACCCAGTATTATACCTTTAAAATGTCAGTAAGCAGTTATAGGTAGATAACCCTGATACTCACGTGTTGCCCACCAGCTATCGGAAAACTGATTTAGCAAATGCAATGTGGTTTAAATTCTGGCTGCATTTAGGAATAAAATATATCAAACTTATTTTTTACTGTAAGCGAGCAGCCTGATTTTGCGAGCCTTTTTATATGACTATGGTCATATTTTTTAATTTGGTCAGAAAAACAGAGCTGTTTTGCATGAGGGCCGGACGAAACAAATTCCGACGCTGCTCGATATCGTGTAAATAGTCGCTTCAAATCTAACCATGGGATATTCCGTGCTGTTCCCCTGGAGACAAAATCCAAACAGGGATTCTGTGAGTGAGAGGAAGGAGGACAATTCTATCTCTGAGATTGATGAACGGCTGTCCATCTGACATAGAAGGGTTCAGTAAGCAGCTCCAGAGTGCATAGTTTAGCCGTGTGGAAGTCAGGTGGCTCTCTAAAGCAGCTCATAAAAGTGTCTAGCAGCAACACACTTAAATCAAGGTTAGACTGCTGGCTTTCTCATGGGTTAACTCTAATCACAACCAACCTTCCAGGATGCACAGAAAGTCTTGTCTTGAAATGCAGCCCTCATTATGAAGGCCACTCTTAGTATGTTGCCCTGGAGTTTTTAAGTCATATTTGTAATTTATTATTTTTTTTGCTATAAGGAAGGAAGGCTAGTATTATGGCAAATTAAGCCCACTCAAAAGCAAGCATTCTACTACTTCCGCACTGTTGGCAATACAAGATAGGATGTGAAATCTGCTATAAAGAGCATTCCAACAACACTATTCAATAAAAATAAAAAAAATTAAATGCACATTAGGTTAGCCTACCATATACTGTCTCATTATAAGATCACAGTAAGAAAAAAAATCTACAATACCTTTCTTTCATTGTTTAATCTGTTCTCTTAATTATATTGGCAGACAATTCTTCTTGTATTAAGCACTTATTTTTTGGAAAGAAGCAAAATACAACCCGGCTAATACTACAAAACAATGTCAAACTTAAAATTTGTAATAATTTCTACAAAAAACATACTTTTCTTCTATTATTTTTTCCATATCTGATAATAAGAGCTATTAAATGAATTGTTTTTGCAGTGAAGCATTAAGTGTATAATCACAGAAATTAAATTTGTTTTCTTTTCTAGGAAAAAAAACCCTAATGAAATCAAACAACCAATTAGTGTGATAAGATATTTTTCTTTGCTGACAGAAAAATTCACAGAGCATATATATGCTAGTATATAGTAATGGCATTCTATACATCTGCACTTATGCGAGTCAGTAAAGGCAGCATTGCTCGCCTACAGCGAGCTGCAGACAAGAAGGTTAAGGAGTTGCCTTAATTGTCTTAATGTGTTCAGGAGGGATGGTTAAGATGCAGGAGGATGAAGGCGGCAAAGTCTTTCTCTTGAGCAGGGTAATGGCTGCCATTACGATGCTGCAAACCATGGCCATTCATCAACCTAGACACCGGGCCGCTGGAGGGAAGATCAGCAGCCACTGTAATGGAGAGGGTGTCCTCACCACACTGAGATGCTTCCCCTCGATTCACCCCATCAGCTCACAGCAGGAACGATGTAGTTCCTCATTTGATGGATGTGTGTCAACAGATCAAAGGTAATATCTTCCGTTTGGGCTGCAGCAACTAGGAGCTTTTTTTAACTTATTTATTTTTTAAACTGATTTTCTGGCAGCCAGTTCAGAATGTGTGAAATTTTGTCTTGGTGAGCATTGGACCATGTTTCAAATCTAATAATTATTGACATGTCGCTTGGGTGAGGAATAAAACATAAAGGGGTGAGATTTTTTTGGTGGTGTGATGCGGTCTGTTTAATTAAGCATTTTATTAACAATTTAACAGCTAATTTCTGTTTATCATTTATGTTTCCCAAACAAGTATTTTTATGTTTTTTTTGTTTATTTATAAAGTTGATAAGACAAAAAAAAAAAACTGCAAGATGTAATTTGAAAGAAAATTTGAAAGAAACCTACCAAAAAAAAACAAAATATCAAAGCAATTACACCATAGAAAATGTTACATATTGCTTTAATCAGAATGTTTTTAATTGTCTGTCAAGTTCCGTTTTTGATGTTACAATAGATAGTATATCAGTGAATGTTTCATCCCACTATTACATACTTCTACTCTCTTCGTTCATTTTGCACTGTCACTTTTCAGAGCCACTTGCACCAATAGTCAAATTACTGTATTTTATTGTATTTTATTTTTATCTATTTGCACTATTCTACTGTTATTACTATTTACTGTACTTATGTATACTGTTTTTATTTTTATTATTATCATTACTTACTGTATATATTTTTTTTTCTTGTTCCTTGGCTGCATTGAGCATGTTTGAGACAAAATAATTTCCCTCGGGATAAATAAAGTTCCTCTTATCTTATCTTATCTTATCTTATCTTAGATCAAAATATTCGAAAGAGAGCACTGAACTGGTCATTTTCTTTGAAGCGGTAACGACAGACAGATTTTCAATTAATCAACACTTTCTGACCAATCAGATTTAACAGCATTGTGTTGTAAAAGTATTTCAATTGCTCTGCCTTAAACATTCACTAGCTGAAAATGTAAGGGGAAAAAAAAGTTTAAAAAAAAATAAAAAAAAATAAAAACCACCTCTATTTCTGAATTTAAGCTGCAGATTGAGAGTCCAAAGAGTTCTATTTCAGAAAACATTCCTAGATGAATTGAAATCTATTCCCAATTTTCAGTTATTTTATTTCCCAGAATGATACTAACAGGAGCTGACTGGAACACAGGTAGGTACAAGAGTAACCTTAGAAACGGTTGTCTGAAAGAGCACATGCTGGCAGCGGTAAGTAGAGAGGCATTGTGAAGGGTTTGTCTGAGAGATTGAGTTTTGTTAAGAGCAAACTGCCTCTGGAGCATTGAAAATGAGGCACTGATCATTTGTTTACAGGACATTTACAGCACACAGACGGAAACAAACATCTGGTGACTGTGTTTTTTTTGTAGATCAGAATTTTACTAGCATTTATTGGTGTCAGTGTAATTTTTTTTTTTTTTAGGGTGGAACATTTGCTTAGTGGTTAGAGGACATCCGGTCAGCTCACACCTCCAGGCTTGGGAGTTTGGGGAGTTTGAAACTTGTCTCTTCTCTGTGCATGGACAGTTTGCATGTTGTCCCTGTGTTTAATGGGTTTCTATCCCACAGTCCAAACACACAAGGTGTAGGTTAGGTGCAGTGTCCTAATTGCCCAGAGTGTGTACGTGTGCCCTGTGAAGAGTTAACACCCCATTCAGGATGTAGCTGTGCCTTCCGTTCCCTGGGATAAGCCCAGGCACTACATAGATAAGCAGTATTTAGGATGTATGAATGGATAAATATTGCTTAAACATCAGATGGCATCACTCACTGGAAACTCCATTTGAATTGGTTTAGAACACAGACTTTAATAATGTTCAATTACTAAAAAGGGAGAAAATATTGCTGTTGTATAGAATCCTTCAGGCCCACACAAGGAAAGCTGAAGTGGAGTGAAATTCTTTAAATACAGAGGATGTAGAACATGTGAATAACAAATTATAAAAACGTACTGATGACTTATACGATAACATACTACAGTGGACGTATAGTACATACTGCGCTCGGTAAGAAGTTACTACATAAGTATACATGCAGTGTTGGAATGAGGGCCGTGAGGGGTATGAGGTGGGCAAAATAAAATCAAAATGTTAGAATGAGTCAATAACTATATTCTTTTTCATTAGCAACAATTTCTATTCCTAAAATGTTTAAGAAAATCCAATGAAAGAAATAAAAAATACTCCAAAAGCGTATATACCCAGAGTCACTTGTATGACATTCTCACATTATTCACTGGCATCAGTGTTTGAAACTGAAGAAGGACAGATCTGTCAGCAGTTGAATGATTTACATTTTTTCAGTACTAAAGTGCTGATGCTCATAAGTAGGACACTTCAAAATTAAAAGGAAACAATTGCCTTATTATAAACAAAGTTTAGATTGATTAAAAACACAAGTGGAATCCATCTATCCATCCATCCATCCATCTAGCTGTGCAAAGGCTATCTAAAGATTTACATTCACATTTAGGCAGAGGTTCTTATCCAGAGTGACTTAACATAAAAAAAAGGACATGCATACAAAGCATGTACATGCCATAAGCAAAGGTGCCCTTCTACATAAAAGAAACTTCTACAAAAAGCACTAAAGCAGAGATAATGGAATAAGCCCAAACACTTATCCTTAGCACTGCTCCTGCATTTCTGGTTCTTTCACTACACTCACAATGGCAGTATTTTACACGTGGTGTCTGCAAGGTCTGCTGAAGATGAATGTCAATGATCTGTATTAGAGCTAGAGTGGAATTGTCCTGTTTTCTCATTTCATTGCCAAGTACCAATAGCAAAGTCGTTTCATTAGCACTAGCATGACCTCACACTGGTAGCATGAGGTCAAGATAATACAATTAATCAAAGTGCTTAAACGCTTTCCTATTGAGGAGAAGAATCCCTCAAAACTCCAACCTGCTCTCTAAACATTGAATTAAGGTTCTGTATTCTACCGACTATGAAGATTCACCGCAAAGAACATGAGCGGTGTCGAACAAACATTTAGTCACGGCAATCTGAAAGAAAAAAAAAACCTTCATGCTTCATGTCGCTGCTTCAGAGGTGACGAGAAGTGACACTCCACTTAGTGCCACCCAGGAGGTAGCTATAATGCATGCCGATGTATGCTTATGAAATCAGCAATGAGCTACACTGTGTTTTGGAAGAAGGCTTTATTGTAATATATGCTGGTATAATACAGAGGTATTTCTTTCTCCACATATAAAGGAGAACACATGGTTAGCTGTGATCTTCGTTCAAGGGCCCAACAGGAACAGCTTAGCAAAGCTAGGGCTTGAACTCAATGGTTAATAGTTCAAAGGTTTAGTGATGTTCTGCAGCATCAGTAACTCTGGTAGCATGCTGAATGATAACACATACAATTTTTGATTGCATTGTTTTCAACTTCACAGATATCTCTAAACTACAAGACAAGTTTTCGAAGCAGTTAAAGTGCCTTCAGCATTAAACACAATCTATCTGGTGTGGTCCAGGTCAATGACCAGGTCCATCACAAGATCTTTGCGAATCATAGAAACAGTTTCCCATCCTGAACTGTAAAAAAAAAAAAAAAGAAAGAAATTACATAACTTGATTTATGGAATTGTTAAGCTTATAAAATTAGTTATTCTGTTGTTCTTCGACATCTTCCATACTGCTGCACACCAGTTTAAACAATCGGCCAGTGCTTATTCAGCAACACAGTCAATCGTGTTGAAACTAGTAATAAGTCAAAATATTAACACACCTTCAATATCTGACGGTGCAGATTTAAACAATAATCAGATTAGCAAACATAAAAGGAGTGCTATACTCAGCAGCTTTGAATTCATGTCCTCAACGCCTCGACAATACAAGAAAGGGATGGAAGGATGCATGTGAGAAACTGAAGACAGAACTATTGAGACACAATGTATGTCTCTGTTCTGTCATCACACCCAACACTAAAGCAATAGTTTAACACTTAAGACTCACTCACTCATCTTCTATACCGCTTTATCCTGTATTCAGGGTCGCGGGGACCTGGAGCCCATCCCAGGAGACTTAGGGCACTGGACAGGGTGCCAATCCTTCGCAGGGCACACACACATATACACACACTCATACCCATTCACACAGTACGGGCGAAACCCAATAAGCAGGGGGACCCATGCACACAGAGAATCAAGCCTGGCCGGGAATCGAACCCCGACCATGGAGATGCGAGGCGACAGTGCTAACCACTACACCACCGTGCCGCCTACACTGCAGTGTGCTATAAAACACCACCGAAAAAGTAAATTAATAAATAAACTTATATTTCTAAGATGGTACTTTGGAGTAAAAATGTAGCATCAGAGGAAATAAGTCGCAGAGACCCGGAGCCTAGGAAGAGAAATCGAGAAATGAAATAAGGACATTCCCCAAAGATTGAACTGCTTGCTCACATACAGTAGCTTGGCCTTTCTTAATAAATACTGCCAAGTGCAATCATTGATTCATTGCTGAAAATCTATTAGTTCCTTATGAGTGACAGCACTCGATAGATCACATCACAGCTCACTCTCATCCTTGCAGTCTGGATTTGATTTGATCAGAACAGTAACTCTTAATACAAGTCCAATACAACAAAAATATTAGTTTCAATCCAAATAAGTTCCGTCTTTCTCTTTAAGTCGTCTTTGTCTTTAAAGCTGTCTGTATCATAAAGAAAAATGAAAAACCCATGGCGTAGCATTATAACTACATTATAAACCCGTAGCATTATAACTACAGATAACACATTCTAGTCACATTCTTAATACATTATTTAAAATAATTTTGTTGCACAATAGCACAGATTTCTGAAATAACTTTATTATTTTGATTGTAGATAATATTACCAGGATAGCATTCTTTCACTTCAGAAGTATTGCCAAGATAAGAAATATATTGTCACTAAACGATGCAGGGCGGCACGGTGGTGTAGTGGTTAGCACTGTCGCCTTGCACCTCCAGGGTCCGGGTTCGATTCCCGTCTCTGTGT
>JAQQZT010000033.1:25587348-25598608 GCA_030068275.1 Clarias platycephalus | reverse complement strand
AGTGCAGGTTAATTTGTTTTATTTTTACTTTACAGCAGTGATTTCGTTAGTGTGTCGCTCAATCGAGTGTCATTAGATAGATTTCTTGTTTATTTTTCGATAAAACAGTTTTTCCGTTGTGTGCGCGTGTGTGTGTGTGTGTGAAAAGAGTGGAGGAAGGTTAACTGTGTAAGATGAGAAGGGGGAGTGGGGAACTTACTTTGGATTCACACACACACACACATACATACACAGCGCCTGTGCGCACAAACGGAAACACTTATGTTTTTTTTTTAAGGTAAAGTGCAGGTTAATTTGTTTTATTTTTCTTCATGCTAGCCATGCCTGAAAAAAGAATCCATTATTTTACTTGCAGTGAAACCAAAGTTTGTTTAATTTGAAACATTACTACATATTTACTTGCAAAAATACCTGCTTTGGATTATGCTGTAAAATCTCTTTAGTAATAAAGTGGACCCTTCAAACATGGAGAATAAATAATATATTGAAAGGGAGCCCTAATAAACTACCCCAGAGCTAAAAAAATAATCTTTACTATAGGAGAGGGAGAAGAGTGCGAGTGAAACTCAAGGCGTGAAACAAAAATGGCATCTTCAAAATATCTTGAACTTCATGAACACCACTGGTTATCCTGAAACATATTGAATGATTATCGTAGATCCACAATACCCAATTGTGTTAAATGAAATTAATTGTAAAAATGTAGTTAACTAGAACAGAAAAACATCTTTTAGTTTTTGTATTAGAATATTGGCGCGACAAATGTTTTAACTTCCCGAGTCCTCTAACTTGTATATTAAATGCACAGTTTCTAAGCAGTAAATAATATGTATTGCAAAACGACATAAAAGAAACTCCTCCACATGAATATGTCAAGGTCAGCCATTTTGTCTATCCAAGGTGGATCTGTATTTGAGTTCCGGAAGAGTGTATTTTCTCGCTCTGCCTCTGCATCCCATGGCAAATTGCTTTCCGCCCCTTGACATGATCCATCCATTTTACGCTCTGCCAGCCCATCTCTGGGGCATAGCACGAGAAATATGCAGCGCGTTACACGCTAACAGCATCCTCAATATGAAAGCCTGATAGGTGCAATGACTGGAGGAGAAATGGAGGAAGAGGCAGAGACGTGCTGGAGAAACACATACCAATTAAAACGTGAAAGATTGGTGTGGACCCTTTCCCCTCCCTCCCCATCCAACGAGGTCAATCTTAATAAGGCCAGAGAAAGTCTCACATTTTTCAGTAGGCACCATGCCAGAGGGCGACTTGATTACTACTGCGATTTACATTTGTATAACCAGAGAGGATGTTTTGCTTTCACAGTCTACTGGGTCTCTGAGCAAATCACTCAAGCTTGGGTTTGCTTGGAGCTGGCAAGAAGATCTCTAAAGGATTTAATGGATCTTTAGAGGGGTGCCATTAAAACTTGCAGGTTTACTACACCTGTGTGCTACTGAAACTTTGAAAAGCGTAATACCTTTGGGCACAGGATGACAAGCATTAATTGGGCCTGGTAATTGATTCAAGTGGGGCAATTAAGAGACTGAATAAGGCACAAGATCCCAGAAGATTTAGGCGTAGAATTGCCAACAGTGTTCCGAGTTCCAGAATTAAACCCGCACAATTTGTCTTTGTCATAATAAAAGTTCATGTCACTCTCTTTCACTGCATGTGTGTACTGAATAGGCTTGGAGCATATATACGTTTTCAAATTCTTTCTTTTACAGACCTTTAAGGTGCAGGAAAAACTCCAGCAGGTTTGTTATTTTTGGCATATTTATATTCTATGGATTTCTGCAATTTTTAAAAAATGCAATAAACAATAAGCTTTCCTCCAGAGAAAAGCTTAAATGTGAGCCAACCCCAGACACTCCATCTCTTCTTTGTTAAATAAAGCAAAGAACTGAGCAGAAAGCACCATCTTTCCCAAACGACTGAGCGTAGACGAGAGGAAATCACTAGAAATCTCTTTAAACCTGCCAATATTTTTAAGAAGTGTGTTCCTCCCTAAAAATCAAAAATGAGAGCTCTTCATACATCCCTTGACATCCCAGCGTGAAGTCAGAAGTCCGACTCCTGAAAAAGCCAGCGCTCGGTTTCGTGTTGACCGGACTTCGACATGTAAGAGAAACTGAGAATGACAACGCCATTAAATATCAAAGAGGACCCATCATCAAAAGGGAGCTTGGAGTGGCATGCACTCTACTGACTCCGCTGCCGAGCTGAAGTAGGACACGGCAAAGTGACGCAAATTAATAACAGCAGAACTCATTTTCCCCACAGGTTTCAGAACAGTCTGTAATGATATTATGAGGATTAATCAAATGCTTGAGAACAATGGAGCCCTTTTTCCCCCACCTCGCTCTCTGGCTCGTCGAGCAGGTTCAGGCTCGGGTGAACCAACATGGCTATGCCTCTCTAGAACGGAAAAATAAACCGAGTCATAGCAGATGCAGTGAACTGCAAGGAAATGACATTTCTAATTTACACCTCTTGCAGAAAATGCCAAGTGCTATCCCATACACAGCGTATCCAGGCGTGGATTGAATCGCACATTGTTATTTATGTATCATGTTAAATGATGCACACCACATGGAGGCACAGTGTATTTTTAGCAACTGTACATTTAATGATTCAATAAGGAGGCAGATCAGTGTACAGCAGCAGTGGGCAGCAGCAGCACCGGAGTCAGTGTGCACAAACCAGCAAACCTTGTTCTGAAGAGGAACTATTGACTGTATCTTCACTTTAAATTTAGAAACACATGGACCTCCCCGCCTTTCTATATTTATAGTCTGTAACGTAGTCTTTCTGCCCAACATCCCAACATTTGAAAAGGGTCGTCTAATATTATTTTCAGGGATTTTGTATAATTACTTTCGCAGTTATGAATCACATAGATAGTAAATTTTAGGCATATTTTTAATCAATTAAAAAGAGTGTATATGCATTTGGATGCACTGGAGATCTTAGGGATGACTCCATCTCCTATGCACACTCAAAGTGGGTAATAATTATACAGTATAAAGTCATATTACAGTGACCAAAGCTGCATTTAAAGAAAGCAAAAGCACTTTTTCTAGGTGGACCCTTGAGAAAGTGAACCAGAAGACATTTTTTAAATTCAGTTAAAATGGGACAAAGTGGAACAAGGCTTTGATTAACACAGTGGGGGAAAATGGCATGACAGTAATCCTGCGATAGCACTTAATAATAAATAAAGGTGAGTAAATGGTTTAGAAACAGCACTGGCTACCTATTCATTTTAACCATTGCGATTTTTCAAACTGATCCCATTGAATAATTTGCTCATTTTTAACAACATACTGAAAAAGGGGACACGGATTTGCATTTCAACAAAACTCTTACCCTTGTTTTGGAGATTTGTACTGATAACTGCTGCAGTGCTTAGTCCTGGACTCCAATTTACAATATGACATGATTTCAACACATTTAGTAATCATTTAACTGTAATAAACAGTTTTAGATAATTTCTCCTCAGTGTTTCTGTTTATTAGCACCTGGTGACCTTAAAGTCTTCTAATGGTTATACCCATTAGTCCTCATATGTGGTTCTTACAAGGACATATACAAAATGTATTTGGAAGAAAATGTGATGTCCTTATATAAGGACAAGTGATGAATGGCATGCTTTTTGAGATCCTCTCAAGGTTTCTCAAAAAAAAGTTCTCTATGCCATTTTTTCTTTTAAATTTGACATACGGTTTAACATACAAGATACAAATAATTTTATTACTCCCAGAGGAAAAAGTGCTATTTTATAAACCTTTTAACCCAGTGTTGGGACACAAGGGCCTGGAGCCTATCCAAGGGAACTCCAGCACAAGGCAACCAATTGAAGAACACAAGGAAACATTCACTCATCCAAACACCTGGAGAAAACCCACAAAGCACGAGGAGAACATAGGGCAGTGGTTGGTCAAATGGTTAACATTCTAAAATACCCAGCACTGAACAAACTGCCACTGTTGAGCCCTTGAGCAAGGCTCTTAACCCTGTCTGTTCCAGTATCCTGGCTTACCTTGCACTCTCACCCCAGCTTCCTAACTGGGATATGCGAAGAAAAAAAAAAATCACTGTGCTGTACAGTACACGTGACAAATACCTTAATCTTAACACAGGCAGGTGGGAAAATTCGAACCCTAACCATGGCCGTGCTAGGCAAGAGTGCTAACGACTTAGCCAAGCCCCCCCCCAAACATAATGAAAATTGTTGTATTACATTAAAAATCGATGCAAAAAAATAAAAAATAAAAAATCAGATGACATGAACTTCCCACTGTTTGTGTACATGTACAGTATACAGATCTCAAACTGTTTTCCTATGTACATGTAACTGCATCTCAAGCACAAGTGAAGTTCTAGAAATGGTTTGTGCCAAGTTAATAATATTTCTATTTAGCTTTAACCTTTTAACTCTTTACCCGTCAACAATGGGTATTAACGCTAGTATTCCATATGTTTGCTGTTGAGCCTGTCAGAACTACGCACCGTTTGTTGCTGGTTTACTCATTTGGAACTTACATTTACATCTAAATATCTGTAAAGCTACTTAATGTCAATAGCTGAAGTTTAAAGAGATATATTGAGACAACTGAATAGAATTTTCATTTTTAAAAACAAAATCTTGATAAATGCATAACTTCAGTGAGCAATCTATATTGTTTTGATCAGCGCAGAGGACTGTTCATGTTCATGCTCTTATATAAATTCTTCAGTAACGGTTCCTTTGGATACCCTCATGGGAAGCTACTCACACCCTTTGTGATTATAGTGACGTCACTGTGGTTAAAACAAACCATCCAAGAAGATCCCTCATTAGACCGCTATGTTTCTGATGTGCTCAGAAAAAAAGAAACACCTCTTTATTGAACAGAAAGACTGACCTTCAGCAATGAAAGAAGACAAAGGAGCAGCATAAAGCAGTAAAAACAATTCCAATATCTGCTGTTAAGCTGTCAGCAGCAAACTCATGCATAATAATGGGACTTATGTTTAAGTTAACCTCTGTCGCTTTGCAACAGAAAAGTGAGAAAAAAAAAAAGAAAAAAAAAGAAAGACACGTTCATGTTAGTCATTCACCAGATGACATTATAATGGCATCACAAGGCAGATCTCAGGAGACGTGGGAAACAGGAAAAACGTGATCAGAATAGCAAAACACTGCAGATCTTGTACAAAAAAAGTTCAAAGAGTTTAAAAATTAAAAGTAATGCCAAGTCATTAAAGCATTAATGTTAAGTAAACTGTGCTGCCTTATGTACAGTGTTCATCGTGGTATTTAAGGTAATGTGCGCATAACAACATTATTCTGGTCATTATTACTGTGATAATACAGTAGATCTGTTTCATGACGAAAACCATCGGTCTGTGGTTTTCTTTATAGTTCTGAAATGAGGCTTTGCTAACGATCCAGCCTTTGCTAAGTGTTCATTTCTGATATAATTAAATCACTGAAGCGGTTAAACCATTAACATGCCATTATTAGAATTAATATTATTACTGCTCTCATCATCATTGTCATCAATTGCAAAAATTCATTAATGAATCCTTAATGAATCATAAAACATAAGTCACACCCACACACAGACACCTAATCCATGAAATTATTATTTTGAATTACTATATTATTAATTGTTAAGTTGTTGTCCCTACTTCCTATAATAAAAACTTTAATTATTAAAATTCATTCATTCCTTCAACCACTTATTCATTTTGCATACTGTTTATGCTGTGCATGATCGCTGGAATTTGAATTTGAATTTGGAATTTGAAATTTGGAATAAGCTCATGTCATCAGGGGAAGAAAAATATCCATAAATGTGACAACCTGGTCATTCAGTACATTCAGGTCATCAGCTGACTTCATTTTTTGCCACATAACATTGCTGAGCCTGAACCTGAACAAATGAAGCAACCCCAGATCATAACACGGCCTCCTGAGGCTTGTACAGTGGCCACTAGACATGATGAATGGATCACTTTTTGACCATGACACACACACATTTCTTTGGGATAGCATCGATCTAGACTCATCAGACCAAATGACCCTTTTCTAGCAATCTGAAGCTTTTTTTGATCAGTCTCACTAACAAGTGTATTTCTTATGGCCAAACAATTGTGTCCCAATTCTCATCACATTGTGTGTGTGTGTGTGTGTGTGTGTGTGTGTGTGTGTGTGTGTGTGTGTGTGTGTGTGTAAATGCTGAAATGCTCTCACTTTCACTGTTACATATTACTATGATTTCTACTGTCAGTTTTCTGTGCTTAGCTTTTAAGTGATCTCCAATCGTGATTTGTTTTTAGACAACATTTCTTCAATGAAGTTGAAGGTTCAGTACCATCCGTCCAGATTTTAATAATGTGTTGGAGGGTTCATCCAGTTATTATAAAATAAATGTATATAAAATCTTATATAGGTTACACGGTATAGTCTTATGATAAAAGAAAGAATATACAATATAATGCCAATATTTGTACTGTAGCTTGCATTAACTTTGTATTTCAATCACATTTTAATGATTTTTAAGCTGTTTTAAATGCATGCTGTACTCTCTACATGGATCTATGGTCGTAAATGAGCACAAATCAATGTATTTTATTATATGTGCCCTCAAAGGCTGCTAAAATGCATTTTTGACCACCTAACACCGAGTAGAATATACCGGCCATGGTGGAACCCCCTCCAAAAAAAATAAAATATCATACAAAATATTATGTACTGTAGATGAAGCTGTTGGAGTGAAGTAAACAAGAAGTGCACATAAACAGAGCAAGCCAATCTTTCAAACAGGACAATTAAATTCCACTGGATCAATAGGTGACTTGAATTTTTTGTTGGTCTAAAAATGGCAATTGAGCTGGTGTGGTGTGATACTGGCTGTATTGGCATACCTTTTCAGCTCCTGGGGTTGGTCTCACTGCGAGCTGTGCTCCTGGGGCTTCATTCACTGCCTCTGCAAATGACATTCCCATTTCAACAGCTAGTCCTAAGGGGGGGAAAAAATCAGCAAAAAAGGCAAAGCATTAGAAAAGTGCACAGAGGCTTTCAAACATCTTGTATCTTCATGTTCAGTTTCCTTTGTGTATTAGTTGACCTTTGATATACAGTATCCAGAATTTTCCTCTGCTCACTCGCTGAAATGAAATTTGGAAAATAGTATAGTTGAGGTGAGGATTTATGGAAACCAGGGCTACATGGTGATGAATAGTGGAATGGAAGCCTGATCCATGAGCTGGAAAATGTCTTCATTTTCAGGCAAGACTGGGACAACCCGTCAATGTTTTATAAAGCCAAACAACCAGCCAAGTCATGTCAAGTAACCAATATACAACTGACAGCTGAAGCTCAAACTGGAGCACCTTGAAAACCTAAATCGGGTGCACATCATGTCATTTCGATCGAATGACTGAAGGAAGCAGAATAAACTTGGCCGAGGAACAAGATTGATCTGGTGGAGCTACAGCTTAATTCGGTCATGCTGGATCATTTCCTTTCAGGAGCAGCAGAATATACAGTAAAAACATAAAACATTACCAAGTTTTCTAAAAAGCAAACCGAGGACATAGCAGTTATATTTGCACACCAGCAGCTGCTATGCATGTGATGTTGAAGTGATGTTGGGGTTTTTAAAGACTGGACACCTTTATAGTAATCAACAGAAAGAGTTAGGCTGAATGTGAAAAACCGCCACATATCCTTCTTTTTAAAGCTTTGAAATTACATATACAGTCATTTCAGAGCAAAATATGATGTATTCTAAAAAGCCAATCTATGCTTGTGGGGATCAAAGGCCAGCCCACCCACCGAACCCACCTAAAAGCCAATGCAGCACAAAACTGCCAAAAAAGTAAACACTGATTGTGACAGAAAGGTGTCAGAACACCCAGTGCATCACAGCCTGTTATATGAAGCTTAGAAGCGAAAGGGTTCAGGGTTTTTGACCTAGCCTTCAAATTCCGATAAAGCAGAGGCACAACCATGAACATTGTATTTATTCCCATTTTGTACGACCGTGGTTAGACATCCGGTCAGCAGTCACACACACATTTCACACACATTCACACGCACGTTCACATACTAAAGGAAATTTGGGCTAATCTGCTCATTTCGACTAATCTGCAAGTCTTTGGACTGTGAGAGGAAACCGGAGAACCTGGAGGAAACCCACCAAGCATGGGGAGAACATGCAAACCCCATGCACGCAGACCCAAAACAAGAATCAGACACAGGACATGGATGTGCAAGGCGACAGTGCTAACCACTTAATACTTAAAGCTATGAGGGATACTGTAGTGTAACCATTTTTAAAGATAGTTTGTAGTGCAACCTTCTGTTTATAACCTTATATCTCTCTTCCCCTCTTGCTCCTGCTATTACTGGCACTGGTTTTGCTGCATTTTGAAGCACTGACGCACTTACTGTAATATTTTTGAAAGTAAATTAACCAGAGAATAATTTTAACACACTTAAGAGACTGGAGAGGAGAAGGAGAAGAATAATGTGAACTGTTATTGCATTAGTTATAAGATTTTTCATGATCTTCAACAATCTTCGTGATTACAAAATTTATCTCCTTGTTCTAATATGCTGCTAGTGACTCAAAACTTGATCAAGGTTGATGTTGATGAATGACCCGATAGCATGATTTCACTACTGTATACTAAAAAAACTCAACCAACACACTATTTATCCTAAATTGCATACTTAAATGGCACAAATATAAGTGCAGGTTGATTTATCCATTGTGACAAAATTATTGACAGTAGACTAAAATTCACACTCATATATAACTACTGTAAAACTATTTTGATTGTTTTCTTTTGGTATTTTTATTTTATTACCATTGTGACATGCACAAAATAATATCTGTCCGTTTGTACTGTAACACTTCTTAATAGGAGTTATCTCATTTTGCTGTGAAACTGTTGGAAATCTGAAACTACAAAAGGTCTAGCCAGTTCCACCTGCTGTAAAATATTCACATCTACACATTCCACATCCCCTTCAATACCATTAGGCCAGGCTTTGTTTTTTACTTTGAATTGAGTTATAAACGCATCATGGATTGGATGTTTTGTTTACATCCAATAGTTCCGATTATTCCGAGACATTCCATGGGTGCTGATCATAATCTGTTGATAATAAATGGCGTTAGTAGAAGTATTGTATGAAAGTAAATCACACTTGAGGTTGCTGTGATATTCAGTGACAACAGCACTCCCTCGTGTGTGATATTGCTTAAGTAATTATTAAATATATCTTGGCTTTGTCAAATGATGAGCTGGGTTTCTGGAATAGACTCTGGAGTCACTATAGCCCTGATAAACAGGTAATGACGATGAATGAATGATAATGATGTATTATTTTGAAGTTAAGTTCAAAGGTGGGTAGTCATAGGTTTTTATTTTTTTTTTTACAATTAGGTTAGTTTTGAATAGTCATTAGTTGTTGTTTTTTTCCTCAGACGTCCTTGAGCTTGGCAACCAGTCAAATGCCTTCGACTGCATGTACAACTGAATTTTAATTGCTTTAATACTGCTCTATATTTTTATATTAATCATTTAGTATTGTCACGCTTTTGAATATTAATGGGCCCAATTATCTTCTAATGCTTCTACAGACAGAGCAAGCATCGGCTGTGAAACTACATTATGTAGGAACATCACAAGGAGACAATATCCTAATATTATCACAACAGTTTATGTTGCCTGTAATTTCAGGCTACTCACAGTAATATTTTGTAGGCAGTGGTATTTATCTCAATATTTCCTGCTACACTCTAAACCCTGAAATCTCCACCTTATTATGCATGTAGGGATAATTGTCACACTACGGCTGCATTCAAAATGGCTTCCTATTCATTAGCGCGGCTATAACGGTGATGTAGACTCTATGTATCAACATAACAGCATGCATTTGAGCCACAGGTGCTTGTTGCAAATAGCTACTATGCACAAAATCACTTTAAAGAGACAAGTGTTGATATTACAAAGCTGAGAAAAACTATTTTCGAAATTGTACTCATTCAAATTGTATTTGTCATATTTTGTTCTGCGCTGTACTATTATATTATAGAGAGAGTCTGGCAGGAAAACTGACACACAAGTTAATTCAGTAATTCATTCCTTGTGTGTAAGGTATCAATTATGCCATCTTCATACATAAAAAGTGCCAGAGCATCCATGCCAGTCTCCACAACAGTTTCTTTGCTGACCTTCCAATTACTCGCTAAGTAGCACATGAATGCTAGTCTTCAGTTTGCCAAAAAGCACTCTGATACGAAGCTGGAATTTTTTTTGTCTCCGTGGCCCTCATTATGTCCGGCCAAAACCTTCACAAATGTCACATTAAGAAACTTAAATGAATATTCAAACACTGAGGTGGTTTAGGGATGCTTTGGGATCTGCAACTGAACTCCGCTCTGTACCAGATCATTCTACAGTAGAGTCACTGAATGAATTGAAGACATGCTTATAATTTATTTTTACTTCAAGTCCCTAGAAAATCACAACTGCTTTTTTTTTTTTTTTTTTACATGTCCAACATATTAAAAATGTGAAGAAAAGAAACGGTTATAAAAATGCAATGACTAATCAGCCTATCCAATTTGCATTCAATCAAATCCTCTCTAGGACTCATTTGTCTTGCCCCTGCAGCTAATGCTATAGAATAAAAGCAAGTTATTGTTAGTGCTGTTCATTTAGTTATGGTTGTGCAGCTTCCCTACAATTTAATCTCTTTCCAAACAATTGGCTAAAAGCTTAAATAGTGCTTGTTTTCATCTGCTTGTGATTTCTTACTGCTGAGTTTCTCAGGTTATTAAGCCACTGTTGAGTATGTTTAGATTCAGAGGCGAGTGAGGCATACTGTACATCAAACAATCTCCCTGATGTCCTTTTTCAAAAGAAAGCCGGCCAACACACAGAATCGAAGCAAAGCCTTCACTTTATTTTAGGGAAACTTAAATTTTTTTAAGGAGGTCCACTGAGAAGTAATTTCTTTCCATGAGTATAATCCTGAGTGTCTTAGGCACCGGGATTGTACAACTGACTTTAGTAATGACAAGATTAGGACCCCCACACACACACACACACACACACACACATACACTACCGTTCAAAAGTTTGGGGTCACTTTCTAACTCCATGATCGCTCTTGATTTTTATTTCTTTCTACATTGTAAAGGAATGCTGAAGGCATCCAAAAAATGCATTAATCTCCTTTGAACAGTTG
>JAQQZT010000033.1:25570609-25585958 GCA_030068275.1 Clarias platycephalus | reverse complement strand
TAATACCTCCTGCAAAAAGTGCACTCCGCAAGTATGTTGGAGAAAGAGTATCAAAGTGCGTCTGACACATGTTTATCTGAGATATTGAGGCAGTGGATTGTCATGACAGCTATGTCTATACTACACTACTAATGGCCGCAGCAGAAATTAATACTATAAATGACACAACGAAAATTTTTTTAAAAATAACGAGAGCAGAATATAATAACAGTGGACTTTTATTACCTAAACCTAAATACCATTCTAAATGTACTGTATGTAGGCCACAATCATTTCAAATCAAGGGTCTGCTTTAGCTTTTAATTAATGACCTTAGGGCGCTCATCAGCCTTGTCTCACTTCTATGTGGCTGGATTATGATAAAACCAGTCAAGAAATTGAAGCAGGGATCCAGAAGGGGAATGATTAAATCGATGCATCATCCATCTGAATTTTTACCCAGTGGCAGACTCAGTGAGACTAAGTTCATCTCCGTTAATATCAATTCACTGTCTCATAAGGCTATTTTTTCCCCAATGTCCAGAATTTGTGAAACTACAGACATGCCACTACTAGGGTGTGTAAAGTTATGCAACAGTCATAGTTCTGTACATTTTGTTTTTATTTGACTTATAAATGTACACTGATCAGCCACAACAATAATACCGCCACCAAGTGAATTGAATAGCATTGATTATTAATTATACACCAGTGGTATATAAACTGGTGACAGTGACATCATGGGCACCCAAGGGTTATTTATATCTATAGAGAGCAAAGCCCAGACCATCACCCTGATCCCACATAAAAGCCAATGTACCACAAACTGCTGAAAAAAGTAAATGCTGGACACAATAGAAATGTATCAGAACACCTAGTGCATTACAGCCGAATACAGTATGAGGCTTAGCAGGCAAAGAGTTCAAGGTTGTTGACCTGGCTTCCAAATTCCTCAGATCTCAATTCGTTTGAGCTCCAATGGAATGCGCTTGAAAAACAAGTCCAATTCATGGAAGCCCCACCCCACGTCCCATGGCACCCAACGGATCGGCCATTAACTTCCTGGCACAGACAGCACAGCACACCTCCAGAGGTTTTGTGGAGTCATGGCCAGAAAGGTTAGAGCAGTGACACATGGAACATGGCACAATTTAGGCCAATATTGGGCTTAATGTTGCAGGTTTTAATGTTATAGCTAATCTGTGTATAAACTAGCAAATAGTCATTTGCTGAATACATAAGTAATGCATAACAGGCACATACCTACCTATAGTGGCTCTCATTGATTATTTGCAGTGTTTGCTACAAATGGCACAAATTTCTTTTTTGCATTTACATTTAGTGTGCATGTCTTTCCCCAAAGCAAGTCAACTACGAATATTCTCCCCTTAAATCAAAGTTCACCAGTAACAAAGCGGCATCCAATCATCCAGTTCCATATCTTTGATGTTATATTTTAATCATCTTTAGCTATGTTCTGTCTATCTCACTGTTTTTTTTTTCTTCTGTTTTTCATCTACGCACAGTGTTGTATGATGAGGAGATTTATCAGGTTAGGAAGGCTGTTTTACAGCAGTCATTGAGGATTGAATTAAAGTTTAATTTAAATTAAGAGAAGTAATAGAAACAGTCACCTACTGTAGCACTGCCTTCATTCGGATCAAAGCGTGCACCAAACCGAATGATTTCCTGTATGATTTTGTGCTTATATTAGTCACTACATCCCTTCATTAGCTAGTAAGTTGATTCCTTTTAAAGGTGTTCAGTGGGGTTGAGGCCAGGGCTCTGTGCAGGACACTGGAGTTCTTCCACACTGACCTTGGCAAACCATATCTTCACTGTGCACAGGGGTACCGTCATGCCAGAATAGGTTTGGGTCTCTGAGATTTAGTGAAATAAGCCTGCAATGCTACAGAATACAAAAGCATTCTAAGCAATTGTACACTTCCCACTTTGTGGTAACAGTTTGGAGAAGAACCACTTATGGGTACAATATCAAGGGGTCCACATACTTTTTGCCACGTAGTGTGAAGAAATTTACTTTCGAAGGATCTAAACATTTTCCAAACTTACTATATATATATATTTAAAATACCAGCATCACTGCGTACAGGAAATTGTCTTGTGAATGATTTATGAAAAACTTCAAATTTGATGCAATTTGACGAATGAGGCTCGGTCCGAGACGGAACATGGATATTAAGTCAGAAAGGAGAGTGTTCTCACAGACTGTTCTAGGATTAATTTTTTATGCATTTTATTGACACTTACTGGTCTGACTAGCGAAAAAAAATGATCAGAATGGACAGTGATGTATGGGTTTTATCGTCCTCCCCACATCACGTTCAACACGTGTGTCTCACTGTGGCACTAGTCAAGAAAGCTAACCTGAAGTTCCCCGATGAGCCTAAACGTAACCACTAGAGGTTCAGCATGAAAAGGTGATGGTTGTAACCGTTCAATCATGTTAGTTGTTTATCCAGACTTTTGTAAGCAAGCAATTTAGCCGGACCTTTACAAATTTTAATTGAATACCAGAGAACCGTGTTAAAACTGCTCTGAATCACTACAGTGAGTCATGTAACGTGTAATTATATGTGCCTGATGAAACCGGTGATTAGGATGTTAGACGCTGCAGCTCATGGGAAGCTGTTTGGATTAATCGACTGCAGAGCCACACTCTGTTACACGATGAATATTTCAGCACAACACCATTTGGCTCCTTTGTCGAAAATACACATAGTCATGTACTGTTCATTTCCCACCAAATAATTTACAATAAGTACTGAATGGCCATTTGGTTAAAAACAAAAGAGAGGTCTCATTTGTTTTCATGATAGGCAAACACGTGCAGTACCTTGGAATTACAGGATCTGATGATTTTTGCAATAATTAGATAGCATAATATATTGTAGAATAACTATGTTAATATACGTTACTATCATGACACTGAAGGTATTTTATGGGTTTTAAATGAAACATTGATGCAATGATAGAAAAAGTGTGTTTTGTTGCAAAGTGTGCGTCACAAACCCTTTACATGTTCTATTCAACTCCGTACATGACATCTAATAAATGTCCTGGTGCAGTCACGTGACAATCTGTGAATTTGTGTACCCATGACATCATTTTGAAAACGGTAGCGTGTCCAGGTAGCACATGTGACAGAACTGGAAGTATAACAGAAAATAAAATATACCAAAAAATGACCAGAAAAGAATTAATCTGTTCTGAATGGATTTCTTGAAATAGGGGGAAAATGCCCTGTGATGTCTTTAAAAATGTCTTTTCATGCAGGTTAGTGTTACTGTAGATCGTCCGGAGTTTCCTTTTGAAGGAGCAATTGTTCTGGGCTTTAATGGGTTAAGAAGGCAATAAATGGCAGAAAGGTCAAATGTAGAATCATGCACTACACTGCTGGAATATCTTCATTGTTCAATCCCTTACACAGAGATTAACTCCATCAATGATCCAGTGATAATGATAATTGATAACATTATGAGTGCATATTTAGGTAATGTGGATTAAAACACGAATAGGCAAAACATGAACGCAGTCTTGAAGGGTTCACAGCATAAAATAGAGGGAAAATATATCTTCAAAAAAATGTTTAAGAAATATATATAAAGGCATAGACAATATGACATGATGATGAGAATCTTGTAAATATTCAATTGTATTAGCTTAAACACACACACACATACATACCAGCTCTGCGCAGTGATTCCACTCATTTCATCTAGTACAACAGAGCTCAGATGCATCTTTACGGATGAGGGTGGCATTTTCACCCATCAAAAAATTCAGCTTGTTTCTCCTGTTCCCCTTTAATTAATCAAAGCTTCGGGAGAATTCATGATCCGACAGAACAAAAGCAAGAGTGAAAGCTGATTCTCAGGAAAGCTTTTATTTGTAATAGTGAGAGTGCTTAGGGTGACACATTAACACTACGTGCAAATTTGAAAGCACTGCCAAACCCCCTGTCAGTAGAGAAAAGAAAAAGGAAAAAAATAAACCATGCAAACAACAGATTGAATAATAAAAGACTATTTATAGTCTTACTCTGGAATTTAAAGCTCTCAGTCCCATTATAGCAATTAAGCAATAGGGTGTATAACATGCTATTGAGTGGATCTTGGTGAATGCTCCAAATAGCTCGTTCAGGCTTGATGCTTTTAAACGACACACTCCGCCAAGTCATATTAGTCTAATCAGATTGATGAGTCTGTCTGGAGTGCGGCCACGGCAAGGCGGAGCACCCCAACGTGAATTATAACCGAGCATTCACCAGAAACAAATCCGTGCATGTGTATGACTGAGTCAACACACAGAGCTGCATGATGCCCAGAAGCATTAGATGATAAGCACTAATGAAGGCTGAGTTAGACAAACCATTAAGAAATTAAACTGTAAAAATCTTCATAACATCAACCCACGCATTGAGATCACTTATCTACTCAGCTGTTGTGATCAAGCGTTAAAATATTTGACGTCTACGCCGCATCTGTTGTGCCGACTATTTTCAATAACGACGGTGGCGAGAGATAGACATGATGCTCAGATATATAGTAAGAGGTGGTCCTACCATGCACAGCTCTGTAGGCGCAGCCGAGGCAGGCAGAGTTGGCCACGTCGATGGTGAACACTGGAGCGTTGAACACGTCAGACAGAACCTGTGTCATTGAGAAGAGGTCATGCTGATTATATTCCTGACATGATCTCAGTTACAAAGGTGGAATGCAGATTTTCAAAGATGATGCCACTACGAATGAAACCTAAGCCTCTTATACAGTAACATCCAAGTGGAATTACCGAGTACGCAGACATGCTGGACGTACAATGCCTTTGGTTACATACTTTTACTATGAGATGCTTTATGTTACGTGACACGGTCCTTTTCAGCGCTACTATACTGTATCATAGAATTTTGAATATATAATACAGCGTTTGGAGCAGTACAATGCCAGGGAAAAAATGCCTCACAGCTACATATATTTTCTTCAGGTTCTTCCAGGTTTCTTCAAGGTTCTCTAGATGCTGGTATAGAAGTTGAATTGGGAAAGCAAATGTGATGACCAGTGATGGACCAGTGATGGCCTGGACAAAGAGCTTTTTAATGATGAATGAATGAATTGTATAGATGCACAATTAGAATTAATTAGAATTAACTTCTAACAGGCTTCTTCTTCTAAAAATATTTTTTTTGGAAAATACTTGGCACAAGATGTAAATGCACACTAGGGGTTTCACAGACTAGTTGATTAATACATTCAGTAATCACCACTGGCGGCAGATGGTAAAGAAAGCAGACTAAATGCAATTAGTTAGTCTGGAAATAATCAGACTAGATAAAGCCGATTCTATATTCAAATGCATTATGCAGATTCAATGAAAAGATTCAGCGGTTAAAAAGCACTTTCAGAGACACAGGTTGCACATCACCATCAGCAAGTGCAAGTCAGATTAGTGGCATGTGCCAGCTCCAGATATTTAGATGCTACCGAGGCAAGTCTTGAACATGATGCTGCTGTAGGTGTTGCATCCTCCATCCCTTATTAAGCTGGAAAACGTTATTACACCATGCTGTGAGATGAAATGGTATGTAAATAGTGCAGCATGGTGCAATACACTATGTCATATAATATAATGGTTTTTGTCTTTCATTGTTAACGGTGTAGCCTAAAAAAACACGGAAGTTGAAAATGTAATTTGTAGTCTGTGTTTGGCTGTTAATTGATGTGTGGTTTGATGTGACCTCTGCTGCTGCTGCAAAAAGGCAATAACCCAGAACTGTTGACAATTGCTTTTATTTACTGGTTGACTAGTAAATAATTTATGGTTGTGCAAGCCCTACATCCTGCTTAGGGTCACAGTGGATCTGTAATATTTGCATACTGTACAGCTATAAGGCAGGAAATACTGTACACCTTGGATTCAGACATCACGCTACCATTTACACATACATTACAGCCTAAGCTCAGACTTGAACTTGTCACCCTGATTCTCTGAGATATGCCACTCCATCACGTCGCCTGTATCCACACCATGCATTTTGTATAGTATGAATTTTAGTTCACATTCAAACAGAGTTAAAATGTGCATGCTTAGAAATGGCATGAAGTGCCGTCGGGTATTAATACAGTTTGAAAAAAAATCTGCTTGCTGAGAATTTTCTGAAATATACAGGGATCATAGCAGCACCGAGCTTCCACTGTTGAGTCCTTGAGCAAAGCTCTTAACCCCCAACTGCTTAGCTGCTTTTATCCAGTGTAATTGTAAGTCGCTCAGTCAGAGCTATGATGTGCCCATTTTCATTTTCTACTTGTTGCTCGCTGGGGTTCAGATTAGGCGATTGCCTTAAACAGCCATTTCTTATAAAATATCAAATTTTCTGGCTTCTCTGATTTTTCACCCCATTATAATCTGATTTTAACCGACATTGACACACAATTTCTAGAACGGAAATGGTGAAATAAAACGTAGATTCTTTGTTGGGTCGCTAGCACTCAAACTCATGATGTAACAATATGCAACTGACCAAAAAAATAACAGGGAAGCCAACTTTCTAACTGAAATAAATGACATGAAAAATGCATGCAATCACTAGCTGGATTATCTAGTGTTAATATAAATAGCCTCAAATTAATGTTACATTTTCACACTTGCGTGTAAAGTCCCTGCTTCAATTCAATTTTTTCAAATATTGAGACAAACATAAACTGACGCCATGTTTAGTCTATGTGGTTTGGCAACATGAACAATATGTATTAGTGTAAAATATTTTCTTTATGTAATGTGGAAAAGGCTTGAGCCTCATTTAATCATATTACATTAAGTAATGTAGATTAAATTACAGAAATGGGAACAAATGTTTTAGGCAAAGTGCATAAAGGTACAATTAAAAAATCCGGTTGTGTAAAATAAACACACAATAAATAAATTGGTTATGTAACAACCTCAGGAGCAACCTCGTTTCCCCTCTCGTCTATTTCGAACCTCTCAGCATTCCGTATCACCAGTATACTAATCAACTGCCTTATCATCTGTCCTCATGCCTTGAGTTAGATGTTTTTTATGCTTGAATGAATAGCTCAGTGTGTGGCTTAAACTGCTGGGACTGGACTGAAGATGAGAACCGAAATCTTACCAAAAACGAGAGCCAAAAAACTCCTTCAGTAAGTCTGGAGAACTAGACTACATTAAAAATACATGTACTGCAAGTTTGATTCTTTTTAAGCAAATAGCATATAGAAGAAGTGGGGGTGGCTCAAGATTTTTACCCAAAGCTGTATGTGAGGTTGGCTATGAATAACTATATATGCATTAAATCTGTTTTTCAGTTTAAGGTTTAATGTAATGTACCACCATATCATACAAGTTATACACTGATCATGCATAACATTATGACCACCTGCCTAATATTGAGTAGGTCCCGTTTTGCCACCATAACAGTGATGCACTGTGTTCTGACACCTTTCTATCACAACCAGCATTACGATTTTTATTCATCTGAGCTACAATAGGTCTTCTATTGGATCAGACTACACAGGCCAGCCTTCACTCCCCATGTGCATCAGTGAGCCTTGGTCATCCATGACCCTGTCAGCCTCACCAGTTTTCCTTCCTTGAATTACTTTTGGTATGTCATGACCACTGCAGTACAAGAATATCCCACAAGAGCTGCACTTTTGCACTTGCCTTTGCTGCTTAATACTGTATATCCCACCCATTTCCAGCTACTATTGTAATGCTACAGTGAAAATGTAGCTACTGTGAGAAGGGCCAAATTGTGATAGCTAGACAACTGGGGTAGAGCAACTCCAAAACTGACAACACGCATGGCCAAGGTTCACTGATGCACATGGGGAGTGAAACCTGGTCTGTCCAATGCAACAGAAGTGCTACTTTAACCTAGGAAAAGTCTAATGCTGGTTCCAATAAAAAGGTGTCGGAACACACAGATCATTACTGTTTTGGTGGTAAAAGAGGGGAACCTACTGAATATTAGGTGGGTGGTCATAATGTTATGGCTGGTTAGTGTATACATGAATGCTGACATACAGGGGTTTTTAGAAGTACAACCCAATTGCAAAAAAGTTGGGACAGTATGGAAATTCACAATAAAAACAAAGAGGAGTCATCAGTAAAGTCTCTTCACCTTGCATTTTTGAAACTATTGAAAAGCCTAAAATAACTCCTTATTAGGAAAAAAAACAACATTTTACTATGTGAATGCAATTCATTGTTGAAAATATGCGTCCTTTTCAAATCGTGTGGCCACAACATAATCCAAAAAGGTTGAGATAGTTTCCCAATGTGTAACATCATCATATCTGTTTATATCACTTTTTAAGCATTTGGCACTGAAGACACCAACTGGTCAAGTTTAGTCAGTGTGAGATTATGCTTCACAATAAAAAAAAATTTTTTTTTAGAAGCCTAAGAAGACATCTTAACCAAGGGTGCCAATAATTGTGGAGGGCGCAGCACATTTGTGTAACCTTATCTCATCGTCTACAGTATATCGCTTTATCCTGTATTTAGTGTCGCAGGGGGCCTGGAGCCTATCCCAGGAGACTTAGGGCACGAGGCGAGGTACACCCTGGACAGGGCACCAAGCCATCCCACACCCATTCACACACACTACATGCAACATGGAAACGCCAATTAGCCTAATCTGCAGGTATTTGGACTGTGGGAGGAAACCGGAGTACCCGGAGGAAACCCACCAAGCACGGGGAGAACATTAAACCTCCATGCACACAGAGACGGGAATCGAGCCTGGACCCTGGAGGTGCAAGGCGACAGTGCTAACCACTACACTGGCATTCAGCAAATCATCCTTTCATGATGAATTCCTTTCATACTGTACATTTCACTCCAACTGAACGTGGGTTGTCTTTTATATTAGATTGTCTCTATTCATATAATGTCAAGCAGGCACAAACAACAACAAGACAAAATGCTCTACTAACATAATGCATTAGCTGTGCTCCACAAGTCTCCTTCCTGCCCTCCAAAGCAGGAAACATAAAATACCAATGAATATGCATTACGGCAAAGAAAAAAAAAATCATAAAATCAGAACTGCAAACAAGCGTTCACATCTTTTATTCTCTACCATAAAGACTGACAGAAACACACACACTTTTTTTCTTTTTTTGCGCTCATTATACCACCACAGTGTGAAACATTTAAAAGAACTCTTTTTAATTTCATGAAAACAAAGCAGTGCTGCGAAGGCCGTACAAAGAGTTTATTCAGAATTCCTCATGAGGTTAGAATTAAGCATGCATTCATCAAGCAATTTTCCATTGTTCGTAGTTTTGCTGCTCACCTGAAGTATGTCCTTGTTACACGAGGCCCCTCCTGTTGCCAAGACTCTTGTTCCTTGAACTGCAAGTAAAAAAATATATATACATATATATATATATATATATTAAAGTAATGTAAAATGCAAAACAATGCCTCAGGGATACACCATTCGGACAGTTTACTCGTACACACACACACACACACACACACACTATTAAACATTTCATATACTAGCTTCGCTGTTTCTCCCATAAGCTGACACGACAACCTTGCTCTAAATTTATAGCACTAAGTGGTCTTAAAGGACATGCACACCCCTCTAAAGAATAATCAGAGCTCGTGTAATGCTCCGACAGCAGCACACGTTGCCGGAGTAAATTCCAGTTCTGATTTGGTAAAGGTTTGTGCAGGTAAAAACACATGCAAACATGAGAACACTTTCAAAAATAACACGCAAGCTGCTTTAGTCACAGGATCTTTGGAGGATTGGGTCTTTCAGATGAGCAAATAAATAGGTCTGGCATATTTAGCTTTATGAATATGCGATTTGGGCTGATTCTACCTAAATGTGCAAAATGCAAGGCAGTATGGGAATACACACGCATTCATTTTGCATTCACAATGCAATTTTGCATGCGTGAAAGTGTCACTTTGAAAATGGCAATGTTTTTTTATATATGTGGAGATTTAGTAACTTTAACATTTCAGTACTTTACTGTAGTTGGTATCTTTTTAGTTTCGAGATGTCATAACTTTTAAAGTAAGCATTGATTTACAGTATTACGCTAGAAAATTTTTATATAACCCTGACTAAAGCTTGAAACCAACAAAGAGCAAAGTCGGATTTCTTTTCAAGTAACACTTTATTAATATTAAATTAATATCACACGAGAGGGAGTGCTGTTGTGCTGAATATCAGCACAGCTGTGATGCGGTCATAGGCACGAGAGCGTGGCATGACCTCACGCATGATAATTCTTATACAACAGTTCGACAAACACCATTTATTATCGACAGTTATTTTGCTCCGCCTACATATATCCTCCAGCGACTAGCGGAACCAGCGCTCAGCCAGAGACCGACAATTAGCGTCTGACAGTTAGTGTAATTAACAGGGTTGAAAGTACTGTAGTTTTAAATTCTTACTGGTGGCATGTAGGCAAAAGTTGAGGAAAATAAACCGTGGAGGTGGTGGACAGTCCTGAGATACTTTAAAAAATTACTTTATGTTTCCACTTATTGCACTTTAAAATATCTGCTAATTTCAGGGTTCAATCACAAATAGCATGAAATGGAAAGCTAGTGCACTAGGGTGTACAAGCCCTTGTTCCACACACTAAGTAGTGCCTTTGATCAGGGGTTAGAGAGGGATTTGAGATTCAGCATTGTGGTATGAGATAGTTTGCCTTGTAGATAGCGTTATCCGTGAACAGAACAACACGGACAGTTCAAAAGAGTTTTTTGGAACGACTTTATAAAAAATAAAAAAAACAATTTTATCACAATTTCTAATGTTATTTAAGCTGACATTATGAGCATTATCATATTATGTTTACTTGCTGATTTTGAATGTGGGTTTTGGCACATAGCTGCTCTCTCCTCTGTACTGCGGACCGTACCGACCTACTTTCTCCCACGCTGTGACCGAGAGTTAGTGAAAGTGACAATTGTTAGAACACCAGTGATGTGAAGTCATATAGTTAAATGTCCCGTGGTGTTATGCTGTATAACAGCACTCATAAAATGCCTCTCGTCTAATCAGATTACTCCATCATAACTAAGTATAATTACTACTGTACATATGAAAAAGGAAAATTCTCCACTTCTCTGATTATATTCTTCTTATTATTCTTCTTATTCTTATAGAAGTAAATGAGAGAACAGAAATAAAGATGTTGGTTAGCCTGAACTTAACTTTTTCTAGAGTTTGCATTTCAATAAGTATCTGCTCTTTTATTTGAATAAAACATTCAGATATTCTACCACCTCTGACTTTGACACACACACACACACACACACGTACACATGGGTGTCACTTCCTACTGTACCACAGCCACAGCAAATAGTACAAACCCCACCATGGCACTTCTCCCTCTTACAGTGCATTATCATCATCCCTTTCCGTGCAGTATTAAATCTGATGAACGAGTGTAGCCTCGGGGTGCCAATAAGAACGAAGCGTAACCACGATTGATTTGTTGCCGCGTTCGTGCTCTTTCATTGACCACCAATGACTGATGTACATCAAAGGTCAGGACAGAAAAGAAAAAAAAAGCCACCACCATGTAGGAGTTGAGACTAACAGAAAGACAGAACATACAGTATAGAGTATATAGGATTGTATAAAAAAAAAAAAAAAAAAAAACATGAAAGAGTTCATGCAAGTTTTTTCGATACAACAAAAGAAACTGTTGAAGCTATTATGCTTTATGTTTAAACATTGTCTACATGTCTAAACATTAATATGCATCAATGTAAGAGCCAGTTTGAAGACATACAGTATAGTTGCAGAGCTGGAAGCCTTGAACTCATGAATATCTCTATTCAGAACGTCTATAAATGTGATTTTTGATTATGAGCAAAAAAGCAGACATCTTTTCTATCTTCAGGCAGTGCACAGTCAATAATCTCTTGGCTATTACTATTGACAAACAGAGCTGTAAAGTAAGCATGGAGCTGCACTGAGCCATTTATTTTTGCCTCTCTCATCTTTAGGAATCGAAGGGAATCTATAAAGTACCGCGTGTGTGCAGGCTTGTGGAAACATCAAATTCACTCAGTGGATTGCAATACTAAAACTCTTTATAGTTAGACAATGGCATTACACAGAGTAGATTATTATAAGCAAATATATTTGATCAATTAAAGCACCTCCTATTCTTTGCTTTATTTGAAATCTAATGTGCTGGTGTACAAAATGTATCAGCACCCACTCACCTGTAGACCTGGGATGCTTTTCTTGGCCAGCATGACGGGTATTCAATTAGTCTTCGAGTAACATTTTTCTTGATTATAACTATTACACTTCATCTCAATCCCACTTTATATGGGAACAATCTGCAACTCAGACAAAGCTGACCAGTTCCCTCCGATCCTCCAGCACTGCTCGCCTCATCCCACCATCTCTCGGGGATCGAGGGCGGCATTCATCCAGACTCTTTTCTGTTCTGGCACCTACAGTAGGTGGTGGAACGAACTTCCTCTAGATGTCCGTACAGCAGAGCGACTCAAGACGTATTTGTTTCTCAGGTTTCTTTGTTTCTTCCAGTTGTGTTGGACTAATGGCACTTGGTTATTAACCTAGTTAACCCAGTGTAAGTATCTATCCAGTAATGTAAACTTTAAAGCACTTTTTTTAAGTCGCTCTGGATATGAGCGTCTGCCAAATGCCTAAATGTACGTTTATAAAAAAAAACGACAAGACAGCTGTCAGTACAGTTTGAGAAGGACAGTTTTAAATTATGGGAGTATACAGCTGTCTATCTAAACAGCTTTCTAAAAAAGAAACAATATTCTCTATGCTCAGTCACAGGAAGCAATATGCATAAAATACATACACAGGACAACAGCTTCCGTTAATATTACATCAAACACCAGAATAAAGGAAAATTAAGCATTTTTAAGTATTAAGCATTTCACTGCATTTCGTACTGTGTATGACTGTGTATGTGACAAATAAAATTTGAATTTGAATTTGAATTAGATATCAATCATTTTGGTCAAAGCATGGTTGTTCATATTATACAGGTTTGTTTGAGTATTTCAGAAACTGTTGATTTGCATCCGAAACATGAACGGTATTGACAACAAGCGAGCATCAGTTCTGCAGGTGGAAATACCTTGTTGAGGAGAGACAACAGAGATGAAAACCAGACTTGTTGGAGCTGACAGAAAGGCTTTGGTAACTCGAATAACCACTCTTTACTGGCGTGGTGAGCAGAAAAGTATCAAAACAGCATATTAACTCTAGAGGTGGAAGAGCTACAACATCAGAAGACCACATGAAGTTGCAGTCCTCTCAGCCAAGAACACCAATCTCCTAAAGCTACAGTGGACACAAACTCACCCGAACTAGACAAAGGTTTGAGGGTAAAAAGAATTACCTAGATCTAGTGGTCAGTGAGAGCGTTATATGAAGTACCCATAATTGACGGGAAAAGAGTTTGTAGAAATGGGTAAAAGATTAAAGCTGAAAAAAGCTGATTCTTTAATGTAATTAGTGATATTATTATTATTTCAGGTTGAAGTCCATGTACATGTTTGCCTGTGTTTTTGTGCGGCGGAACTCTCTGCCTAATTTATTAATACAATGAAATACAAAGTTTGAGTAGGTTTTTTTTTCTTTTGGATTTTTCCACGATTTTCTCCCTAATTTAGTCATGTCCAATTTCTCCCCGTCACTAGGGGGCTCCCACATTAAGGCTACTACTACCACTCTATCACGTTTCCTCTGAACAACGTGACGCCAGCCGCATCTGTTTTATAGTGTTTATGTAGGGGCAACCCGTGCTTGGGACGCATTTTAGCGCATAACGCTGCGCTCTCAGTTCGGGTATTTTACACGCCCTCACCTCGGACTGCTGCGGATATGTTTGTTCTGCATTACGACCCATTATAATAAGACGACCCATTACTGCATCTTATTAGTGCCACGGTTTCGGAAAATATGAGACAAACTGGTTTTAAATTTCCCACAGGAAAAATAAACATACATTGATCTGTCCATTCATCTCTGAAGGTTAAGTTTTCATAGTCTCAATTTTTTGAAGTCATGCTGTGTCACACTTTCCTTTCTGTTTCTGGTGCATTACTGTCATTTCTGCGTCTTCTGCATACTCTGTCTATACAAGGTAAACTATCCTGTTGATTAGCTCTGTTGAGTGATGTGTATAGCCACACCCCCCTGGAGGAAAAAAAGCACTAAATGCTAGATGCTGTGACATAATCTGGCACACAACTGCTCATAACTTTACCTTTACTCAACGTTTTGATTTCATTTATAACACGTTTAATTTCGGGCAAATACCCAAAGTTTCATTAACTTCTGTTCAGCCAGTTTTGCATCATGCTGTGATAAAATTCTGGCTGGGCGGGCAGCCATACAGACATACATTTTTCTGGTTTCTGGTCCTCCATTGTATGAAACTTAAAGATATTATTGAAAGTGCAAGCAAAACCTTTCTACAAAACCTTTGTACAGGCAAAACCTCTTTTTTATTTATATAGATTAAGGGCCCCTACAGAGAACATGTCTTATGTGTCTCACAGCTTTTAAGATCTTTCAAAACAGACTGACTGTGTTAATATCCTGAAAGAGACAGTAAGGCCAAATGAGGCATTTACTGAACACGCTTACTGTAGAATGGTTGTGAAATCTTCTGCTCGTGTTTTTTTACACCTCTACTTAAACAGTTCTATTTCTGCCAGATTTCAGGTCGGAAAGCCAAGTGCACTCTCCCACACAGAAAACAGAAATGAACAGGGGGAAAAAAAACGAGGCAGTTAGTCAGGCTATGAAAATCCTGTTATTCTTATTTACTTCCTTCTACTTTAGGTGGGAACAAATACCATGCGAGTGTGTGTATGTAGTAGTGTACTGTATGCCTCTCTCATACACGTGAAAAATACCAACAATAGAACAATTGCTACAGTATACAGCCAGGTGAACGCATTGTTATTATGACTGAACACTGTGTCATTGATTAGAGCAAAGACGTTGCCAATAGTAGAAAAAAACAGACGAGCAGATGTAATTATAACGTTCATCATTGCCTGACCTGAACCAGGTTTGTCTATGCAGCACAACAGATGAACTGACATTTGCAAATGCACATCCTATTTCAACTAAATCACAACACGATATAATGTGTGTCAATAAAAAAAGTCAGTCTTTGCTAAAGATGCACAATAATCTTAAATACAGGCTTGGAGTCTCACTGACCGTCTAATGTTGTTACAATCACCAATATCAATCCAATCAAATTCAAATTTTATTTGTCACATACACAGTCATACACAGTACGATATGCAGTGAAATGCTTATATGACCGACAGT
>JAQQZT010000033.1:25560414-25570509 GCA_030068275.1 Clarias platycephalus | reverse complement strand
AGCTCCTCCTCAGTCTCTCTGTGTTGGCCTTCAGGGAGCGGAATCGCTTCCCAGACCGCAACAGAGTGAACAGTCCAATAAAGAACATCTTTAAGAACTAATTATTTCTCTATGCAAAATTATTTTTATTTAAAAAAAATCATCTTCGCCACGGTTTCATCACACTGAATTTCAACATTTATAAATACATAGACATATCGGTTTCCTCCGGGGTTGCCCGTGTTATGCCGTTGCCCAGGAATGCATGAGCAACAGTTTAAATAGATGTACTGTAGTAAGCGGCATCATGGGTATCAGAGAAGGCATGGTAGCCTACGCCCTCCCACGTTGCTAACGGTAACTGATTGGGGGAATGGCAATCGTAAATTGACTGCAGCATAAAACTAGATTCCTGAACTAACAAAAGATGTGGCTAAATCTCTAGGGCCTTATTTCTTTTAATCAGTTTCAGTGGAGATCAATTGATAATTGCACCTGGAAGACTTGCACCTCTAAAGATCTGTTGCTATAAAAAAAAAAAAAATTGTCATAAAAAAAAGTTGTATTAGGGGTCCAATCCCAAACTGCTTCCTCGGGTGAGAGAGGTGAACCCATTCAGGCTGACAGTGGTGGCGTGGGTGGTGTTTTTGGCGCATAAACATATATAAATATATAAACTTCTTTACAATTTATGACTTGGTCTTATTCTTAATATGCAAACCAGACTTTTGCAAGCCAAAGATGTTACAGATTTTTTGGTGTATCTTTGTCAAAACGCTGAGCATTTTGTAAATAATATTACCACCATATGCAAATCAGTTTAATTTGCTCAAATAGCTATGATGCAATTACAATAAATTATATTATGCATTCTTAATATAATGTATAATATAATTTATTGTAATTGCACCATCATTTTATATTTGATTTTTTATTAACCAATAAAAATTTATGATCTGGCCAAAAAAAAAAAAATTTAAATTAAAATGACCCGGCGGAATGTGACTTCGCATCATCCAGCAATGACATTTCATCTGTATGGATGACAGGTTTACAGCAAATGTATTACTGGCAATATCCTGAAAACATTTTTAAATATTAAAGACAACTACTTTTACAGTTTACATCATTCTAGAAAATTGCCACAGCTTTGTCAGCTAGCAAGAGTGTGTATCAGCATGTGATAACCCGGGACACGGACACCGTCAACACACTAAATTGAGAAAAATGATAATAAATGGTAATTTAGTCAGGTTTCTATTGTTATCGTATGCAGTTATGCTCGAGAACATTTTGTATGTTTAATCATCTCGTTGCTTTCATGATTGTCCGGATGAATCTTAATGTTTATGGCAGTATTGAAGTTTTGACAGTGATGCAAATAAAGCTCAGACATCTGCCCGTGTGTGGATGTGGATGCTTGAGAACGAAACGGAGAGGGCATGAGGGAGAGAGAGAGAGAGAGAGAGAGAGGGAGAGAGAGAGAGAGAGAGAGATGGAGAGAGAGGCCACACACTCGTTCCTGAGTAAGTGGCCAGCACAGATCAAAGAGCACAGTGAATAATTTACAGCAACAGCAGGACTGCAGGGAGAATCAATGTCCCTTAACTAAGAGATGGATTTACAGCACATATGCCCCATCAGGGGGGTGAAGAAACAAACTGGGGGGAAAAAAAAAAAAAGCAGTGGATATGAGGAGTGATGGCACTTTTGTATTTTTAATCATCACTGATACTATCATAATGGGTCGTTCTCAATCAGTGTCCCATGCTGATACAGCCGAAGTAATAAAACATGTTTAATATATGGTATGGGGTGTCAAAAACAATGCTACTTTCTGAAAGACGGACAATTCTCTCTAAGCCTTGTTTATGGAATAATTTATAAAGCGTACACCATATTGCTGAACACTTATGAGTGAATTCTCAGCCACAGAGTACATTATTAATAGCCATCAATAGACAGCAGTGAGCAATAGTTTTAGCAAAAATGCTCCCGTCAGAGTCCAGCTGACCTTCAGCAGAGAGATTTCAGCTTGCTGCCACCCCCAGATAAAAACCCTGCAGCAAGGCAAAATGTCAAATCACCCTGAGCATAAATCAATAGACAAACTGCTAGTATGGAAAAGGGGAAAAAAAAAAAAAAAAAACCTTTACTAATATGCCTTTTGCTGGCAGCATTTTGGTGAAAAATAATCCCCTGATTGCTGGTCAGTTGGTTTATTATTCAGCATAGGAAGAAAAAAAAATTTTTTTTTCACTGCATGCTGATAACTATGAAACAGTCTTGGGTATAAACTATAGCACAGAGCACCGGGCACCTTAGGAGTTTTTATGAGGAATAGATGTGACATGAATGAGATTTCATTTCCATACATTCTTACGCCTGTGTGATATTGATTTCCTACTTTAACATTCTGATTAATGTTTTAGTTCTCAAAACCCAGCCACCTAAAATAGGTCAACGTATTTTATGGGTTCAGATGTTCTGGCAGCCTTCATGAAAATAACCCTAATAAAATCTAATAATTCATTAAAAAAAAAAAAAAACGGGATTTTTCTTTAGTTCCAGTGAGAATTAATTTTGGTAGAATTTCTTTTTTTTTTGGTAGAATAGTTTTATCTCAAAAAATAAGTGGGTCAAACTGAATGACATGACAAACTAACTATTTTAAATGAGAGCAAATCGAAAATCTTTTCTTGATTTATAAACATGGGACTGTAGACATGCAAAATCCCTTATCCTGGACAGGATCTCAGGAGACTTTGGACAGGAGGTTCTCGAGGGGGGGAGAACATGCAAACTCCATGCAGAAAAAAAACGAGGAGAGAATCGAACCCTTGGCCCTGGGACCCAAGGATACAGTGCTTACCCCTACACTACTTGGCCACCACGGGACACTGTTTGTTTGAGTTAAAAATATAATACCTAATATTACTGGTTTTCATGAGAGGTCCAATAATTCCACTTCGAAAATGTATTGTAATGTTTTATCTTTAGACAGTTTGTCTTGTGTCTTTCATTAACCCAAGTAGTGTTCCTCTACAGCAATTTCGGCTCAATTTCAGCGACAGCATTAAATGTTAATTTCCTTATAAAATCACAGGAAATTGCCAATAAATAATTCTCCCCAAACACAATAGCTATCGACTGCAGGCTGTTAAAGGTCAACACATGCTTCCTCTAAAACATAACCGGAAGAAGGACAGCTTAATTCTCTGGTGTCCTTCTGACTGACAGAGGAACAGCATCACTCCTCCCCAGAAAGCAGAGCCAATTACACTCTCACGCACATATAAATGTGGCATTGCCGAAATTTTGACTCGTATCCTAAAGACAGGGTGAACGCCTCACTGACACACTAGGAGTAGGAAATCATTTTCTTCTCATTAAATGAAACCCATTGGACATATGGGTTTAAAATGAGCTTGCAATGTACTGTAGGCATGGTATATAATTTCAAACAGAACAAAAACTAAATCATCATGTATCAGCAGCATATAAAAATGAATTGAATGAGAAAGCCAAGCACAATTCTGAAATAATATGCAATGATGGCATCTAATCGCTTTGACAGGCCATGATTGTATGCATGTCTGCTTTGTCTGTGTCAATCAAACTTAAATAAGCAAGAAGTTTCTGCAAAGATTTTTTTTTTTTTTTAACTGCAAAGTTAATTTCTGAAAATCTTGCCAATGCTGTTCTAATTTCGGAGAGATTTTCCCAAGTTGCTGACGACGAGCTGCTGACCGGCTGTACATTTCGGAGAAGATGTGAGGCGGAGAAGGTGTGATTGCATTTTAAACAGCTCCGGCAGCAGCAGGGACAAACCGCAAACAGGCTGGGTAGCACTCAGGGCAATCTCTCTGAGACTGGGAGAGAATTCTTGTCTCTCAGCACCTGATCACACTTTAATTAAAGTGTGTGTTTAGCCGGCTGTCTGCCTGCAAGCTTCCCTACCTGTAAAGTAATAACCCTCGGTGTGATTTCTGCTTCGACATAATAGGGGAGGGAAAAACGAACAAAATAACAACACGAAAAAGTAAAAGCTAGTGAGCATGTGATTTTATATATGAAAAAAAAAAAAGTGAGACAGTAAAACTACTATTGACTAATAATAAAGCTCTCTTGATGAAGAGAAATGAAGGAATGAAGGTCACTTCATTCAGGGCCTTAGCAGAGCTTTGAGCTGTGGAATTAGCCTGAATTCCTCTAAGAACCCAGTGACTCAAACTTTAGAGCTTGTATATACGTGCAATGATGAAGAGGACAATGGATGCACAAAGCTATATAAAGTGAGATGGATGGATAGGGGAAAGAAATGAGACAAAAGAGGAGGAAGAAAAACAGGACACCTGGAGAAAGGCGGCAGACTAAATACAGTATGTGACGGTGAGCATGAGATTGAGAAAACTTACTAATCCTATAACCCAACTTTTCGGCATGCACCCTCTTTGCCAGGAACTGTCCTTCAACCAGGGCTCGAATTTCCACCTCCGGGGTGAAGGCAGATACCTGTGCAGGACCAGAACACAAAGGCAGGCTTTAAGGATGGACACAGAGCTGATTCTTGCCTCCACAAAGATCACTTTCATTGCCCCGGCATTCCCACAGAGAATCTCGAACAGCAGCGGTGACCTCAGCTCACACCATGAAGCATCTCTAAATCCTGCCATTTAGTACGACCTGTTTTTACTGATCCAAGGGCAGTTTTTAGACTTGTTTGAAAATGGGTGGGATTACACTCAGAGGAGTGGATGGCAGTCTCAGATCAGTGGAGAAAGGGCAACTTGTAGCCTGAGACAGATAATCTCAGCAGTTCATAGAAAGTACAAGGGTAACATTAGTAGAGATGAACACAGGCTACTAATGGAAGCTTGAAATAAGAAAAAAAGGTCTTTGAGGAAGATAAGTAAAAGCACCCCCGCATAAACAATGATAAATCAGGAATTAATACAATCATGATAAACTAAATTATAAAGACTCTTTAAATATGATTTCGAATGATGAAAACTCTTTAGAAATAAAGATCCGTTATTAAATCAAGCAATAAACCAGTCCGTGCACACATTACAGTGATTCTATTAACTCCAAAACTTTCTTTGCTTTTATCAAACAGCAACAAAAGCAACAAGTATATATGCAACGTATCATTAAAACGAGGAGCGTTAAGTCAAACCAGGACTTGTGATAAAAGGGAAGACTTCAAGGACAGTCCAATGATGAGTCTCTTAGCAGCAGTAAAACATTTAAACGGTGCAAATATTTAAAAAATCTCAGAGCCCTGCAGTCGTTCCCGTGAATATTTAGCGACTTGAAAATCGACCAATAACTTGTCGCCAACTTGTGGAAGAGACACACATGTCTACTGGAACTGCACAATCAATCGTTCACCAGCCCCACTTGCACATTACAGGAACTCAGCTTGGAGTTAATGCCACATCCTGCGTACAGTCCTGTCCTACAGACCTCGCTCCAAGACATTTCCACATGTAGGCATGATTCAAGGAGTTCCTGAGAGGCCAGCATTTCAGATGTGAAGCAAGCAGTCTGATCATGGCTCCGGCGTACTGTGAAAACTTTCTACCTTGATAGTATCCAGGAACTAGCACACTAATGTATTACGGGAGTATTACGGCCCTATCAAAAGTCCCGGTTTACCTTGAACACTCCTCGTATACTGTATATTCAACCAAATCCTTTCATTCGGTACCATTTTAATTAACAATCTTTCAGGTAGTTTGTATTTTCCAGTTTATAATTAAAATCTTGATACTTGTACTTTAACTCCGTTACATGTTTGAGTCTTTAAAGGAGTTCCTGGGAGGCCGGCATTTCAAACGCGAAATAAGGGCGTGTTGATCATGGCTGTGGCATACTGAGAATTTTTTTTACCTTGATGGTGTCCATCTAAGCGTTTTCTGAAATGCTTAACAGAATTGTCAGCTTTCAGTAAAACCTTGATTTCTCAACCTTTAAAGCTAAAAACAAAGTAATGGAAGATGTTAACAAATGGGCCGACGGGTTCTGGTTCTGCAGTAACTATAATTGCTGTATATAACTATCACAGTTTGTTCAGTGCACACTGTTAATCTGTGTCATATTATCATGTCAGTGAAGATGTTGACTGACGTGCTTGCCACAGCGTACATGCGTACAGCCTCTTTACTACAGTATATCTGCAGCCATAGATGGTGGCACAGCAGGTGCATCAGTGCCACTTCTTGGCAGCTCACACACCCTGCTGACACTTTTCTTTTGAAGGAGTTTCACCCAGTTATGCTCAGCTATGGCTTCCTATCGGTTGAGGAGCGCTCCTTGCCGTCACTGGGGAAACAAGAGCCTGTGCCAGATCCTCTAGCCGCTCTTTGGAGCCAATCTTGTACCTGACTGTGTATGTTCTTTCAGTAATGTATGCCTTGTAGCATCCTACAGACAAGAAGAAGATAATAAGCCTCCACCACCAGTATTTCATTCGAAGGATTCTGGAAGTGATCGCAGCAAATTCACACCTTTTATAGCTTTTGGTAGTTGAAAGGGCATGATGACAATACAACCTCCTGCTCTTTATTAACCCTGATCTCGGTAGGATCATAGTAATCAGACACTACCATGACATCCTTGGTATCCTGCTAAACACAGAAAGGAAGGCCATCCTTTTAAATCAGTTTAAATTCATGTTAGGCCATGGGAGCTTTTTCTTTTTTAAGAGTCTCTTTATCCGGTCGCACAAACCAAACCGTTCCACAAGCATCTACTGTAGTACAACAAGGCTTTTCATGTCCTCAAAATGGACTGATGAGATCTATAGGAATGTCTAGATAAATCCAGATAGCACTTACTTTGAGGGAAACTAGACTGAAGAAGGCATTTCTGTTGTCGCCAATAAAATCTACTTGCTGTTAGCTGGAGAAGATCCATAGTGACACACTGCCCAGTAAAAGTTTTCATTTCCTTTACTGGTTCAGGTTTCCACTTGTTGCTGGATGGAGACTTGGCTAGCAGGTCAGGGTCGCAGTCACTGGTACGTCATGGCTTATGTCTGAATCTTAGCGTGCTACCAAAAAATATATACATTTCCAACAAGGTATTTCACCTTCTCCACACGCATTTCAGTAAATCACGATACAGTTTATGAGTCACAAATTTGTCTTGAGACTTTTTAATTGATTTAAACCTGAAACACTAATAAGGATTTAATTAATGTAATGTGCCTCTATACTGTATTTATAAACCCCTGTCTGATAGGAGCTATAGGGATTTGTGATATATTAACTCACATACTGACAAAGGCATTGTCCTGCTATTTCATGTTGCACTTTGGTTTTTACTGTACATTTCATGTCATGAACATTGCATGGTACATTTTGGATACAGTCCTAGTCCAGTATTCACTCCGACTCTCACCAATCTAGCTAGTTTAAAAATCTACAAAGAGCATGCCATCTTGAAGTACAGCCACATTGTGCAAACTGAGCCCAGTGTAATAAACTCAGCTTTAATTTTCTGCTCATTTAACTGCCTGTAATCACACAGCGAACAGGAGCTTATTAGCCATTTTTAGGGTCATGACTTCTGCTAGTGAAGCTCGGCAAGATCAGATCCATTTTATTGTCAGCATTTTTAATTTATAACAGCATGAGATCTTATTAAAAATTAGAAAAGTCTTGGCTTTCAATATGCTGATGTATAATTAATAAATATCTGTAATAAAAGTTATATATAAATGTGTAAATGTGTTAATTAGACAAATAATTTTTCTCGAAGTACAGTAGATGATGAAAATCTCAATCTTAGGGCAGCCAGTCTGCTAATGTACCTTCCTTTCACAATTTAAAAAGGTTTGGAATGCTACTCACTATTACCACACATTACAAAAAAAATCTATAAATATAGAATAAATCCTACGTTGACACAGTTTTGAAGAAGTGACCTTTAGTGTAGTTAGATAAAAAGTGAGCAGATGGCTAATTCTGACTGGTATACAGTATACTGTATTAATATTCAACTTGATGTCGGTTGTAACAAATGTAAACATGCCCGGCTTAAATTAATAAGACGAAGTGACAGAACAGCTAATTATCAAACTAAATTAACCTTTAATGTTTATTATGTATAGCAATCATGATAGTGTCGCGCCATGCCAACAAGCCCCCCTGCCATGCCTACACGACAGGATAATTTTTAATAGTTCTAATAATTCTACCTACAGTACCAGGGCAGTCACTACATTCCTAAAAGGGAGGTTGGCAGTTCAAGCCCCGTCTCCACCAGGTACAGTTGTTGGGCCCTTGAGCAAGGCCCTTAACCCAATCTGCTAAGAGGTGCTGTACCATGACTGAACCCTACGCTCTGCCGCCAGCTACTCTGGAAGATGCGTAGGAAATATTTTGCTTGTTAGGAAGAATTTCAGATGTATATGTGACAAATAACGGCTTAATAGCTTAACTTTACTATACTGTAAAAAACTAAGGTGTGGTAATGTGGCTACACTTTAATACCAAATAACACAACATCGCACTACCTTTTCATATTTTGTTTTATGTAAAAACCTTTCTTGGTTTATGTTAAACCTAAGTAACCTAAAACTATAATTTTAGAATAGAAAAAGTGCTGCTGAAAATAGAGAAAATACAGCTTGGTCTCTCCAAATCAGCACTCATCTGTAGTACAATTATGGAAATTACCAACCTAATGTCTTGCGTCATGCAAGAAATAAATAGACCCAGATTTTAGCAAATACATGCAAAAGCTCCATCTTCCTCTTGCCACCATGCCGGAAACATTTTCTAGGGGAAACATTGCATAATATGATGTAATATAATAACACTGTTAACCTTTAAAGCTACTTACTTTTCTATCATGCTGATCAAATCTGTAAATCCCAACCGCTGAAGGTGTGATCTCCACTGCATCAAAATAAATTCCTGAAATGTGACAACAAAAAAAAAAAAAAAAAAAAAAAGCACAGCATGAGAATGTAACTGATTGGACCTAATTCATTTATCACCATTTATTCACAGCATGGCTCCTGTGGGACTGTGGCATCGCTCTGCAGGGCATGACCACGTCTGGACAAAATGTTCTTAATTAAATCAGCGAATGATGTGCGAAGCAAGCATGTTTATCAAATTACTCATAGGATGCGCTTATAATGACTGATGTTTATAATCAGTTAAACAAATTATGTGGAAGGGCAGGCACCTATGTTTCCATTGTTCCCTATGGGGCTGGACCTCAGGGCAGTGGAGAAATCTTCCCATGATCCTCTAGCACACTCATTACGGATCCTTTCTCTAGTCAGAGAGCCATTTTTATAGCTAAAAAGAAGAAACAGGTGATGGGTTAGACCTGAGGCTGTCTATAAATCTATAGGAGACATGCACTTATATCAATGAGCTTCTCTATTTTGCAAAGAAGAATGGGCAAAAGTTTCACTCTGTAGATGTGCAAAGCTAGTAGAGACATAACCCAAAGTCATGCGGCTGAAAAGGTGGTCCTACAACATATTCGCTCGGTGGTGGGTGTGTGTGGGTGTATATATACACATGCACAGTACTGTGCAAATGTCTTAGGCCCCATATTATATGCTTTATTATATGCCATATTATATTGGTATTATATACCAATTTTGTTAAATATGTTTATCATGTCTGCATAATTATGCACAAAATCATTCAGTATTTCCATATGTAACTTAAAAATAAATAAATAAATAACATTACAGGAGAATATATGTATGGCTGTAAAGAAAATATAGTACAAGACAGACCAGTTTTCAGATGAAAACAAAAAAACCTAATGTATGCTCCTGGGATTTGCATAAAAATAGAAAGGAGTGAGTGTGACAAAGTTACCAGAAGAACTCATATTCTCCAGCATGCTCAGTAAAACCTAACAGCTGTTTTCTTCTTCTTCTTCTTCTTGTTCTTCTTCTTCTTATTATTATTATTATTATTATTATTATTATTATTAAGACTGTTGCACAGTACTAAGTAAAACAGCTGTTATGTTTTTAGGTCTGTCAGGTACTATATTTTTTTTTCTTTACAGCCATGCATATATTCTCCTGTAATGTTATTTATTTATAAATTTTTAAGTTATATATGGAAATAC
>JAQQZT010000033.1:25546219-25559505 GCA_030068275.1 Clarias platycephalus | reverse complement strand
ATATTTACACATTAAGTTTACTGAAAGTAAAAACAGTTGAAAGTCAGAGGACGTTTCTTTTTTTGCTGAGTATATACTGTATATATACACACACACACACACACACACACACGGATAGATGGATGGATGGATATTTGTGAACATTTTTTTTTGCTTCTGAGGTATCAAAATCGCAAAATAATCAGGACAAAAATAGGTGGAAATTAAACAAAATATTGCAGCCAGTTAGTGCCAGCTATGCATGTTGATTTCATTTAGATATGCCCCATAAGGGGTATTTGGAGGAAAAAGCTTATGTTTGCAATCAGTTTCATGTTTGTGCACGGATGCATTTTTATTGGCTATAACACTGTCTTTATCCCATCCACTTAAGCAGAAAATAAAAATGTACAGATGGAACTGCTAATGTATTTCATTTCACTTATTATTTAGCTGTTGTTTTAGTTTATATTTACAGAAGGCTTTGCACAGGATGCAGTCAGGTCCCGGACAATTGTTTTTTCCTAAACAGTTAATGCAATATTTCTGTTAAAGCCCCATAAATTAAAGCTGAATGTCTACACTTCAAACACATTATAACGGAGAAGTAAAATTACAATGAAGTGTCACTGTTCGAAAATGTCTGTAAATCACAAAGAATGCAAAAAGGAAAAACATCTCAAATAAACTGAATGTTAAAAAGTATGAATAGGCATGTTTGATTAATTATTCTCACTGGGTGGCACAGATGCGCAGCAGGCTGCATTGCTGCCTCACAGCTCCAGGGTCACTGGTTCATGACTGAGCATGAACAAATAAATTAATCAATAACTGAATAATTCTTCTCATTTGTATTTGGCCCAAAAAATTCTCTATTCCTTTGTGCAGGCCATAAAAAGTGCATTAATGCATACACAAAAAAAAAAAAAAAAAAAAAAAAAAAAGTTAATCAGCAGTATGCTTCTATAGGCTTTTATTACCCACTGTCAACAGCCCAGGACCGTGGAGTGGGAAATGGGCTAATTTCAAGGGTAATTTGAGTTGAGCTGATTAGAAAAAAGAAGCGAAGAGGAAAAAGTGCAAAGGAAAAAGAGAGACCATACTGGCATAAAAAGTGGAAGAAGACTAGAAATCAGTAACCAAATTGACTTTTCCAACTACAGGTTCAGCTCAATTAGAGAAATCTAGACAGCGCTACTGCTCATAATCTAAAACTACAGTATGTCAACACATGGGAATTTTTCTTCAGAACAGCTAAAAAAAAAATAAAAAAAAAAACAGTAAAAACTCTAAAAGTTAGTGCAAGGACTGCGGCTACATATGGGAATAGCAGCTATCATATTGAGCTCTTTTCTCCAGACAGCATGAGCGTGACCTTTACTGGTGCCTCAATCAGCAGCTAGCTTGATAATTCCCTACAGCCATTCATATAGATTTAAAGAGGGAAGCACTTGAGTTACATGGCAGCTGCATATATATATAAACAATTAAATATTCAATATTCTGCACTATTTCCATGTTCCAATTTAAATAAGTAAATGTGTGACACTGGGCGGCACAGTGGCTTAAACCTCCACGATCTGCGTGCATGTTCTCCAGAACCAGTCCTCCCATGTCCTCCCACATGCCAAAGACATGCAGATTAGGCTAATTTCCATTCCCAAATTGCCCGTAGTGTGTGAATGAGCATGTTTGTGTGCCCTGCGATGGATTGGCACTCCATCCAGGGTGTACCCCACCTCGTGCTCCAGGACCCCCCCACGACCCTGTATACAAGATAAAGCAGCATAGACGATGAGTGAATCAGGGTGAGTGTGTGACATTGACCATATTAACTGCTGCATAAAAACGCTCCGATATTTGCTCATGCCTAATTTCTTGTCTTGAAGTATAAGCGATAATGATGATGATTCAATGGACTTAATCTAAAATGAATCTTAATGTTTTGCACAAACTTCTGGAGTCCTTGCCAACTCAAGTGCACACCGTCATTAAAGCAAATACAGAATACAGAGAAACTCTGAAATTCATTTAAATCTTTTAAGGATTCTATTAATCAAGTTTTTGTCAATAATATAATTCATAATGAAAATCGTTTACTAAATGAGAAAAGAACTCAAATTACAAGCATTTTTGCACATACGCATGCATGTTTCGTGTTTGTGCATGGATGCATTTTTATTGTGCAGGACTGTGCAAAAGTTTATTATATATATATTTTTAAGAACGCTTTCAAAATATTAATATATATAAAATGTTTCTTTTAATGAATGTACAAAATGCAAAGTGAGCGAACAGAAGACTGAGTATTTGGCGTGAAGACTTTTTGGCTTCAAACGAAAATCATTTCTTACACTTGCACAAAGTCAGGGATATTACAGAATCAGAGTCAGGTGTATAATTAACCAATTATTCCAAGCAGGTGTTAATGATTATCATTTTCAGATGTAGGTTGAAATACCATCATTAACTGAAACAGCTGTGTAGGAGGCTGATAACTGGTTGAGTTACAGCCAAACTCTGCTACTCAGATGAGGTTGTGGAAGAACCGTGTGGAAGGTCAAGACTGAGCACAGCAACAACATACCAGGTAGTTATTCTGCAGTAACAAGTTTTCTCCTAGGCAACGATTTCAAAGCAGATGTGCTATGAAAGCTATTTTGAAGAAGCACAAAGAAACAGGCAATGCTGAATACCGTAGACGCAGTGGTCAGCCAAGGAAACTTATTGCAGCAGATGAAAGACACATCAGGCGTACTTTCCTCTGACACTGGAAGATGTCCAGCAGTGCCAACAGCAAAGAACCCAGGTACACCCATACTGTCTGGGGAAGTCAGGCTAGAAGTGGTCTTCATGGAGGAACTGCGGCCCAAAAGCCCTACCTCATACATGGACACAAGGTTAAGTGCCTCGACTATGGATGAAAACATAACAGCTTGTGTGCAGGAAAATGGCAGCAGGTGCTCTGGACTGTGAAATATCTGGCTGTAGCAAGGTGGAGGTTCCGTGTAAGTTGGAGATGGAGTTGGAGATTTAGTCAGGATTAATTTTGTCCTCAATGCTGAGAAATCCAGACAGATACCTATCCATCATGCAATGCCATCAGGGAGGCAGCTGATTGGCCCCAACTTTCTTCTGCATCGGGATAATGACATCAGACATACAGCCAATGTCATTAAGAACTGTCTTCAGTATAGAGAACAAGGAGTCCTGGAAGTGATGGTTGTCCCCCATAGAGCACCTATCTTTACATCAATGAGTCTGTCTGGGATTACATACAGAGTCGGAAGGATATGAGGCAGCCTACATGTCCAGAAAATCTGATGTTTGGAACGACCTACATGCCGAGTTTCATCTAAAACCGTGTGCAAGGGTACCTAGAAGAATTGATGTCTATTCTGGTTTTGCAGGCAAACGGCGGTCACAATAAATGTTAATTTGATTTGGATTTCTCTACTGTTCATTTACTTTCCATTTTGGTAATTGATAAAAAAAAATATATTAACTATTAACACTTCTAATTTAAAGCACTCTTATTTTGCAGCATTTTTTCACACCTGCACAGTACTACACACACACACACACACACTACAACTCGCAAAAGGAACTCCGAGGTAATTGTTTACAGTAACCTCAGATTTGATCATCAAATCAACTTAAAAACAGTTTCCTTTTAGAGAAGCTGCTGAAATCAAACCAGTTATTTTATTTCATGATTTAGAGAAAGCCACGCTTGCTTTTAGTCCATTTTATCTAGATGATGGTAATGCTTTGGATAAAGGTGTTAATAAATCCTCTTAAGCTTTAGTTAGTACATAATGTAATTGCCTGACTGCTTACCAGTACAGTACTAAGAAAAAGATCACATCATGCTCATTTTAGCCTTCATCCGCTGGCTGAAAGACCCTTAACGGAATCAGTTTGAGATTTGTTTATGCAAGAAATAAAACATTGGGCATGCTGTTACAGGAAAATAATCAACAGCAGGATGGTGCATTATGGATAGATGTGATGTCAAGTGCCTTATTATACCGCAGCAATTTGTCAATTTCTTGTTACTAATTAAAGACCATCACATCATAATTGTAGGTTACTGTGGTTACATTTAACATTGTGAAACATCAGCGAAGGTGGTTAGCTTTTGTTCTCATTAGCATTTGTACTGTATATATACACATTATAAACAAACCTTTAACTCCCTTAATTTGGATGCAGAATTATTTTACCAGATCAGAGCCATGTAGGACAGGCAGTCTACAGGGTTGCAGAAGATGTGACCCTCCACCATAGGCCTGGGCTCCTTGATCCACAGAAACACAGTGTCACTCGTGCCCAGGCTCACCTTCAAGACAGAAATGTAAAATAAAAATTAATCAATAAAATTGATACATTTCACTGACACAAACCCACTGGAATGATGTCAGGTGGGTGGCGTCATAAGAACAGTGAAGGAAAGTACATAGTGCTTCTGATTTCTCTCTTGTATATTACTAGGATATAAAAACATGGCACATTGCTCATGACCTTTTTGAGGCAAGACCTAAAGAAATATGGAAGTAAACTTGTACGCAGAAGAAAATGACATCGGCTTGGTTGAGTGTTTAAAGTGTCAATACATCACCCAAAAAAACAAACAAAGCATGACCACTTAACAAAATGAAAAATTGACACATTCCTTATGACAAAATGTTATCAGAAATTTATCAAGCCTCCAGGCACGCATACTAAAAGCTTCATGTGTGGAAACCTGGTTGTGGTTTAAAAGCCTAAGGGACAAAAAAGAGATACATCAGAAACCTGATTTCACATCACATTTTCAATGCTCAGAACATCATATAATAGAACAATTCAATGGGGCCTTTTGTGCATAATTCACTTTTTAGTCATTTTTAGACATTCAGATTGGTTCTCAGTATGTGCGTGTACATACATAAATGTGGAGAAAAGAAACATTTCCTGCTTTTTGTCCTTTTTCCATTGGCCTGAGTTCAAACAAGCCAACTAGATTTCCCCCCTAATTGTGACCCCAGGCTTGTTGCACAGCTCAGGGACGTGGCTCAGCTGTAGCTCATTTACATAGACACGGAAATGGGGCATTTAGAGAAGGAGTGAAAAAGAAGATGCATGGTTTTTAAAGAAGAAGAAAGAAGAAGATTTTTAATGTATGAGGTTACTTTGGGGGACCTCTCACACTTATGGTAAAACTTGGTAAAATATGGGAACTGTAATCCATATTCTTCCCATTTTTTTAACATTCCGTTTTAACTCCTGTCTATTCTCATCATATGATGAGAGTGAAACACAACAGGAAAAGAATATGAATATGCAGGGAGCATTTACACTAATCCTATCCATTTAGGGGAAAAGCTAATAGGAAGTACAAGGAGGTCAAATTAAGTTCGTACATGGACTTCATAATCTTAACAGTCTGATATAACCTCAAACCCTTCATTGTTCAATTCTCAACTTCTCAATTAAATAGGCTGAAAGTGTTGAGAGTGATTCCATCTGCACAGTTTGTATTAAATATATATCAAGTATATTAAATATATTACTGTATCATATATTTGATAATACTTTAATATATTAATGTTTTATAGTAAATAGGACCTAACCCGCTTTGTTGACATTCTGCGACACTAAAATTGACTTTAGGTGAATAAAACCAAAGATGTTGTCTTTAATTAATAAAACATTATATGGTGTTATACGAATAGAAGACCTTGACATGTGCTGTTGTTAGAATGATCAGCTTCACTGCATCCCACTACCCTGTCTTTGATTATTTTCCTATAACAGCATGCCCCATAATAAATATGTAATATAAATATTGTACATCATATATAATATAAATTTTCAATTGTTACCAAAATCCATGTCAATACACTGTATAACCAGTTGTCCACATACCAAAGTTACACTATACTGCATGTGCTTCTAGAACATCCCGTTCCTAAATTAGTCCCCCCCTTGCCTACTAAAACTGGCTCCATTCTTTACTTTGACTAGATTTAATTGAAGGAGCGTTAGTGAGGTCAGATGAGGCTTTGTGCACAATCGGTGTTGCAGGACTGAGTAGGTTTTCCAGGCCATCATTGGGAAATCAGGGGCACTGTCATGCTGAAACAAAATACTACAGCATTGGCAGTACCAAGTTTATGGCAAAGATTTGGAGAGGAATTACATATGGGCAGGATGGCTAAGTGTCCACATACTTCCAGCCATGTGATGTATTTTGTACTCGATATAACTGAAGTAGTTATGGAAAATTCCTCACTCACCTAACTACATCATTTTTTTATTATCATCACTATTGTTACTGAATAATTCATAGTGGTTACTGAGCAATACTATTTAAGAAGAAGAGCTGAATAATAAGCTGCAAGCTTTAGGAACTGAAAGGGTAGCAGCTGGCCATCTATTCCCATATTCCCACCTTTGTGCAGCATGCAGTATAATAGTACTCCTAAAACATTAGCATTTTACATATTATCTTACTCGCTCTCCAAACCAAATAAAGGTAAAGTCCATCTCTCTCCGAGTCTGGGAGACGCTTACCGCTATATCTCCCTCCCGCAGGCGCATTCCTGCTAGGGATCCTGTAAAGGAAAAATCAAATTACATAAATAGAGTTATTTTAAAACTGTCACAAGTTTATTACTCATTCCTTTCAAATGTAGCTCTTTTCCCAAATCTACTGCTTTATAAAACATTATCATACAGGAACTGATAACGTCCCAATGAATGCCATCAATCTAAACAGTCCTGGCAATCAAAGTGACGCCCGTAGTTGACAGCGAGGCAGAAAAAAGTAATGATGTTGCCAAGCAGACTCTGTACTGTAAAACAAAGTGTTGTTGTGAGCTGGGCTGTGATTTATAGCTCAAACCACAGCTACTGTACCATTATTTTTCTTAGTTCAATTTGGTTGGCCAAACAAACTTGGTTAATGCTTACTCATAGGTAGTTAGTGCTGATTTTGGTTCATAAAAAAAAAAAAATAATAACTTGCTCTACACTTTCTTTATTCACTATGTACAGGGACCTCCTGCATCTGAGACTGATGATTCCATAAGCACGAACGCTGCTATTCGATCATTTTGGACTACAGACGTTTACGTCCAGCATTCAAAGTGCTGTCGCTGTGCCTTAACTCATCCTGAAGAGCTATGCCCAGCATCCATTATTCACCTCCTCCATGCTTACTGCTCTGTGTAGTTTGTGATCAATGCTGTTCAGTCCATCTATCAGAGGTCATAATGTTATGGCTGATGGTGGATATACATTGAATGTATCCCTGCAGATGTTTGTACATTATATATACACAAACTGTCTGCATAGCGCATATACAGGGGTTGGGCAATGAAATGGAAACGCCTGGTTTTAGACCACAATAACTCATTAGTATGGTGTAGGGCCTCCTTTTGCAGCCAATACAGCATCAATTCGTCTTGGGAATGACAGATACAAGTCCTGCACAGTGGCCAGAGGGATTTTGCCCCATTCTTCTTGCAGAATAGTGGCAGGTCACTACATGATGCTGGTGGAGGAAAATGTTTCCTGACTCACTCCTCCAAAACAACCCAAAGTGGCTAAATAATATTTAGATCTGGTGACTGTGCAGGCCATGGGAGATGTTCAACTTCACCATCATGTTCATCAAACCACTCTGTTACCAGTCCTGCTGTGTGTATTGGTGCATTATCATTCTGATGCATGGCACCACCTTCAGGATACAATGTTTGAACCATTGGGTGCACATGGTCTTCCAGAATGGTTAGGTAGTCCTTGGCAGTGATGCACCCATCTAGCACAAGCATTGGGACTAAGGAATGCCAGGATATTGCAGCCCAAACCATCACTGATCCACCCAAACCTGTACTAATACTCTGCTTATGAAACCTTCATACTCTGCTCTTACTGGTGGAATGTGCAATCAATGAAGATTGGTCACCAGGCTGGTCAAATGTAGCCATGAAACCTCAGTTCCATTGTCCAACCCCTGTAAATACCATATATTTGTGTATACTGTATATATTATATTATATATATCTGCAGGGTCATTGGTGGCTCAGTGGTAGGTTTCTCGCCTGCCAAGTGGAAGGCTCGGGTTCGATTCCTAGCCATTGTTCAAACCCCAGCCACTGGATGTAGTGCCCGAAAAAAAATGGGAGGGTTGCGCCAAGAAGGGCACCGGCATCAAACTTGTGCCAAGTTGTTGTGCAGATCAGATGGTCCGCTGTGGCCACCACTTGATGGGAGCAGCCGAAATACAAACAGAAAAATATATACGTACCAAATGCCTTAATGTATGTTAAATGTAACTGTAAAACACACAAACACACACACACACACTATTGTTTCAAAACACAATGATGGCATGCATCACTAATACCCCCATCACAAACAGGTGAAGCTCTTTGGCAGTCTGGGTAAATTGTCATAATGACTAGACACAAATGACGGCTGGCATAAGGCTTAGTTTTATGGTTATGACTGCAAATTAGGGAAGGGGGACCTATTAAAATCTGGAGTAATGAGGTGAGAAAGTCAGGCGCATGGCCATAAGTGAGAACATGCCCTCTTCACGTCACATCCTTCATTCTTCTACTCTCTCCAAGACTCCAAGTTTTACAGTACATGCTGCTTTCATGCTGGTTACAATCCATCTACATCACTATTTAAAAAAAAACCTTCCTAGAGTCACTCATATTTAAATGTAACATCACTATACAGATTACGTACATCTTTAATTATACAAATTAAATTTGGGTTTTAAACATCTTTTTTTAAGATTCCTCTTCTTCTTCTTATTATTATTATTATTATTAATACTACTACTACCTACTATTACTAAAAGACAATATAGAGGGGGTGTTAAATTCCATTCTTATGAAACAAAATCAACAAAAGCAGCCAAAATTACATTCCAAGCCCAAGGCCATTTAAACCAGCCAAATGTGATTAAAAAAAACAGCCCTGGTGGATGGGAAACCACCCAAACTGGCAACGCTGTTCACTGGAAGCCTCCAAGAGAACGTGCTTGGGGAGGACAGGGCGTATAATGCAGCTCCAGTGCCATCTAGTGACTGAGAATCTCACTGAATATTAGGAGTATAAACCGGAAAGAACTACAGTTGTATCCCAGATATTTCAAATACAGTAAGAGCTCTAATCCTATGCCTATTATGGAACTACGTGTGTACACTATGTATTTTGCACTCCTATTTTAGATGCCATTTCGATCTAAGAGCTTGATTAAGGCACAAGGTGATATTATCCACCACACATTATAAATAATTTCCTGCAAAAAGACTTTGTGTGTTTATTTTACGCCCATAAACTTTTACACACACATACAATCAGCACCAGAATAAACGCCACCTTCGGTGATGATGAGTTGAATTAGTTAAGAAAAGCCGTCTCAGTGGAGAATTTGAGAGTTGAAATAAACATCAGGTTGCCTCTGCCAGAGGGTTACAACTGGATTACAGTTGTATCTTCCAGAACAATAAACATCTCAAACATACTGTACAGTCGAAGCCACAGAAACACAAAAAACAGGCATCCAGTCTTCTGACCTAAACCAGAGTGAAATCCTAAACAGGAGTGTTCACAAGAAAAGACTGAGAACTCTGAAGGATCTCTCAATCAATCTAAATTGAGAAGTATCCAAGTATCCATTCTCCAATCTCATCAAGCATTATATGAGTGTTGCACTGTTGTCTAAAGGGTCAACTAAAGGGTGCCAATAACAATGAAATGTGTTTTGTTATTCCTAATAGTTTCAGTGATGTAGATATTTAACCTCAATCATCTTTCGTCATCACTGTTTTTTAAACATATGTTTGTGGACACCTGATGCACCCACATGTATATCTTCCCCAAACTGTTGCCACAAACGCAAAATCATGATTGCAGGAAATGGCTTCGAATGCCGTAGCATTACAATTTCCCTTCATTCAAACTAAGCAGCCCAAACCTACTCTATCTTGACGATGCCCTTGTGCACAAAGCAAGATTCATGAAGACATAGTTACCAAGAGGCAGTGTGGGCAAACTTATGCGGCTTACACAGTACCCGGACCTGAACTCAACCCCACTGAATACTTTTAGGATGAAGTGGAACACCTTCTCAGAGACATGGAGGCTGTTATAGCAATAAACATCAAATGGGAAACAACTTAATTATAAACCCCATGGTTTTGGAGTCAGATGTTTAATGCTCAGGTTTTTATACCTAAATGGCCATGTACTGTAATGTATCGATAGTGCCAAAACTTCTGGAGTCTGATAAAAAGCATGTTTCCATTGTGCTGATTAAAGCTAATACTGCATATTTCTATATTATTATTCTAAATATTATATTTAGAAATACAGAATAAGTACAAATTCAGACACTGAAGGACTTGAAGTAATTGGTTCAGGTGGTTTTAGACTGATAAGACCAGAAGTAAGCATGCTGTGCTGTAGTACTGTAGTTTTCGCATTACCAGGATTGTCTCCAGTGAAAGCCACCACTTTACAATCTTTTGGCATCCCATATCGCTTGACAAAATAAGGAGAAAGAAAGCCCTAGGAGAAGAAATGAATATTAAATATTAAAAACAGCAATCTTCCAGTATATGATATAATGTCTTTTTTTTTTTTTTTTTTTTTTTTGCTACAACCTTTAAAACACTAGCACAGAAAAGGCTACAGAGGCAGCTTTTAGCATGCTCGTATATAAACAACTATAGCGGAGATAAATGGATCGATCGATCGATAGATAGATGACCAAAGAAAGAAGATCATACCAGAACTGTAGTGGAAGGTGTGGGGTTAGCCAGTTTCTCTGCCAGCTGAGGTGCAGTGGCTTTCAGACATGTGTCTGACCACTGTTTACTGAAGATGTCCATTAAATTCATCCCTGAACCTTAAATCAGAGCAAACGCTTACAGTATGCACGCAAACAATGACTTCTAATGTACTTACACCTCTCACTAATCTCTCAAAGTAAAATGCTTGCATCAGTTTTTCTCTTTGAATAATGCATAAAGTGAAAAGAAGGAGGTCAATGATCAACCACGTAAACTTCCAAATCCTGGATGAATAATATCGAGGGACAAAAAAAAATTATAATTATATGATGTTTCTGGTACGCACCAGATAATTCGATTTTTTTTTAAAAACATGTCCCTTTAGGGGTTTCGTAGAATAAGACAGGGAGGTTCACGAAAAATACTTTTCATGAACAATTTCGCGAAAAAAATAAAATAAAAATTTCAATCCCAGGTTTATGTCAATGCACTTGTTCTAACACATTATTATTTCTATAGTAACAGCTTATTCCCTGGAAGCTGTATGATGAATACTCCAAATAAGCCAAACCTAATAGTAAGCATTTCTTTAAAAAGTAGTACATAGTAGAAGTAAAATATGTACTTTTTCATCTGGTAAAACATTTATTAAGAGTGTTATTAGACGTGTCGCACTGGTGAACCTCTCGTCGCACTTCTCCCTCCTGGCACTGACTGAAATAGAGGAAAACTAACAAGGCTTCTGTAATCTAATCAGAAATGTACTGGATAAAAACGGCACAGCATATTCTCACTCCAACTTCTTTTCATCGTATCACTATGACCTTATCGTCCAATTCAAATAAATATTAAATCATAATGACCTAGAAAACTGAGCAACACAGATCAAGATGTAAAAAAAAACATTTCTGACCTTGCAAGAAAATATATGTAGTATAAAAGAAGAATAATTGCATTCATGTTCCAAAATAAGCATATGAGAAAACAATTTACTATTATTATTTTTATTATTATTACTATTATTATTGAAGTCCTGCGTTCACTTACCATCACTGTAGTCAATAGCTGCATAATCACCAAGAAACAGAGATGCGGCAAAGCTACTAACCAGAGAGATTCTCTATAATAATCAAATATTTAAAATAAATTGTTTTGTATTTAATATATATGAGGGTTGTATGGAATGAAATGTGTAAAAAATTAAAAAATAAAAATAAAAAAAAGCACATTTTTATTAACTGACATGGGTTGTTCAAATTACACATGGTAATTCAATAAAGAGGTAACACTCATCATAGTCTCCATCACAATCATTGCATTTGAGCCACCTTTAAAATCCCTATACAGTATATATATATTGTAATAAATCTATATACAAATACACTATATTGTGAATGCAGTAGACACTTACCTCAGTCTCATTGTATCTGTCCTGCTGTAACTGGTAGATCTTGGCAATCTGATTTGCAGTAAAGCGCTAAAACCATTAATACACTTTGTTTAAGTCTGGTTTAAGATTTCAGATCGAATCTAATATTCGAATAGACGAATTAAACATTCTAAACAATGTATTGAATACAGAGATCCTCACCTCATAGGCCCGGGACCCAGTGATATCAGTGAGTTGTTGAGCACCACCTACTGCACACTCAAGGTTCTTACAGTGCTCTGCAGTACTGGAGTCCATCCACACTGGACTGTCCTGGACAGCAAAACTATCCTATAATAGAGACATGCAATTAAACAGAAAACTGATCAGGATGTCATGAAAGCTAAGTTGAAAATGAAATACAGTGGCAGATACCGGTGTAGACAAACACAGGGTTGGATGTCACACATTCTAGACTGGTGTTCATATCGCTTTAACCAAAATCCTGATAATTACTAAGCTTATATACATAGAACCCAAGTTGTCCTTAATAAAATGTATGGATTGTGAAAAAAATTATTATTATTTTAAACACAGGTTGTGCATTTGAAATGTTCATGTACCATTTATTTTGGTAACATTTTTTGAGGGGCGTTCAAGTCAAGTGAAATTCTCAGCCGCGGTGGCTCAGAGCCCACTGATCCTTGAAAATCGACAGATAACTTATCACCACCTGTACACACAATCATTCGCGAACACTATTTGCATGTTACAGCAACTCAGCAAGGGAGTTATTGCCACATCCCCTGTACAGTCCTAACTTCACTCCCAGCCATTTCCACATGTTTGGGCCATTAAAGGAGTTCCTGGGAGGCCAGTGTTTCAGACGTAAAGCAGGCCACCCGATCATGGCACTGGTGTACTGAGAAATCTGTCCACCTTTCACTAGTCAATCACTGGGATAAATGTATTAGTGTTGCAGGGGATTATAGAGAAAGTGTCACGGGCGCGGGGCAGAGCGATATGAATCCAAGCGCGGATAATGACTGTATGGAAAAGGGAGCGTGGTCGGGAGCGTGAGCGAGGGTCGGAAGCCGTGAGTCCGTCAGCGAAGCGTTAAACACAAATACACGAGACGA
>JAQQZT010000033.1:25497319-25522895 GCA_030068275.1 Clarias platycephalus | reverse complement strand
AAATTTTTTATGAGCTACTTTTTACTTTTACTTGAGTAGATTTTTATAAGGGTAACTTTACTTGTACTTCAGTAAAAATTCACTGAAGTAACAGTACTTTTACTTAATTACAAAATTTTATTACTCTTTCCAACTCTGCTGTCATGTGGCATGGTTTGCGCTACATTGTTTTCTTGTTTACAGAGCTAGGTCTAGGGACGCACTAGATTTGTTTAGCCTACACAAAGAGCAGCCAGCTAGCAGACTGTAAGGAGATGATATTTTGGTATTTGCTGAACTAAAAAAGATTTTTGGTTTAAAATGTCTGACTCCTCCTTTAAGAGATGTTTCTGATTCATTTTACACTATGACACTGAACTAAGTGTAATATGGCCCATTATCTAAAACGATTTGAATGTCATTGATCAAATCATCTGTTAATATGTTGGATTTTTTTTGGGAATTTTCAGGGGAATACAGGTGGAGAGGAAGTTCTGTTTCTCAGGCTGTATATCCTTCAGAGTCTGCTGGCGTATCTGGATGGCAATGGGGATCAAGCTGCTAAGAAACTCAAGCAGGTTAGTTCTTTTTTTTCTTTTTTTTTCTTTTCTTTGGTTCAGGCGCCTCTGGCTGTGCTAGCATGCTGGGTAGCTGTTGATCTCAGACAAGCTGTGCTCATCACTGTTTCTGGCTCTTTTGTGCTAGGGTGAGGAACTCTACAATCAACTGTGTCTGGATCCAGAAAAGATGACCCAGCTGATGAGTATGGGCTTCTCAGATCAGGATGCTCGCCTGGGATTGAGAGCCTGCAGAGGCAATGTGGAGGCGGCTGTGACGCACATCACTCGCAGGACAACGGTCAGAGAAAACGCACGCACACAATACATAAACAACAACAACAAAAAATTCAACATGAGTGTCCATTGTGTTCACTCCCCCATATATTTTTATATTAAAACTTAATGCTACAATTTAGCTAGAATTTGCTATCAATTCCGCATCATTTTCCATCCTGCAATTAAATTAAACTCTGGGTGAGTATAGCCCTTCACTAATTACAGTGTATATATACATGATCATTATATACAATAATCAATATGTATATTTTGATGTACAATAATAAAGATGATTATATACAAATGCTATGCTATATAGACATACGAGTGTTTAGAATTTGTTTTATGTCATATGCTATACACTCCTAGCTTGTTTTGGCTAAGACTCTATTACTGTATGACGGACCAGCTGTCGCTGTTCTATACAGATTGTAGTTAAGGAAGCTATCTGCAAATTAAAACTAAATTATGGTGCACTCTCGTAGGAACGGGAGGAGATAAAGCAGAGGGAGAGAAATAAGAGAAGGCACCGTCTGGAATCCATCAACACCCTCGTCGAGCTTGGCTTCAACAAGAAAGCAGCATCACAGGCCCTTCATAAGACCAGAGGAGATGTGGATGAAGCCTATAGGGTGTGAAACGTCATGCGGGGATTATATCCATGACATAGCAAAACCACCACCTTTTGTGTATATACTAAGGTTAAGCTATTTCTACAACTACAATTCGTGTTTTTTTTACCTTCTCTCTTTTCCTCATAGCATCTGTTGGATTCATCTGAAGCCAGCAGCTCTGGGATCTCTCAGCCAGACTCTGACAGACAGACCAAAGTGGATCAGGTAATGATGAACACCCCATAAAGGAAAGATTAAAGGCGAACCACAGCACCTCCTCCTAATTCTCCACTCTGTCTGGTTATCAGTTCTGGTAGACACTATGCATGCGTGCAGTATCTCATTTCACTGTTTGTCTGTCTGTGCAAATGTAGCTTTCTTACCTGGGCTTCCAGAGGGAGGACGTGGAGGAGGCTCTGAGGTTGATGGGAGATGATATCGCTCAGGCCACACAGCTACTTCTGGACTATCAGGGTGTTATTCCTGCAGAGCTACGCTCCCCATCTCAGTCATCCTCATCAGAAGAGCCAAGCACCTCATCAGAGGACACAGGTCAGAAGATAGTTTATCGAATTTTATGGATTAAAGGATTTTTATGCATTCATTAACCAATCAGATCAGAGTCATATTATATTGAAGGTATTAAATTATAATTGTGCTTACTCGTACCAGGAACTTGTCTTGGTAGGGTTGGTGTGACATTGTTTCGTCTTCTACTCAAATAAACACTTTGTTCTGGTCAGGGATGGTGTGGAGGGCGGGGGAGCTCTGTGTTTAAGACTTTGGACTACAGATCTATATCTAGTGATAAGAAGGTAATGGGTTCAAACCCCAGCGACACCAAGCTGCCTCACTTGAGCAAGAATGCTTTGATGTACACCGATCAGCTATAACGTTATGACCACCCATGTAATATTGAGTCGATTCCCTCTTTGCCACAGTAATGCGCACGCAGTATCCTGATGCCTTTTTGTCAGAAGTAGCATTAACGGCCTCCGAGTGGCGCAGTGGTAAAGTGCTCGCCCTATCATCCAGAGATCGCGAGTTCGATCCTCGGTTGATGCTGTAACCTCTTGCAGCCGGAGGTCTAGAGAGAGCTGATTGGCCAGGCTCTCTCAGAGGGGAGGGATGAGAGGTACTTGGTGTTCCCACGTTAATCACAGCTCACGCAATCGGAAGGAGCGGATAGCGCTGTCTCAGTGTGTTACTCCGCCCCCAACGGTGCGTGAGCGAGCAGTTCGAAAAGATGCAGTCGGCTGGAAGTCACGTGGTTCACTCTAGTCTTCGGCCCTCCTGACTGAGTGGTAGTAGTAGACTTAATGTGGGAGCCCCCTAGTGACTGGGAGGAACTGGACACGACTAAATTATGGAGAAAATCAGGGAAAAATCCCTCCAAAAAAGAAGTAGCATTAACTTTTTTCCAGCAGTTTGAGTTACATTAGCTATTCTGTTAAATAAGACTACATAGGTCACCGTTTGCTTCCCACATGCATCACTGAGCTTTAGCTGCCCGTAACCCTGTCGTCAATTCACTCGTTTTCCTTTCTTTGAGCACTTTTTGTATGTTCTGACCACTGAAGACCAGGAACATCCCACAAGAGCTGCAGTTTTGGTCAGTGTTGCTCTGACCCAGTTGTCTAGCCATAACAAGTTGGTGGGTGGGATATATTAGGTAGCAAGTGAACATTTTATCCATAAAGCAGAAAAAAATGGGCAAACCTAAGATTTGATACATTTTCACAAGGGTCAAAATCTAATGGCTAGACACATTGGAGCGTCTTCAAAACTGCAAAGATGTTCCCGGTCTGTATTGGTCCAAAAGTGATCCAAGGAAGGAAATCGGAAACAGCGCCATGGACAGCCTAGGCTTTATTCTGGTTCCCGTAGAAATATGTCAGAACACACTGTGCATCACTGTTTTGACTACAAAAAGGGGAGACCTACTGAGTGTCAGACAGGCCATCAGACTGTTATGGCTGATCGATGTATAATTAGATGACCATAAGTTGCTCTGGATGAGGGTTTCTCCCAAATGCCATAAATAAAAATGAGTGTGTTGGGCGTGTATCCCAGAAACACTGGGTTTAAGGTGTGAGAGAAGGCACGCCATGTACACCGACATTTAAACACACACACACACCTTTGCTCGTAGAGGCAATTTGGTGGAACAAAAGAAGGGGAAAACAAAACGCAGATGTTGGACAAAAAAAAAACTACAGACAGTAACCTGACAGTGAACTGGGGGCCAGACGTTAGACTTTTTACAAAATAAATCATGTAGACCCGTGGTTCTCACCCCTGGTCCTGGTCTTCTTATTTTACTGCTCTGTCACACCCATTTCAATTAATTTAACTGATTTGTTAGATCATGTGTACTGGGAGCCGAGAAAACACTAATACCCCTATCTCACCTATGCGGTTTCGTGCGGTGGCCGTAAATGCGGTTCATTCTGATTCACCGCGGGTTTTTGCGCTGTGATTACGTTTCCATCTTTCCGCTCGAAAAATTAAACATGGCGGGCCTCGCGGAAGTTTGCGGACCTTGGCGAACTTCGGAACGTCGGCGGGCAATCGCAGCAACTCACGGTGCCCGACACCGTATCTCACCGTGAGTCAAACCGCACAGGTGTGAGAGGGGTATAAAATGTGTAAGACAGGGGTTCCTCTGGGACCACATGTATTATCTGCTGTAACAATTGTTCTTAGAGTGCTGTTATGGGTGATTTAATTAAAAAGCCAAATATACGGAAACGGAAATGACAATGAAGCTACTCTGTGCCTTTTTTTTTAACACAAATTTGAAATGTTTTACACTAGAGATACAATTATGGCTGTGATTATTAGTGAGAGCCACGGTGAAAGCATTATTACCTGTAATCATCTTTTTTTTTTTTTTTTTTTTGGAATGCCACAATGTAATTACTGTAGGTTTTTACTAAGCTACTTGGAAATTACGACTTTAATTCCTGCCCAAGCACTAGGGAAATTTCTACAATACACAGTGTTTGTAATATAGGGTGGCTAAGAAACGGCCAGAAGAAATGTACATGTAGGGTTCCATCGAAGAAAAAAAAAAAAAATGAAATTGAATTTAAGTATATTTTTACCTAAACAATAAATTAACACTTAATAATCAAACCATAAAATTTAATGATTCTAATAAATGTAATGATAATAAGAATAATAACAAAAGGTTAACCAAAAGCTGTTTCGGTTAATTAGAAACTCCAGATTTGACTAGTAAGTTCATTAAAACTGTGGATTAAACATACTGCTGTTGTTTTCAGCATCCGGGCCGAGTCCCCCCGATGCTGAGCTGGTGAATGAGGTTTTGGAGTACATCCCAAGACATGAAGAGGATTATTTGGACGTGACTTTGGAGGAGGAGAGTGAGATCATTGCGCAAATTAAGTCTTATCTGGAGAAGAGCTCTGCACACTCCAGCTGAAGTGCTGCTCGAATGTGCTTCGTCCAGTCTGAATCAGCACTGGATAACAAGGCAATAATTGAAGCCATTTTGAAAGCACTTTTGTTTTGATCTGATCACTTACTTTCTCTTTTACAGTACTTTATAGGAAAAGCGTATTTCTGATATTCTTGCTGCAAGAAAGGGAAAAAATTGTTTATTATTATTGGAAGTTATCTTTACTTTTAAATGAAGCATTTGATTTATCACTGCTAAATGCAGGATTTTTGAGTTTTGTGTTGGAAAATTGCAGGTGTTCAGGAGCATTTTTATTAGTCTTCTGTTGAAAGACTGAAATCTTTAACTTTGTTGAAGTTTTGTTTATCCTGCAATAAATTGGCAAGCTTCACATTTCTGAGCATGGTGTTAAATATAAACAATTCACTTAATTTAATTTAATTAGCTTTCATTTAGTTGTGAAATGAAATTACCATTCAATTGTTTTTCATTTAATTCCATTAAACTAATTAGTGACCTGTAGTTTGTGTCTTGACTTATCATTTTATTGTATTTAAACTAATTTAAATAGCACCATTTTGTTTTAGTGATTATATTATTGATTCATCGCAAATACCAAATCAGGTTGTTGCTTGAGTTTAAAGTCTGTTGAGTCTGTTATGACTGTCTTAAGTGTTAAGTCTTGTTATAATAATTTTGTGAAATAGTGGTATTAATATGGAAAAGCTCCTATGATCTCATTTAATCCGGCACAATGAGACACAGACACACGTTTAATAAAATACTGTCTTTTTTGTTGTAGTGCTTAGTTTATTAATTATTATTAATTTATTTCACATTATATAAGTCGAAACAGTCTGTGCCCTGGCAGAAGGAGGTATGGATGACGAGGGGACAGGAGAAGAGAGATGGAGGATTTAGAAGTAGTTGACGACCCTGCGGATGGACTGGATGTTGGGTGTCTGGGCCTGCCACTCATTGTGGCTGCAGTAGTTTCCTCTCTCTACGATGTACATACGGCCACGGAAGTTAGGCTCCTCGTACATCACCCAGCTTCACACAGAAAAACATACAGTGTTAGAAGCAAAAAATGCCCGGGTCAATAAGAATATGGTTACAGTTTAAGCTGGATAAAGATGATAAATAAGTGGAGGAAAGAATCTGTTATTGCTTTGGAAACTGGATTGCGTATATAATTTTAGGAATAAAAATATGAATTGGTTTCTAAGGGAAAACACAGAAATATTAAAATTAATGTGCATGTATGAATGTGTATCTAATTTAATAAGTTTCTTTGACTTAAATTTAAATAGTTTTGCGCAGAGTCCGAGTTAGATTCCCGGGCAGTTTCGATTCCTGTCTCTGTGTGCATGGAGTTTGCATGTGCTTGGTGGGTTTCCTCCGGGTACTCCGTTTCCTCCCACAGTCCAAAGACCTGCAGATTAGGCTAATTGGTGTTTCCATGTTGCATGTAGTGTATGAATGGGTGTGTGAGTGAGTGTATGCGGTGTGAGTGAGTGTATGCGTGTGTGTGCTCTGAATACAGGATTAAGCGGTATAAAAGGTGAGTGAGTTTTGCGCGGATAAAGAGCTTGTCCTATATTTGTCCCAGGAATTTAAAACCTTATTGTTTAATGCTATTCCTGGTTACTGCATTATACTGCATTTGTGTTATTTCACAGTGTTATTGTATTCATTATTATTTAAAAGAAGTAAAAAGGCATTAAATCTCTCGATCGGACTATTAAATAGAAATAGTGCAATTAAAGTGCTGGGATGGTTTAGACAATAAATTAATGACCAGCTTCCATAATTTACTTTACCTATTGATTACTTGGGAGATTTCTGCATCTGGCTGTAAGAGTTTAATGGAGTGCAATGATTTACAGGCTATTTAGAGAAAGAAACGCAGAAGCGGACGCGTAGACGATAACCTACAGAACATTTCAGTTGCCTCGTACCTCAAAACAAATAGACGTTCAACATAACAGATCAGTCACTTTAAGTGTTTGTAAAAGATGACTTACGCTCCGTCTCCGAACACCCTGACGGAGTTGACGCAGGGCCTGCCGTAGCCACAGCTCTGCAGGAAGGGACAATCGTCACACAGCTCCATACAGTGACCTGAGTAGTTGCCTCCATCATACAGCTCCATCCTGTAGTGCTCTCCATGCTGTGCAGCATAAACAGTGCGTTAGAGTGGAACACCTCGTGCCAGATGAAATCATGGTTTCAAGTAAAGGCTTTTCCATTGTATTACAGAAGAAATTTAAGGAATGTGATGTTCGCTCTGTCAGAGCACACCATCGCTTTAACCTCAGCATTTGTGCCGTGTCAAATAGTTGTGTGTGTGTGTGTGTGATAGTCAGTGCAGTGGAGTTCTCACCATCCTGACAGTCCTGCAGGAGCCCATGTGATCGTTATGGGAGTTCCAGCGCTGGAACTCCGGGTACTCTCCACGCTCCAGGATGTACTGCTGGCCCTTGAAGTCGGGGTGGTCGTAGCAGATCCAGGCTCCGCTCTCCACACGGATGGAGTTCACTCTGTTCATGAAGCCACGGTCCTGGAAGTTATCGCAGTCACCGAACACCTCCAGCTTCCTGCCAGTGAAGCATCTTCCCTCATAAAACACGATCTGAGAGGGAGAAGCAGCAAGGACGGTGGGTTTAAAGTCAGGAGTGGCAGAAAAAAGATTTTAGGAATCAAAAAATGAAATGATCCTACTGTGCAGTCATTTTATAGCTGTATGTAAGAGCCTGTAGAGTTTCATGGCAGTATATGACACTCATATAAGCCAAAGTTTTTTAGCTAAATAATTGTGAATGGAGTTAAATCGTTGTCACACTTGAAAAAAGTTGCTCGAAAATGCTTGTAACAAAAAAAACAAAAATATATTTAAAATCTCATCAGAAACAAACACAACCAGAACACAATAGAAAATAATGTGTTATTTCTTTTTTTTTTTTTATGAAAATTTTTTTTCATTAATGTTGTCCCACATGAATAGTGTGAATCCTTCCAGGAACCATTCGGCCAAATCCAAATTCCCAGATTCACAAAAGTCAGTGCAGTGTGTTAGGATGCTGTGTGAGACGAGTGTGTAGATGTACTGTATGTGCTCTTGGTTGGCCTGGATGCTTACCTTTCCAGAATACTGTGACATTTCTTTCCCACTGGAGAGTGTCCAACTTCACCCACACGTAAGAAAGTGCGTGGGTGAAAAATTTGGACACCCCAATATATACGGGTGGTCGCGTGTCTCACTGTATCGCGGTGTTTGCCCGACAAAGGCTCCACAATGGAGAGCTTATGGCTTTTGCTTGGTGGACATTTTCTGTTCACTCTCAGCACTGCTGATTCGGAGATTTGTCCCAGTCCAGATCAACAATAGATTTTGCTTTGCTTGATGTTGTGCCATTTGCACAGGCCAGGGTTCTCTTTACAGCAATCAGTGCAGATTGTAAGGATGCTGCTTGCTATATCCTATTACTAGTGGTTGTTGTTGACCTTTTATGAATTGATTGTTTATGTTCGCTTTGTAACCATGGAAACCAGGTGGTGGGACGTTAAAGAAGAAGTGTTAACAAAAGAAGAAACAGGAAAGCTCACATCTCTAGTTCCCTTGACCCTCTCTCTTTGACTTTGTTCTATTTCTATTGCCGTCATACACCTGAACAGGTGCAGGAACTCTCAGATGCTGTGTTTTTGCAGATGTTTGGCTTTTTCACGTTAGAACATGTTGCTTTTTAGTTTTCATTTTCCTCGGTTCAAATTAATATTGTGACGTTCAATTAATTATCTAAGTATGAGCTTCACAAGACAGCTGAAGGCATGCTGTAGTATCTGACTACCTGTAAGTTGTAAGGTGAGCCCTCCATGGATCTGACTTGTTTTTCTAGCACATCTCCTACTGTAGCTACTCAAATGGAATGAGATACGGGGGATTTGGAGGTCAAGTCTATACCTTAAATTCTCACACACTCACTCATCTTCTATACCACATTATCCTGTATTCAGGGTCACGGGGACCTGGAGCCTATCCCAGGAGGCTTTGGGCAAGAGGCGGGGTACACCCTGGACAGGGTGCCAATCCATCGCAGGGCACACACACACACACACACTACGGGCAATTTGGGAACGCCAATAAACCTAACCTACATGTCCCTTGGACTGTGGGAGGAAACCGGAGTACCCGGAGGAACCCACCAAGCATGGGGAGAAGATGCAAACTCCATGCACACAGAGACAGGAATCGAGCCTGACCGGGAATCGAACCCGGACCCTGGAGGTGCAAGGCGCCCGCCATAAATTCTAAAGAACATATTCTTTTCTTCAGTTCGTATTTGTTTGTCAATTTTGTTTACTTTTAACAAATGGAATTTGGAGGCCAAGCCAAAACTTTAAACTTATTGTTGTGTTCTTAAAAGCAATCCTGAACATGCCAGGGCGCATTATTCTGCTGGAAAAGGGAAGGGAGAGATTAACCCAAGTACCGAAGAAATAGATATGTCTTAAATCGGCGTTTAAAGTTTACCAGAGACTCAGCTGTGTGGACATCTAGAGGAAGTTCATTCCACCAACTAGGTGCCAGAACAGAAGAGAGTCCAGATGGATTTCTGAGAGATGGTGGGACCGGCCGAGCAGTGCTGGAGGATCGGATGGAACGTCGTGCTGTGCCTGGCGTGATTAGAAACCACACTGCCTCAGTCGCCTTGCCTTCTTCCCATAATGCATCCTGATGCCATCTCTTCGTCAGGTCAAGTAAACATGATTTATCAGACCAGGCCACCTTCTTCCACTTTTTCATGCTCATGTGCCCAACCCACTGGAGCTGCTTTTGCCAGTGGACACGGGTCCTCATGGACACTCATGCTGCAACACACAGTTTGTTCTGACACCTTTCTTTCAGAGCCAGCATTAAGTTTTTCAGCAAGTTATTCTACAATAGCTCTTCCGTAAGATAGGAACAGATGGTCCAGCCTTAAATAATTGTGTTATTGCTGATCTGTGTTTATGGTATAAATTTATATACACATATATATATATATATATACACTGATTAGCCATGATAAGCAAAGCTAAGTAAGAAATAGGTGATATAAACATAGCTCATTATTTAATTCCTTCATCTTAAATACTGTAATTGCTTTATCCTAGTTAGGGTAGTTACAGTTAATTCTGGGCTTTTTATTCCTAGGAACACTAAACATGAGGTGGGAATACACCCGGGACAGGACACAGTAAACTCTCATGATACAGTGTACAGTAATGAATAAATGCTTATAGGTATTCTTGTATAGAATATATGTGGTATGAAACTACACCACTGCAGTGAGTGTGTGTGTGTGTGTGTTGGGTGGAGTACTGTAGGGCAGGGTGGACAGGACTCCCTTGCACTCTGCGTGAACACTAGCTGCTGTGCACTGCAGTGTCTTATTGAATTACACGTGCTTAAAGTGAAAAAGCGACGCACCGTATCAGGTTCCAGGGCGAAGGAATCGGCTCCAACAGTACAGAACTCAAACATTTATTTAGAATTGGGATGGGTGATGGTTTTTAACATGGTATGGTACAAAATGTTGTTAAACCAGAATCAAACTATTTGAAATCCTAAATCGGAATGGAGTCACGAGTGCCATCAAAACATAATACAGAGCGAACAACATGCCTGCACCTTTTTAAAATAAATGTGTCTCTTTAGCACCTTATGAATTCAAATGTTATTGCTTAAACCAACTCACCACTGATAAAATGTACATCTTATTAGATTAGATTATATAACAATATAACTACAGTAGATGTATTGGCTAAACTCTTAACTTTATTTATTTATTAAAATAAAGACCATCACAGGGAAGAACTCAAGGTGTAGTGAAACAAAATGCTGCATTTAATGATCACAATAATAATTAAAATAAAAAAGGTTAAACATCATTCATTACAGAGGAGAATGAATGCTGGAAACTTTATTGGCCATTATTACTGTTTAAGAAATACAATTTACAAATTGATGATGGTTTGGGAGGAAAGAGGGAGGTAGAAAACAGGTGAGAGATGAGAAAGTAAGGCTCAGTATTTCATAAGGGTTTGCTTGTAGTGGAAAAGAAGGGATGGCTGGAGGGAGAGAGAGAGAAACGGTAAGCAGAGAGAGATGAAGAGAGAGCTGTGCAGCTGAGGAGGAGTCAGTGTAACTTTCAAAAGAATCTTTTTCCTTTAAATACACAACAAAAATTAAAATGAAATGAAGTATAAAAAAAAGGAAGTTAAAAAGAAAAGTCAACATTTCTATAGAGGAAAACAGGCAGTTAGCCACTTCAAGTAGAGGGATTTCCCAGTGTCCAGTGTTGTGGTAAGGGGGGTGGGGTTTGGGAAGGGGGGAGGGGTTGTTGGGTGGGGTAGTGGACTACAAACAGACTTTTCTGGTGAACAATTTATCGCAAGATGTGCTTAACTCTATCTGTTAAACCGAATCCAAACCCTTATTCTCGAACCCCTGACCTCGTCCTGATCTAAGCCAAAAATTCAAGTGTTCCCGTAACTAACTGAAGGACTGATTGAAAAAGCATTCTCCAGAAAGGTCTATGTGTGTCCTCCAGTGGTCAGGACAGGCAGGGAGTGCGAATCTACATCAGCGAGCAGGTTGTCCGGCCCGGAGGGGCTCCGCCATCCATCTTCTCAGCCTCCAGGATTATACTCCTGAACACCTCCACTGCAGTCTGATGAGAGGGATGCAGAGAGAAGCACTTAGTCTTTACATAATAAAAACAGAAATAAGATTCAGCTTATAAGAATGAATAAATGACTTTATACTAACTCATTAGACATTTTCAAATGGACATAAAATGTGATTGGAAAGCTTCAATCCAGCCAGTTTGATGAAAACGTCATCAACCTTTTCAAGGAAAATTCAACAAAATCCTTTATGATGCCACATTTCATTTTAAATATAAACTAATCATCCCTGCAAAAAAGTGCATTCATGTGTCTGCATTTTATCTCAAAAGGGAACCAATTAACCAACGAAAAACATGAACTGTAGTGTGATTATGGTCTGACTCATGGACAGTCAGCGCGGAAACAAAGCAGCCGTGACCCTCTTCTTGCCGCTGGATGGAAACTGGAGCTCTGATATTCAATTAGGAACCTCCGCACTGTCCCCCTCTGTGGACTTACTGGCTCTCCAGGGAGATTCTGGTCCTCAGAAAGATGCTCGTGTGGACAGGAGAAGAACACTACAGATATTTAAGTTTTTGTAATGCCACAGTCCCAAAGAGCAAACTGGGATTAAGACACTGTCACTCTTATGCAGCAACTGAAAGGATATCAGATACAGTGGAACCTTGGATTGTGAGTAACTTGGTCTGCAAGACAAGCAAAATCTTTTAATAAATCGAGCAAGGTCTTGATATATACGAGTACTGTAGTACACATGCGCTTTGTCTGCCAAGTGTCATGTGATCACAACAGAGCAAATGCTGTGGGATTGTGGGTAATCGTCTCCATGCTTGGTCTCAGCGCGCGTACGTCACTCATATAGTCATTATCCGTGCATGCATGTACTATTTACTATAACACTATAACCACGTGTGTGTACACTAGTGATGCGCGGGTCGTCGGGTAATTGTTTTAGGAGACAATTCAAACAAAAGTGGTTTCTTTTACTTAGGCAAAACAAGTAGGCAAAAGTAAAAGTGATTATTTTGCCACGTCATGTAGTGTAATTCTTAATACAAGACTATAATTTACTAAAAAGAGTGAAATATGTTTTGCCATGACGCGCTCAATAACCCTACAGATTTAGAAGGCAAGCTAATATGTGTCCTAAGCACTAATAGCCATTTCATGGGTGATGTACAGCCAGACGCACTCTCCCCCGAGGTACTCGCTCTGCTTCTGCCTCTGCAGTGCATCTCATTATGCCACCACATGACCTCACTGCCATAGCAACGGTATAGCAACCAGTCCTTTCTGTAAAAAAAAAAAAAATTAACCCCATATGACAGAAAGGGCCCTTAGTTTTGACTGACGTGCCACTAAGCGTTCATTAAAGACAGGACTGAACTCACGCTGGTTCGGAATCAGAAAAATCAGTAGTTCTTGCCACCTCTTGCTGAGCTCAATCCACTAGAGCTCTCTGCTCAGTGTGTGTGTGTGTGTGTGTGTGTGTGTGTCTTTTGGGACCACAGCGAAAGATCAGGCCTGAAAGTCAAATGAACTTTTAACAGAACAGCAAAGGAGGGAATACTTTCAGAAACTTTAAAACTGGGTTAAATTTTAAACCTTTAAAAGAATCCGATTTCTGCCAGCGAGCGGTATCTGAGAACATCACAGCATCACAGGGCGAAAGGGAAAATATAGCGGTGTGTGTCTGTGTGCTGAAGATGGCTTATTACCTGGTTCTCTTTTGCAGAGGACTCCATGAATGCTGCGTTCCATGATTCTGCCAACGCTTTTCCTTCTTCGCAGCTGATAACACTAAGGGAGGAGAGTGTATTTAAGGTTAAAAGTCTGATACTTACTGAACACTTTCCTGGCCACAATGATTCAGAATCTTGAAGGCTGCAATCAGGCTATTCATATTCCTGTGAATTTGCACTTAGCTGCCCCAGTTTCTGAATAGGAATGCTGTGAGATTCTGTGAGCTTTTTGGGGAAGGATTGGAAACTAGTTCATATTATCAGGTTTTTAATAGATTGATAAATGTTTTTTTATGTATAAAGCAACACAGCATATGAGCAAACACGATGCAAGCATTAGTTGTAACATCAGTCAGATGGCTTCTTTATGTTCAAGTATCTGATTGTTGGCTTCATTTAGTAAGAAAGGTTGCAAACTTGTGATATTAGGGATTGTAGAGGAAATGATCACATGATACTTTCTTTTGTGGTTTACGTGTATACTTAAACACTGTATAGTGGTGGCCAAAAGTATTAAGAAAACATATGCTATGTATTATACTGTAGCTCTTCCTGTGACAACATTATTCAGCTTCTGGAGCCATGGCCTGGCTCATCTCTATAAGTAAACCCAAAAGAAAGCTGCTGGACAATGGTGAAGAAGGCAGGAATGAAACCATGCTCTGGACACGATCTCCAGGAAGCAATCACACAGGCAAGGACTGAATGAGTGACACCAGAGTACTGAAGACGTGTTTAGGACTCCTGCAGGTTGAAAAATAAAGAACTTCATACTAAATACTGATTTTTGTATAGCAATTTAATTAAATAAAATATGAATTATTCTTATTACATTGATAGTCATTATTAAAAAATAAATAAATCAATATTAATAAAGAAATAAGAAGCAATGTTCTGTAATTCTCTGTGAGTGTAGAAGCGGCTGCGGATGCTCAGCTGGGAGGCTGGATTGCAGATTGGAGACCAGATAAAGCTGAGTGTATCAGTGTGTGTGGGGGAGAATGCCTATGCCTATTGACAGACCACTAATGGCACCATTGATCTTATATGGCTTGTAGATAACGCATACACACTTCCTCTACGGTTTAACTGCAGATCGAGCAACTTCACTAGTCAGCAGCCTTTTACCCTTACCTTTAACTATAATCTCAAATCTCATACATTTTTCCTAAATGATGGTTAAACACATTAACGAGAAATAATCGATGAAGCTTCAACAATTAACACTAACAAGATGCACATTTTTTCCTAACAGCTGTATGTTCTAGCAGCACAAATGGAACACATTATTTATATGAGACGAATTTAACAAAGCCCAAATAGGTTAAATAAAAACATAAAATACTGTCGGTTTCCTGATCTTCATTTACAAAGGAAAAAAAAAAAAAAAAAAAAATGACACTACAGGTACTGTAGTCCCTGACTTACGAACATTACGAGTTATGAATTTCCGAAGATACAAACAGACCACGGTCCTACTTCCGGTTCAATCACAGAAGTAACTCACTGCAGTGCACGAGATACCAATATTTACAGTTTATACAATATTTTCAGTGTCTAAGTGAATTTATAAAATGTCTAAAGTCCTGTATATTGTATGTGTGTGTGAGGGGGGTGTTTGAGAACTTAGTCGGCCTCACTGGTTTTAATGAATCAGTCCAGAAGCACTATGATAGAAAATGGCTGTTCTGTAAAGCTGTCCTGATAGTGAATAGTCCTAATTTTGGAAAATCCAGAGTTCACAGTCCAATACAGTGAAAGACAGCTCAAAATGGAGAGAAAACAGAGTGGAAAACAGAGAGAAAATGGCGACAGGGATTTTCCTCGGGATTTAAAGGCACAGAGAAAACATTTCACTGCGAGATTAATTTCCTTAGGCACGATTACAGATTTTGGCCACATGATGGCAGTGTGGGGAACGGACACATTTAGTCAAGTAAATTGGTATGTACAATGAAACCTCGGATTGCGAGTAACGTGGTTTGCGAGTGTTCCGCAAGACGGGAAAAGATTTTAAATAAATTTTGACTTGAAACCCGAGCAAGCACAGTTTACGAGTACCTAAGCGTGCATGTACTGTTTCTTATAACACACGTGTGCGCGCGTGTAAACCAAAAGAAAGTCTCATTAAAGATCCCTCTCTGTTTCAGCCTGTCGTTATGTGCGTCTGCGCTCGTAATTTGACACCGTGCCCCTTCACACACACTCGCCTTTACCCCCCACCCCCTCTCTGGTTCGCACACACACACACGCACACTCTCTGCTCTACAAAGAAACACTGCTCTGTCATGATTCTTTTCAAAGGTAAAGCGCAGATTCATTTGTTTATTTGTTTTACTTTACAGCAGTGATTGCGCTAGTTTGCGCTCACGCGAGTGTCATTAGCGATGTTCCTTGTTAATTTTTTCTGACAAAACAGTCTTTCCGTTAATGTGCGTGTGTGTTTGTGTGAAATTCAAATTAGAGAGGAGAAAGGTTTACTGTAAGATGAGAAGGGGGAGGAGACGGGAAGGGCTGATTCCTCCTGTTCTCTTACTTTAGATTCTCTCACACACACACACACACACACACAGCACCTGCGTGCATAAATGGAAACACTTATCTGTCGGGATTTTTTTTTTTCACTTTTTTTTAAAGTGCAGATTAATTTGTTTTATTTTTACTTCATATTTTGCATTAATTATTTTTATGTATTTATGCATGTATTTTTGTGGAACGAATCATTTGAGTTTCCATTATTTCTTATGGGAAAACTCGCCTTGGTCTACAAGTGTTTTGGAATACAATTTGTACCGGAACAAATTATGCTCGTAATCCAAGGTTCCACTGTATATTCATATCAAAGATGTACAAGACTCACTCTGTCGGACTTAAAAACAAATTGGACTTGCAAACGTGCTGCCGGAACGGAACTCGTTCATAATTTGGGGATTACCTGTACTGCAAATACTGCACATCGCCTGAACTGCAAGTGTGCACTCTTGTGGTGTACAAGTTAATAGATGTGAGGTAAATATGAAGAAAAAAAAATTGCCAATACAAACCCTATGGGTAATTTTTTTATTTATTAATTGATTAGTGATTAATCAATAACATCCCTACCTTTAACTATTCTGCTGTACAACATTTCTAACACTTTAAAGAAATAATTACTTCAAGCCTGAAATTTCCAATAAAAGCGATTTTTCCACTACAATATCAGAGTTTAGTCTCATTGGTGTTCACCTCTTGGAGTTCTCTCTCTCTCTCTCTCTCTCTCTCTCTCTCTCTCACACACACACACAATATATATATATATATATATATATATATATATATATATATAAAAACACCAACATTGTGGCTCTTTTTACAAATTCAAACGTTGGCCAGTTTTGCTCCAAGCCAGTCTCACACTGCAACTTGGTTTCTCAGTCCATCATTTACAGGATCCTGAGGGACACATTTACCCAGTTAAACTACCTTGTCCTTTTCACTCGCACTGATCTGTATCCATGTCCACAAAGGAAGCAAAGCAGAGGAGCAGCTGTCAGCTCTTTAACCTCTCACTCTCCTCCAAGAACGTCACATTACATAACATTACTCATTCAAATCATTTCGATTTTTAAACAACTATAGCTTTCATATTTCTCTGAATGTGTGGTAAGCGGACATCTTCAAATCTTATGCTCGGGCGTAAAGTGCCTTTCACAGCATGCTGCCTTGAACTGCAGTAAGAATCCCCAGGCATTATGCAAAACGATCTAAACAGACATCTCTCTATATAACTGCCTTTTACAGCACTCTGAGCTCTAGACCAAAAATAACTCGAAATCCATTTTAAGCCTGTTTCACCAAACAAACCCTTTGGTGCATCGCATTTTTCAGACAGTAGCTGCAAATGACTGAACACTGACCTCTGCATTGATATTACTGTAGGTTGAATTACGGATGTAAATCCTGACAGTCAGGCTTTTGAGTGTCTGAGGTGTAGGTGCTGACTACACAACTGCAGCACTACCTTCCCTTAAATACACCATCATTAGAGATCTGTGTTACAGTAAAAGCTTGACCCGAAATGAAGGAAAGGGAAAAAAATAAAAATAATGCACTGGAATGTAAACAGTATCTAAAAAAGATATCACAGGCAGTTATGGCTGAGGAGTGTGTGAGTGTGTGTAAGGTTTTCAGCACTGTCTAAACCATGGATGATTCAGACCTGGCACTCAAACGGTCTGCTTTAATAAGGGGAAATTTTCACTCATGATTTCATATCCTTTGGAAGGGCATGCAGGGCCAAAGCAACATCAGTTTTATTTCCTGTTTGTGGCCGTGTTGTAGTTCAGCTTTATGGAATGTTCAATAGACAATCGTTTAACCCATTCCTCGGTAAGGTCATAATCTACACAAAGCTTCGCAAAGCCCTCTAATAGACAGAATATCATGCAGCAATGCAGCAATATCATGCGGCAAATCTTTCCTTGGCTGATTGCGCACCATCACAGCATGTTTCTCCGTGTGCTCGGAGCGCTGATGCCATGACTCAGATTGACCTATTTATTCCTTCCACCCATATTATATGTAAGTGTATGCTGATGAGAAACTGAACAGTTTTGCTGGAAGACGGGAGGACTCAAGTGAAGCAAGAGCGCACGCCTTCTTCTCATGGGGTTGATAGCATGAATGACATGGCTGTTTTTCAGAAACTGGCGGCTTTTAGTTCAGATCTTTTAATGCAGCTATGCATTTGTGTACAATATATTAAACCTGATGGCAGCTTATTAAGACAGTGGAGAGTTCTCACAGATTTTCATAGACTTGATTACTGCAGTAAATAAACATAGCTTTATAAAATTAATGATTAAAAATAAATAAATAAAACGACTGGACAAAAACGCATACAATTATTCATTGTGATTCAAAACTAATATCTCAAGTATTCAAAAACATGAAGTGCCACCGTGAAACAAAACCAGCAGAAGTTACGCGTTAAAAGGTGATATTTATTACCGTAATTCATTCACAGTAGCTGTTTATCCGGAATTTATAAGCAAGAAAGTTTAATTAGCAGAACCTTAACAAATTTAAACTGAATTCTGCATATTTCAGCTTAAATACTGCACATTAATACACACATTAATGCCAGATTCAGACAGCTGTATGTTCCATCAGCATGAAATAAATGACGCCAAGCATTAATGCCGCTCTGGACAGAATAAATGTTGTGATCTTGCATAACGTTATCGAAACAATGCCACTGTAAATGTGTCTTAATGAAAGCTAAAGGTGGTCCAACAAAGGATCAGTGGGTGTGACTTGTATTTTTTTTTTTTGGGGCCAGTCACGGTATTACAGGTTTTTAGGTTAGGGCTGTTTGAGCTGGCAGTGAATAGAGTATCATATCAGGATAACTGTAAACTCCCTGTAATATAACACATGCACCACTTACCGCTCCATATGGAGATCTTTTTTATTTCCCACCAGCATAATTGGTACTCTGTGTAAAAGATAGTAGGAGCATGATATTAGTATAAAAAGCGTTCATCAGTCTTCATGATGACAAAACGTTCAACCTTAAAAGGAAACTAGGAGAAATAGTTGTCTTTATTATGCCGATGCAGGTCACATGACTACTGGGAAAAAAGGATATATACTTACTGCACTTTTCCCACCATATCCAGCAATTTTTCATGAATAACTTTTACTACTTCAAAACTGCAAGAGAAAGAAAAAATGACTTATATAATAATCGTGGGTTCTTCAGAAGACATTCAGAAAGCCATAGATCCCGGTCAGAGAGTTCTTCATAGATGATCTAAATATACTAAATAATCCCTAGTGTGTTTAATTCCACAATGAGAACAATTCTGTTCATTGCTTGATGCATGGTTTTATGTTGCTCTGCACTAATATGAATGAAATTGGCCTCATTGTTGATGTCTAACTGACAATAAAATCAGGAATATCTGGAAGTAAAAAAAGTATGTTAGTTAGCGTTAGTCCGTTTACATAAGCATCGAATCATAAATCCAACAATCACATCATGCAGAAGGATTAATCATCATCCATGATTTGTGGATTAATGTTAATACCGTTTAACGTTTCTGCAAATTCTCATATTCATGCAACAGGGTTCTGTCATTTTTTCTTTCCTCCGCAAAAAACCTTTGTCTTCATTACACAAGCCCAGGGGAGACAAAGCGACTGGGTTATGTGACAGTTTTATGTCAAAAGCAGTCGTTCCAGAGACTAGGGGTCTCCCAAATACTTCGGGGGAAAAAGAGCTTTTCAGCAATAAAGAACCAGATTAAAGAAGCTTCCTATTGCCTTCCTTTTTAAAAGGTATGAAACTTTAGCTAATCGTCTGTCCTTTGGTCCACCTGGATTTAATAAGTAATAAATCCAAGATTTATAATCCCATCCAGAAACCTAATCAATCTGAACCTTCAAAATGAGAAAAATATAGACTTAACTGAAAGAATGACCACTTACTGAGCATTTTGGTTCTGTAGGATGTCTGATGATGCTCATACACCTCTGATATCTACTGCACAAGAAGCATGGCACGAAGTGTCTAAATGATCAATGTCATCTACTGATGACTGAAAGCAGAGTCGGAGTTACCAGCTCTGAGCTCATTTTTTCGAACTGTTTTTTGTTCTGATTGAGTTTTGGAGCTGGAGTTGAGGAAGTCAGTGCAGAGAGCCTGAAAGGGTCTGACTCTGAAAGCTATTCATGCTGCCACTAGGGCTTCACTCTAAGTGCTTTGATTAAATCAGTATCATGACAAAGTTTGATTCTCGATTAGTGCTCATGATGAAGCGAAAAATTTCAGGAGAAGGGGGTAACACACACCTGTGAAGCAGAACATTTCAATCCTCCTACTAAATCTTCAAAAATATCCATGCATCTCCTCCCACAGCACAGGTTTTTGAACAGCCCAGGGATGGACGAATCAAAACTCTAAAGTATGTGACACCATGTTATAAATACTGGCAAGACTAAATAACTGCAGTGTGTGTGTTATACCAGTCATATAACAGTTTTTGCATTGCACACTGTAGGATTCTACTTGACTTGTCAGTTCTCGTATCCCTGCATGGTGATTGTGTAAGGATTCTCTCGGATTCATGCGATATTTTAGGCAGTAAAATTACTAGTATTAGAGTTTCTACAGCCATGTGAGTCACAATTAAAAGATCCGCCATTTTATCAGCCGATCGTGCCTGCCATAGACAAAACCGCCAAGCCAAGCAATGATGAATCACTGTCTAAATTTACCCTCACAGATTTTACTGAAGGCATGACGAGAGACCAGATAACAGAAATAACGTTTAAGCAGATCAGCACAATTCACGTTCAGCTTTTAAACACGTCAGTTTCTGGTCCATTTCAGGACGAACCCTCTGTGACGTCACCCATAGGTTTTCTAAAGGGTGGTTATGTAGCGCAATTGTGGGAGCCCTTGTCGTCGCCATCTTGGCTGGAGCTGACGCCCCGAGGTTGATCTTTACATGGGCAAATGGCCAGCCTGGCTGTTGGTTCAAACACTCCCACTTAACTCAGTTACCACAGGTTAGCTAGCATCACTACGATGCTTGGGTGGCTATTGTTAATTTACAGGATATGCAAACGTTGGCATTTGACTGAACTCCATCATCCATACCCTACACTTTGTCCTGCGTCCTTGTTCTCATTTTACCTCCTACATGTCCTGTATTAAGTAAAATGAAAACAATTCCAGTAAACTGCCCAGCTAAAGCGATGCGATGCGATGCAATGCTGTAACCTCTCACAGCCGGAGGTCTCGAGAGAGCTGATTGGCCGAGCTCTCTCAGAGGGGTGGGATGAGAGGTACAGTACTTTGTGCTCCTGCATTAATCACGGCTCTACAGCCAATCAGGGGCGTCTGTGAGCTTGCGCACGCGGAAGGAGCGGCTAGCGCTTTCCTCCGAGTGTATTACTCCGCCCCTAACGGTGTGTGAGCGAGCAGTTCGAAAAGATGCGGTCGGCTGGCGTCACGCGGTTCGGAGGAAACACGTGATTGTCTTCGGCCCTCCCGACAGAGTGGTAGTGGTAGCCTTAATGTGGGAGCCCCCTAGTAACTGGGAGGAATTGGACACGAATAAAAATTAGGGAGAAAATCAGGAAAAATAAATAAATAAATAAATAAATAAATAAATAAATTCACCCCTGTGCAGTTGTTGAATGGAAAATCTAAAACAATTTATTGTACCAGGCTGTAAATGTTCATTTCCGTTGTAAAGTTGGACATTTTAACATGAGGATCTATGTGGATTGTCTCACTTTTGTACAGCTAGCCCCCAGTGGAGATTTGAGGAACTGTAAGTGTTAGCACTTCCGTTGGACGGAAGTTTTAAAACTAGGATCGAAAAAATTAGGGGGTGAGGAAACACCGAATTAAAATAATAGGAAATGCGAACTAAATAGTTTGAGAAGTTTAATAACGCTAATGAAAACAGATAGCTGAGCCCTGGTAGATGCAGGGTAACCCCCTGCATCTACCGCCGTCTTTGACCAGGAGTAACCTTGTCTTCTCACTGGATGGGTGATAATCACAAATCTCTTTTCTTGTTGTTAATGGGAAGATTTTAAAGCCTGTCAGTTTGTTGCATCTCCGTGCAAACCAACTGTTCAGCAATGTACATTTATATAACCGCAATCCATGTCATTCATAAGACTGCACATTAAAATGGCAGCTGGTTTGGATCTGGATCGGGTGTGACGTCATGCGTAAAGAGCAAATGAAAGTTTTCTTGCGCGAAAGAAAATTAAAAGAAATAGACACAGACACAGAGTCTGACTATCCCTGGCATCACTGATTTGGCTATTGATTTGTCTACCCATGTAGACACAAAAGGGGAAAAGAAAAAAAACTCAAGTACAAGGCCATGATTTTCACATCTCCGGTTTCACTTTTAATTGCATACGGCTGTTAAAATACATAAGAAATAGTATTTCAACCTACCTTTTATTTGACGTAACAGAATACACCAAGATGTAACCATTGATGTCTATGGAATAAGTCTGCGGGAAAATCGAGTACTCATCCTGTGGAGAGAAAAAATAAAAATAAAAAAATCTGTAAATCGTAATATCACAGGAACCGCCATCATAATACAAATCTGTGCAGGATATACAGTATACAATTCCAACAGTAGGATGTTATCACTTTATAGCCTCATAGCTGTTCTTATACTGTGTTTTGTATAAAAGGCCTGGATGAACATTGCGACATCCTTGTACAAGATGGAGCTCATCCTCCCTCACTGCAGCGCAGTGCATATGCACAGAGCTTGTACACATCCTGACATTTCATTCCCAACTCTGTCACTGGCTCCTGCCTGCACCACTGACCTAATCACACTGGAAAATGTGTGTGTTTTCAGTAAGAGAATAAATAATAAATAATGCTCGTAATCATCCTGCATTCAGAACGTTAAAAATGGGAAATTCAGTATCATCGTCTCATCACCTGACCTTCTAACTTTGAGAAAATGTCAGAAAAGCAACAAAAAAAACAAAATAATAACAATAATAAAAAAAAAAAAAGCACAAAACCATAAAATCCTGGATTTAATTTAAGCTACGAATGTAAGGGTCACTTGCTATGAATAACAGACTGTGGAGTGACCAGGTGCATCCTCGCTCACTTGTGCTACTTCTACTGCAGCTCAACCACGCCTAATTGTGTGTTTGAGTGAGTGTATACATATACACACACGTGTGCGTGTGTGCTTGTGTTCTACCTGCCCTGCTGTGTCGACCAGCTGCAGATGGTACTCTTGGCCGTTGACTGTAATCATTTTAGTAAATGCTGCAGGAAAGAGAAAAAGACAAAAATGTGAGTGGGTGCAGAAAAATATAAATGTGTGAGTGTGAGTGAAAGAGAGGATTGAACATGCTGCAGGCCTCAGTTTCTACTCCAGGGGGAATCAATACAAGGACAAATGGGAGGAGGAGGGGGGGGGGACGTTGACGACAGCAGAGAACAGTATCAGACCAGCAGCGTTTCAAAACATTCACTTCCTCTATGAGCTCTCTGTAACTGACGCCCAAACCCACAACACATTTATCACTGCGGCCGTCACAGAGACTGAGGACCCGAGGCAGAGAAGCTGATTTGTCAAGTGAAAATGAGGATGTATTACGAAACGATTTTACAGAATGGGTGTACGAGCGAGGTAAATTCAAGTACGGCACTGATACAGTACATGCCGACCCCGAGATGAGCCGCGCTGTACAGATAATGCCTCGGCAAGAGCGCAGCACCTCACTGCAGCCTGAAGCTGTGTGGCCTGTCTCTCACGGGGCTTAAAATCTAAGACACAGTCACACACACAGCAATTTGAGGACACGGACCATCCCCGAGGACAGCGGAGCCGCTGAGCCGAGAAAGAAAATAGCTCAGCACGGAGCCGGCACGCCTAGAACTATTACTCAAGCATCCAGACGCATTGAGAGCAAAGAACCCTCTTTCTTCTTCTTCTCCTCCTCCTCCTCTCGCAAAGTCAAATAAGCAAATAAAATCACCAAGGAAGGAGAGGAGGAGGTCATTCCTCAGCAGTAATAAAGTTACTCCAGCTTCCAAACAAGCGTGGAATGAACAGGGAGAGTGTGTCAAGGCTTGGAGGCATGGAAAAGATAATCACATCCAGATAAAGGACAATTAACTGCTCTATCCAAAGAGCACCAGTAAAACATTAGGGCTAAAACTCACAACAAGCAGCCAAGAGCTTTAAAAATTAGCGCAACTGCAAATTGTCTTATTCGGTCCTCTACACTATGAACGAAGGAATCTGACATTGAGACTTCGAAGAGAAAAACCCAGGTTTTATTAAGCTATTCATGCGTGATGCAGTTTGTAACAGATCTCTGTGTCTCTCTGCTTTCCAGAGACTCTGTAACTCCAGCATACATCCTTCACGAACACACCGAGACCGATCAAATAACACTCAGACATGCTCCATACCACGGCCTGATATTCCACACACACACCTAAAATCCCAGCAACACACCCTGCAAAAAATAACTCTAATACCCAAGATTTATTATTCAGTTATTGATGGATTGTCTGCATGCTTCTACTTTCACTGTGACCTGACTGAACCTGACTGAACACCCAAAGGACATCTAGAACAACTAGCTAAATTTTGACACTCGGCTACTTTGTTATTTTGGTGTGCGGCATCCTACACAGGCGAATCTGCCATCTTCCACATATGTGAGCTCACAATTAACATGCGCTACTGCTATCAGGGGATATTCACAGTGTTCCTGCCGATTTAGTTTTGCACATCATGTCTCTTTTGTTTTATTTTAGCTGATCTGATTCGTGTCCAGTATGAGACAGTGCTCAAGGGAGTATCTTTCAGAAGAGTGGGGTTCACGCCTCTGATACGCTCCTACAGACTTGCAGAATCTGTTGGACTTTCATTTGGATTTTTAGTTTAGAGTACCCTTAGGCGGGCATTGGTGGCTCAGTGGTAGGTGAAGGCGCGGGTTCGATTCCCAGCCAGTGCCCAACCCCCCCAGACGCAGTGCCGGTCCCAAGCCCGAATAAATGAGAGGGTTGCATCAGGAAGGGCATCCGGCGTAAAACATGTGCCAAATTGTTGTGCAGACCGGATATTCCGCTGTGGCGACCCCTTGCCGGGAGCAGCCGAAAGACCCGAAAGTGCCCTTGTTATTGCAGTTTTGGAGAATCAAGGTTTTATTATAATCAAGTTTTTAATATAAAGAAAAGAAATGTTTGTGTATTTTGCCTATTCTAGTGTAGAATGTTGGCCAAGAAATTTGTGAAAATTGGTGCAGATCTAATTTATATACAGCGATTAGCTATAACATTAACACCACCAAACATTGATTATAAATTATATACCAGCAAACTGGTGACTGGATCTTGGGCATGCGACCCAGGCACTAACAGCTAGCCTGTCCGATCCCACAGAAAAGCCAAATGCAGCACATATGGGAAAGAAAAATCAATGGAATCACAATGGAAAGACACCAGAACACCTAGTGTGTGTGTATGAGACACATGTTAGTCTCATCCACGGAGACTCACTGTGTGCCCCACAGCACCAACATCCTGGTGCCAGACACCACAGTACACCGTGTGAGGCCCTGTGGAGCCACGCCCTAAGGGGCAAGAGGCGCCCTGGTGCCACAAAGATAACCCAAAACCTGGGTGGATTTAACATTAATGCTTTAATGTCAGTTTGACTTGTATGTGTATATACACTCACCTAAAGGATTATTAGGAACACCTGTTCAATTTCTCATTAATGCAATTATCTAATCAAC
>JAQQZT010000033.1:25453792-25468473 GCA_030068275.1 Clarias platycephalus | reverse complement strand
CACACACACACACACACACACACACACACACACACACACACACACACACACACACACACACACACACACACATTCTCTCTCTCTCTTGAGCAAGCTGATCTCATTTCCTACCTAGGCAGGGCCTCGGGGAAGCAGGCCGCCACTGAATCTCCCTACCATACTGATCCCTATGAAATGGGAGGCGAGATAAGGTAGTGGTGTGGTTGCACGCACGCACACACACACGCACGCACACCGACACACACAAAGCCGAGCCTGAGGGAAAAACTCACAGGAGAGGTTTGGGCTAAATCTGGAGAAAGAAGTTTGATTTGAATTTATGTACTAAGTCCAGCACATGACCTTAGACAACGCTGTCAGTCCTTCAGCACGCTGCGCTTCTGTGTGACATATTCGTTCAAAACTAAATTTCAAATGATAAACAGATTAAAATGAACATTTTGTTAGAATAACAGTGTTTACAATGATGCCTCGGTTAAGCCCAGTTTGAAGCGTATTCGTGCTCTTAATCCAGTACGAAGCTGCAACGTCGGTAATTTGAAAAATCCAACAACAATAATTACAAAATAATGATCTTCTGCAATCCGCTGAACACACAGCTCGCCGTGTGATAATAATCTTGTTCAAATCAATCTCATGGTAATATAATCAATAAAGCGAGTAATAGAGAAGGTTGTGCACCGTGTTATTACAGTTATTAGGGGTTATGCCTGTCTGACATGTACATCCGGGATAAAATGTGGCAATTTGAAAAATTACACAGATACTTACACAGATATGTTCTCCGAATCAGACAGTCAAATACTTTCCAGACACATAAACAAACCGCTTTTCAGCTTACATAGGGCTAGACATGTGATATGTCCTGTTTGCCTGTGTGAGTGTGTCTGCTTACACGTCAAAGAAATCGATAAAGAGAGAAGAAGAGAGAGAGAGAGAGACTCACAGGCAGTGCACCACAGTGCGTCCCTCTCCTCCATCGTACTCCTCCTGCCACTTGTCCACCTGCCGGATTAATTTGAGGAATGAACGCTTGGACACAGGTGTGTCTCGGTACATGGGCCATCCCAGGAACTGAAACTGCTGCACCATACGGTACCCGTCCTGTGGCTGGCAACAACGAAACATTGAGATCAACAGCTGGCTCGCAGATTAATCATTAAGTGAATCAATCTTATCATTCATGTATTTGTAAGTGTGTATACCCGTGCAGCGTTGTAGATGCGGAATATCCTACTGATAATATCCTCCTCTAAATCTGCAGATACAAACTCCACCTGGATAGGTCCGTGTCTGTGTACACCATTCTCAGGCCAGTACTGTGGACAAAGCTGAACAGATACAGTACATGCATATTAACCACAATTACAATGCAATCATACTTGTAATACAGTCATACACCAATGCACCATGTGTTTGATACCAACATAATGGCATTACATGGGTTAAAGAACCCAAAGTACTGCTCAAAAGTCTGGAAACATCACTCATTTCTTCATATTCTGCTTCCAAGGAGTCTCCTAAAGGAGACTGTCTTGTATTGTTAATGTAGTCTTGAGGAATGGCTCTCCAGGCTTCCGGAATGAATTTTTTGGCTCTCAATTTTGCCACATTTGATTTTCAGTCCAGTTGCTGTACCTAACCAGTCTCGGAGGAGTGTTTTTTGTTTAGTAAGCCACACTTAATGAGACCTGCTGTACTGTATCAATCATTCAGGCATAAAAATCATCTAACTATTAGTCGTAGTGCACTGATGATGCTGAACGCTGAGTGGTCGGAACAGACGAGCGGGGAAATGAGGTTGTTGCTGAGGTTGTTACATAAACAAACAACTTTTAAATGGTATCTAAAACATTTGTTCCAATTTATTTAATTCGATATGAGGCAGCGCAGTGGTGCAGTGGTTATCATTACTGTCGCCTTGCACCTCCAGAGATGAGGGTTCAAATCTCACCTTTGCGTCTGTGTGCATGGAATTTGCATGTTCATCAAGTGCGTAATGGTTTTTCGCCAGGTACACCGGTTTCCTCCTACAGTCCACAGACATGTACTGTAGATTACACTTAGTGGCGTTTTCCAATTGCCCGTAGTGTGTGAGTGTGTGCGCTTGTGCCCTGCATTGGACTGGCACCCCATTCAGGGTGTATCCCAGCTAGTACCTCTAATTCCCTGGGATAGGCTCCAGGTTAAGTGGTATAGAGAATGAAAGAGTGAGTGAGTAATTTAATATGACAAAAAATGAGGAATGGCTCACGACTTTTGCACAGCATTGCATGTTACAGGGTGGCTGATGCAGCAACTAAAGCATGTTATTATGCTGAGTGGAAGAGAACCCACACACACATCTGGTCGCTTCATGTGACTTGTGTCTGAATTGTTTCCTGATAATGTTATGACTGCTGTTTCATCCAGGAACTCCAATACCCAGAATTCCTTGCCAGCAACCACATGCTTCCAACCAATCAGCCTTGCTCAAACGCCAAGCTAAAAGTCTTCTCAGTGAGTCAGATCATCTGGCTAAGCTAGCCATTTAGAGCTCCCAAATTACATTTTGTGTTCCAGTTCGTCCAGAGATTATTTGTCCTTGTGAATATAGCTTCATAAAATATTATTCTACCACAAAATTATTACTACAACATTATTCTGCATTGTATATTATACACAATCGATATAACTAATCTCAAAATTGGCAAGACACTACAAACTTCCCTGCATTCACATTGATGTGTCTCTGCTTTATTATCATTAATTCTGATCAAGGTGATTACATACAGTACATCTTTTACACATGGCATTTACATTTATGGCATTTGGTCATATCTACATTCCACATTATCTCGTTATACATCTGAGCAGTTAAGGGGTTAAGGGCCTTGCTCAAGGTCCCTGTGCATATCATTAATAATTTTAATAAAATTAGTCTACAAGAGTAAAAATAAACAGCTCTTGTGAATCTGCTCTGAATTTTCAAGTCCACTTCGAAACACATCACTAATACACCTGTTGCACTTTTACTTTAATTTAATTGCTCTGTTCAATTTCCCTTACTCTCATTGCAAACTTTTGCTTGTCCTCACCAGCTATGTTTACATGGACAATATTTTTCTAATTTAATTGAAATCAAAGATTCTAATTTATTTGTTTACAAAAAAAAAACATTCCATCAAGTGTTTAACATGACAGAAATATAATTTTTTTACCCTAACTTTTAGGTTAGATTAGGTTTCCCATCTTTCCCAATATATCCTGCATTCTGAGTTATGATTGGTTACACAAATTGAGTCTCATCTATGATTGGTTAGATGCTTTACATATGAAATGTAAGCCAATAGGTGCTCCTTCCTCAGCCTGTTACCTGCACGTGGGTCAAATGTGCAGAAATAATATATATACTCTGACAAAAGAAAAAAAAAAGATCAGATCACATGGCTACTATTTACCTATTGAACAAATTCTCAAAGATTTACACCACCCCGTATTGTACCAGGTATTGTTCTGATTATTATTTGAATATTAGGGCACAATTAATCGCATAAAAACTTTAAGCTATGGACCACAGTATTAACCTAGGGTTTATGTAGAGTCTGAAATTCTCCATCTCTAGAAGAGACCTCTGTAGTCCAACTACTGTAGGAACCGTGGAGGCCAATGGTGACAAATTGTATTTATTCCCATTTGTACGACCATGGTACGACCTCCAGTCAACATGAGCCTAATTAATTTGCATGTCTTTGGACTGTGGGATGAAACCCACCATATATATTTATATATATACCAAAATATTTGGCCCCAAGTAATTTTACATAAATAATTTCTATTCAAATTTAATCCCCACACTAATGAAATGACCAGGTGTAAACATGATTAAAACCCTTTTTTAACGAGATTAGTGTTCAGGTTGCAGTGGGAATGGAACAAGGAACGTTCTTCCAGGCAGTGCAAAGGTATGTGGTGTGAGTTTTGATCATGGCTAGCTCGTCCCCTGGCTAACCTGCTGCATTTCCATAATGAACTGAAAGTAAACCACACATGCGTGTAAGACAAATGTACAACACACACAGACACAAACACACTGTACCTGGGCGGGATCCACATCGTTCAGCATTACTATAGATGTGCAGTGGTAGTCCAGGACCAGCCTCCAGAAATCTTTAACAGTGTTGGGCAAAGGATGCTGGGTAACGATGAAAGCAGATGGTTGCTTGTAGCTCTGTAGAGTGATCCAAAAACAGAAAAGGAGCAGTGTTTGAATTAAATGAGAGTGTGTGTGAGAAAAAGAAAGGGTGTCAGCACTTTTCCTTGCAGGATTTGCTGTACAGTGAGAATATGAACGTTGTTAGTTAACTAATTGATGTAAGAGCTTTTCATTTCTGATGTTTTTGCTTGTTATGCCCTTATTCTCTTCTACTGCTACTGACATTTCCATTTGCTCTAATGAAAATAAATGCTCTGCTACTGGTCTTTGAACATATTTTCCATAAAAGCAATCTAGATGAAGTCGTATGGTGGAAAAAAAATAAAATAAAATCCCCGGTTGTGAATTCGTTTTATGCGTTTGCATGACAGTGGAATAAATCAAATCCATCTGTTTTTTAATCATTCTCAATAAGCACATAATTGTGCATGGCATATTGAGCGAAGTAGTTCCCATTTATCATGTTTGCTCCCCCCACTGATCTGCTTTGGCTTTCTGGAAAGAAACAAGTGATTATTATAGGGATGAATGTGCAATTTATTGTCCCACATGGACAGACGAGTACTGCTGAATCAAGGAATCTGATATGTCCACTGCTCTCTCACGCTCGCTCTCCATATGTCTCTTCCACTGGCTTACTGTGCTTTTAAACCCAAATCTTTTTCGCTCTAATATTTTCCATTCCCCATCCTTCTTTTTTTCTGTTAGGTAGCTTAGCATTACGTTAAAAGCATTCTGAAAAAGTTTACACTACTACTGATATCGACAACGACAAAGCTCTTATTTATCCCATCAGACTTTTAGACAAAGGAATCACTGTTACTGTATTTTGACAGCATCATCTTGTAGCAGGGTTTATGTACGTACATCCATAAGGGCAGCGTTGATGTAGTTGCTGCTCTCGCCGTCGATAGTGATAAGGAAGGGCAGGCAGCGGTCAGGCGGTAGCACGTCCATGCACCGGTTCTTCTCATGGTTCCTTGGCAGCAGAGCGATGCTGCAGTCTTCCACACGCAGCGTCGGCGTGACCATGTTCAGAGTCTGAGTAACAACACAACCCAACATTCGCACATTACTCCTGTGCCATTAAAATGTGATTTATCATGTGTTCATAATCACTGGTGCTGATATGCAGTCAAAGACACAAACACACTCACTCTGAACTCCTCCTTAATTGGGCTGGAGTTGGTCTGAGGATCTAGACGGTTCATGTCATAATAAACTGAACGCAGCTGATTGGCTGGGATGGTGGTGTCACCGCACAGACATGCCTCAAGGATGGCATCATGGATGAACACATATTGCTCCTTACAACAAAACAAAAGAGTTAAAGATTAGGATTAAAGTTAAAGAGCTTAAAGATTTAGGGGAAAAAATTCTTGATAACAAAAAACTAACCACACATTTAATATAAATACTTTTTATAATAAAAAAAAATGGTTATTTTACAATCGATAACATAAAGACAAAACATAACACTAAATAATGTTATCGTTATCTGGCGACCCACACCCTTCTGGCTGAATGAGCTCACAGACACGTGACTGTCCAGAGTTACTATGATTAAAACGGAAGTGTACATTTGAGAGCTTTTTCTCACCCCAAAGTATATTTTTTTGGGGTTAATGGATTAAAGATGGAGGCAACCACTTAGGGGCTTAATTTTTTGTCCCACAAGAATGAGGACAAAGATCCTACTTTTAAAAAAAAATGTCCTCTGGTTTGATGAAACGAAAATGTATCCGTCCGGCCATAATGACCATTGTTATATATGAAGAAAAGGCCATCATCCCAACCGTGAAGCACAGGGGTGGCAGCATCATGTTTTGGGAGTGCTTTACTGCAGGACAACTGGTGCACTTCACAAAATAAGATGGAACCATGAGGAAGGAAGATTATGTGAATGTATAGTACTGAAGCAATTTCTCCAGACATCAGTCAGGAAGTTAAAACTTCATTGCAAATGGTTCTCCCATATGGACAATGACCCCAAGCATACCTCCAGTTGTGGCAAAATGGCTTAAGGGCAATGAAGTTAAGGTATTTGGTCACAAACCCCTGATCTCAATACAATAGAAAATCCGTGGTCAAAACTGAAAAAGTGTGTCGGGCAAAAAAGCCTACAAACCTGACCTGAAGTTTATGTAAACTGTGAATGTGATATATGTGTATGTAAACTGTGAATGTGAAATAAAAGCTCAAATTACTATTTCTCGATTATTATTTTGCCATTTCACATTGTTAAAATAAAGCAGCAATCCTAAGTGAAAAATGGAGTTAAATGTATATGCATATGGTGTGTCAACTTCTAACTTCAACTGAAAGTCCCTGTAAATTAACTTCTACTAAAGAGACGATAGGTTATTAGTACAAGTGCATTATTATAATAAACATATCAGGAGAATTATAGCCTCAACTGCTGTCAGTGAACATCCTGCCTCTGGCATCGCTGTGAGATAATTCAACAATATCACGCAGGAGTGGTGTTGTATTGATTAGAAGCATTGCTGTAATATTCAGGATAGTAGTGCAAATGTGGGTGTAATATTGATTTATACAACAGTTCTATAAGCAAAAAGTAATATCAGGTAAGGGAAAGTATTTTGTTTATTTTAGTTTTAACTGTTGTATGCATTAATATATAATAATTATTAAATGTTTTTTTAATATGTAATTATTGTTTTTATCTTTATTATTAATTTTCCAGATTATCATTATATCTCGCTTGATCAAACTTACAGTAAGTGCAGTGGCTTGATGTTGCACAGGGCCATCAGTGGGTCCTTCAACCTTCTGCCTCTATATTCACTCAGACCTGCCTGTCTGACGTTAATCTTTGATGACGTGACATTTTGCCGGAAATGTCTTTAAGATGTCATTTTTGACAAAAGTCCAGTCAGTGGCTTTCAGGCTGGTCTGCTGTTGCATCACTGCTGGCTCTCCTGTCCTTGGCACAGATTATCGGTCAAACCGATAATAAGTTTGCCCATATTGAGAATTATTGTACAAGACTGTACTGTATTAGTTTTAATAGAATGAAAAGATCTCTTCCTTTAAGTACCTTACCATTCTAATGATATATTATAAATATTTAATTACGACTGGATGTTTACGCATTCAGGGAAAATGGCAATTTGTCCCTAATTTGTTGAATATAAAGTGCTACATACATTATGTACCACAAATCAATTAAGTAGTTAATGGAACATTTTTGTATTTGTTTTTATCTATCTGCTTCCTTTTTCAATGGAAAAATGTAACAAAATAAGGACTTTCTTGCTTACCAATATACCAACCACCACAAGCTACACGTTTTATGCCCCATTTTTGCTCAAACTGTGTTATGAATAGTGTACTGTGTAATGAAAATATATATTTATGTACATCTAATAGATCATGTATAGCTTTGTCCACAACAACCTGAAAATGGTTGAAATCTGATTCGAAATTGTTCTCTTGGAGAATAAAAAAACCAGATGATAAAACTTACAAAGAAATGTCAAGTAAATCAGGCTTGTTTTTATTTTGAGCGTCTACTGAATCACCAGTTCAAGTCAAACAGATTAAATCAGCTCATGATTAAACAACCACTTCACTCAAAATTAAATAAAAAGGATGACATCTGTGCAAAATGACTTCTTTAATTTGAATTTATGAGTTCTGGGTCAGGGCGAATGTTTGAGTGTGTGTTTTGTTTGAGGGTGGTGTAAGCTTGGTGTGAGGTCATTTGGATGCAGTACCTCCGTTTGGACCATGTTGACCCTGCGTGAGCGGAGCTCTCGCACGCAATTATAGATGTCCACCACACCCTCACGCTCAGCCATGTCCAACATGATGTCAATGACGATAAAGCAGCCCGTACGGCCAGCGCCAGCACTGCAAGCCAGATTGATGTATCGTGTGTCAAAAAAACCAAAGGGCAAAAGGAATCATACAGAATACAGAGAAACTGTGAAAACCACAACACAATCATTGATTTCTCATCACATCTACTGAGTATAAAAAAAGGCATGTATTTGATCCACACAGCTACAGAATGGCAGTATCATTATTTCCTGACCTGCAGTGGACCACCATCGGGCCGGCATTAGCTGGGCTCTTGGATTTGACTCTGCGGATGAAGCCCAGCAGGCCTGTAGCGTGGTACGGTACTCCATGGTCTGGCCAGCCAGTGAAATGGAACTGCCTGATCTCCCTGATCTCATGAGCTCCTCGCTGTAGTGAGCAAACGAGCAAACACACACATATACACACCAAGAGAGTTTATGAGTGAGGTCTGTTGGCACATTGCTTCATTCCAACTCCCACAAGTATTATCTCAAAGCATCGCCGGTGTTTGTGTGTATGTGTGTGTCTTAAGGTTTGTGCATTTGTGGGTGGATAAGAAAGAGTGAAATACAGCTAGAGGAAAGAAGGCTAGTGATTCACACTCTCACACACATGCACCCTGTCACACACCTACACAGGCCCTCTGGAATTTAGTTGCGCAAAAAAGCTGGAGTTCCAGATACAACTCAACATCAACAACAACAATAATAATAACAACCAAATCATTTGTTTCTCCTGTATTTACATTTAAATCTAATTTCTAAAACTTCAAGCATTTGTAAAAAAAAAAAAAAAAAAAAAAACAACACAGCAAAAACACTGTTACAGTCTTTTAACATATTTAAAGAAAGTTTAAACTTCTTGCCTGTACCTTTTCCACAGCGAAAGTTCGAATGACATATTCTGAGAGCAGCTGTGTCTCGATCAGTGTCACCTTCATGTCCCGGTAGATCTCTGTGTCATCTGGCCAGTATTTGCAACACTTAACCTGAGATACACCCACACACATACACACACAGAGGCAAATGCACATGTCAGAAACTCTCCATTAACCAGCTTCCAGTCCCTGCCAAATTACTCAATGATCCGTTAATACCAGCTCAGAGAAACAATCAGGCTGTGTACAGAGCATCAGAGCCCAGAACTCATAGGCAACCTTGGAAAAGTCAGTATCATCTTAAAGATCTGCAAATACTTCGGACATAGAATTTACTGAAAGCTTGAAGAGGTGAACTGAGAGGAGGATGGAAAATGCTTTACTTCTTTTTCGCAAGCTGATGTTCCCATCTTGAGTGCCCCAGATACGTTGAAAGCTCTGGGCCTGATGATCCCCTGACTAATTACCCCCAGCGGCTTGCTCTTGAACTCTATCATTACCTGGTCCGCACACGCAGGACCTGAACAAAACTGCTAGAATCAGGCCAGGCTTCATTACTATGTGAAAAACAAAGAGCACGTTTTATAGGACAGGACACTGTCTGTATTATTTTCCTTGATGTTGCGATGATCAATACCATTTTGCCCTGAATGCTTTCTTTCAGGAGCCTTGGGAAACGATTCCCTTGCTTTCTTTCCGTTTGATCATTTACTGCCCTCTTTTCTCATTCACTCACATTATGCTACACTTCCCCTTTCTTCTTTATTTGCCTCTGACACCATTATCATTTCTTCCTGCCCCTCTATATTCTCAACTTTATGGCCTTATTAAGCCTGGGCTAATTGGTGAAATAATTAGGGTTTAATGGGTGTTTGGAAACAGCTGTAGTCATGCTAGCTCCGCCTGACAGATCTTGTCAAAAAAAAAAACACCGGTAGTGCTGATGCTATCTGCACAATTCTAACTGTCAAAAATTAGATTATGGATGATGAATCTTCGAAACAAGATAGCACTATTTCGATTATGATTCATGCTCATATTACACGTATCATTTGGCTTGTCCATGGTGAATATCACTGAACATCTGTAGAGTTCTACATGAAAACCAAAGGGCTTTAAAACGGACTCGCTAATGCATGCGTGGTTGTTCCTCATGATGAAGGTGATTAGTTCTAACTGGTATACTTTTTTCAGAACTCAGAATTTGACTAAAATATACTTTGATTTCTACAGCATCATTATTCCTTGTGCACTTTAATAACTTATTAATGAATTAAACTTGATGCTGTGCCGAACTGAAGGAGAGGCCTTTTGTTGTTATTAGATATTGAGATGAGTTTTAGAAATCCCATTAGTTCCAAGCCACAGATTTCCACTGAGAATGCTAGGGATTAGTCCTCCACTTGCCATGAGCATCCTAAAGTACAATGATATCACTGTATTTCAGTCCCACAGTGGATTTCAGCTTCTTAACAGCCACCAGATATGCTAACGTAGTCAACTCAGGGATAGACACAAGGAAACCAAATATCCTGGATTAAAGCATTAGGTTCTGTATAAACCAAGAATGGCTAGAATCTGTACCTAACTGTGTAATGTACGATAAACCTTTGTTAACAATCCAGACAATTACCTGGAGTAAGTATGCTAGTGCTGACACTCCCATGGTTAATAATCCTCAGATTTAATCACTAATCTGCATGTAATACAGTTTAAGTCAGTGTCTAGTGTGTGGTGTGGACGTTAAAAAAACATGAACAGGCAGCACTTTTAAATACTTGATTCCGGTTGGTCAGAGGTTGTTGATTACATCGACATAAGTGTTTGTCAGTAAGTTTAGAAATGCATTAAAAAAGATGCTTATGTGATGTCAGGATGCACTGTGCAAAAGTCTTGAGCAACCTTCTCATTCTATTGGGGTTTGGGACTGGCTTTTAAGATGTCCTGCATCTAGTGGCAGGGTTTGGGTATTGACTGGGCCTTCCATATGTCTGGTGAGAAGACTACCACTGGGAAACCAGTGCCCTAGGATGATGTATAGTACACAAAACTATTCATCAACCATAGCTTATTACCTGTAACAGCACACACTGTTTTTTTTTCTTCTATCCATTACCTAGTACAGTTAAACAATATTTACAAAATACATTTCCTTGGAAATGCCCCTAACCATCTAATAGTATCCCGAAGATGACCTATATCAGCCTTAATGAGCTTTGGCGACTTCTAGACTGTGTTATATGTATATGATATATGTTGGTTATACTGTATGTGCACGCCTGTGTGTTGAAAAGAAGCTCATTAAAGAGGTTAACAATAATGATTGCGTTTCTCTTCGGGTCATGTGAGGTGTTTGGTCTTTTGAAGGCGTAGGAGAAAACTGTCCATCTGAGAAGCAGCTTGATGTGAATATGGAGGACACGGAGAGGGCCGAGCCCAAATCCCAGAGTTCATCAGCAGTGAGACGCAGCAGATGGTGGCAATGATGAAAAGGGAGGGACGTGATTCGTTGCCGCTGCTGCTGAGACGGATGGCTACTCGGTTAGGCTTGATAAAGAATGCAACAGTCTGCTGGGATATTAGGCGGAGTGTTTTAAACAACACAAGCAGGGGACCAGATGTGAAGGTACTGAAGAGTGGCAGGAATTTTGAGAAACGCACTCAGATTTTAACCACGGCAGATAGTGAACATCGTTAAGGCCCTCGGAATACAGCGTACGGTGGGGACTGTGTTGTGTTTCTTGCACTATAGCTGGTAAATAATACAAAGAGATATTTACTGTGAGGTTGTCATAAATAAGAAACACACACTGGGTGATGTAAACAGTATGTAGTTTAGAGTTTGCTGTTCAATATCTAAAGCACAAAGGCTTGTAGTAGGGTGAAACAATCTGTTTATGGATGCATGTTAATTGATTACGCATAATAGTGGTTAAAAATATGAATATTGTTGAGTGTTAGCATTTCGTAGCTTTAAAACAAGAGAAAACAGGTTATTCCACATGTAGTTAGCAGAGCTAAAGCACTGCTGTTTACTGATTAACTCACCCTGCCAACTTCCACCAGGTTAGTAACCATGACGATGGTCGCTGTGTTCTCTTGCCACACCATCCTCCAGAAGTCGTAGACTGTTTCCTGCATGGGTCCTGATTACAATAAGCAAAGGCAGAAAAAGAATCGTGAACTAAACATGTAATACAACAATAATGGTGTACAACTTCATTCCCATACAAAAATTCTATATTGTACAGCTAGGTTTTTCTTATTTTTCTTATATTTTTCTTATATTGTACAGTATATTTTGTATTGTACAAATATTTTATTCTTTCTTAGTTAAATTTACTTCTATTTTCTTTTTCATATTTATTTCCTAACAATATTATTTAACTTTAAGGTCATGGGAGGTGGTCTAAGCATCGTACTGTGTATGACTGTATGTGACAAATAAAATTCGAATTTGCTATGCTAAAAAAAAACAACAACAACTAAAATTTCTGCATTTCAGCAAGTTCTTCAGAGCCAACGGACATAGTGTGTATCAGTACGCTCAGATACAGGCAAATTAACACTGACAGGCTTGTGTATCTACATTTCCATTAAGCTTAATAGACCAACATCCAGCAATAAGGATGTAGTGCAAGGAATTAAAATCACACAGTTAATTAATTCTAATTAGCATTGTTTTTAATCAACAGGCGCATTACGAAATGACTTCTGACGAGCTAATTAGCTCATGCAAATCTGTGTGCGCTTTCTCCACTGCTGATGCTTTACCTCCGAGCCAAAGTAAATTACATCCACCAGGAAAAAAAACGAGGGAAAAGAGATTTGACATATTCAAATCCGCAAAAAAACATCTGCAATACCGAACCCTTGGCCTGCTCTGAAAGTGTTCGAAATTACTACTTGTAGTAGAGAGATTTTCTCATTATTGGACTTGTCTGATGTTGTTTATTACATGTAGTTACAGCAGGAGGTCAGGTTTATTCATGGTTTCACTACTTAATTGCAGAATATATTATACATCATTACATACTGTGTTTAATCAGTTTTATACCACACATTCAAGAGTTCGGCATGTGGTATACGTACAAAGAGACACTCATATTGCAAACACACACATACACACAGTCTGTATTTGATCCTTGAAAGTCATGATCGCTGACACAGAGTCTGAAGGGTGCAGGAGGAGTATTCCAGCCTGGAACAGTAGGTACAAACTGACAAATGCTGCTATCATTTGCCGATACACTACAAACGCCCCGTTCACCTGTAATCGAATTCAGACTTCCCCAATTAGACTGGGAAAGTTGCTCTAGCATCCAGGTAGGAAAGCACTACACCAGAAAGTGTGATGGCCTGTCAGACAGCTGCTCTGTCACCACAGGGAGAATGTCTCGCATGGAGCGTCCCAGCGAGTTCCTCTCAACAAGACTTCGAGAGAAAGTGTGCGAAAATCTCCCGTTTTTTTAATAAAGGATGTTCATCCTGTGGGATTGAACTGTTAGAGGACATCATAAGAACACTTTCATTTTCCAGTCTGCATGCACAAAATTAGTGTATGTAACCACATACTGTATGTGCCTGACTTTTGCTCTCTCCTTTTTTCAATGAAGTCTATTCTACCTGTTGAAGGAGTGTTTCGAATGCTCAATTTTTGTCACATTTTCTTTAACAGCAGCCATGATGGTAGCGTTCACTACAATACAGTGTAATTTCTATAGTCACAATCTACACTGATCACAAATATACTGCCCAAAAAAAAAAAGAAGAAGAAAAAAAGGATAATCTTGTCCAGTGAAAATGATTCCTCATGCTCCCAGAACCACACTTTCACAATTTGATTCCTGGAATATGCTTGTACAGTACCATCAGGAAAAAAAACTTCATAGAGAGGATGATGTTGCTGAGTCTAGAGCTGACCAACTGAAGCAACCCCAGATCACAACGCTGCCTTCAGAGCCTTGTAAAGTGATGTGTGTGTGTGACTATGTATGATGGAGCATCACTTGCTGCGCTTTCCTTCCGACCCTGACATGCCCATCACTCTAGAGTAGCATCCATCTGGACTCATCAGACCTTTTCCTTTGTTCCAAAGTCCAATCTTTACACTTTCTAGCATTTTTTTTTTCTGGTTTTCCTTTTTATCTGATTAGTCTAACAAGTAGTTTTCTTATGGCCACACAGCTGTTTAGCTCATCACACTTACTTTCACTATTAAACATACAGTAGATCAGATTTTCCACTATCAGTTTTTTTTTTATTTTTACCATGCACCACGTGTCTAAGTGATCTCCAATCATCATTTTTTTTCCGACCACATTTGTTCCACAAAGTTTGACGGTTCAGCACCATCCATACAGGTTTTGAAAAATATTTTGATGGCTTAATTCAGTTCCAGTAATTTCCAATTTTCTTTGTTGTTTTCTGTGCTTGATCCAGCCCAATAATTTGATACTGTGTCTTTTTAGGCCAGGAATTTGAGGTTTATTTGTTGATATGAGTAAGTTTTCTGTGAGGAAACATTTTGTTTAAACTTTTATAAGGGAGTCTCCAGTGTCAGCACTTCGTAACAGTCAAATGTAAAGCTGCAATGTTACGTTTTCAGGACTGGAAGGTACTGTAGGTGCGTTTTCAGTAACATGAAAAGTTGTGTTTTATGCCATATCAGCTTTGAGAGAAAGAGAAAGATATATATAAGAAGGGCGGCACGGTGGTGTAGTGGTTAGCACTGTCGCCTTGCACCTCCAGGGTCCGGGTTCGATTCCTGGGCAGGCTCGA